>BCNH02000003.1:15694009-15705753 GCA_001662345.2 Metrosideros polymorpha var. glaberrima
AAAAAAAAAAAAAAAAAAAAAGAGAGTAAAAAATGGGCCACTTTTTAGTGACCCATGCTTTAACCCATTTTTCCCAAAGCCCACACAGCCGCACAATTAGGGTCTCTTCTTTTCTCTTCATCGTTTCCTTCTTCTCCATGGCAGACGCCGCATCCATTCAAATTAGAGTCTCTTCGTCTGCGCTTCGTTTCGCTTCGACTTGGTCGTCGTTTCGTTTCCTCCTTCTCCATCTTCGTCTTCTTCTTCTTGGCATCCTCTCTGTCTTCCTGCTAATTCCTCTGTTCCGCGTTGTTTGCTATGGATAATTATTTTGTCGCCGTCATTGGTCGGGGGATTTTTCAGCAGTGATGATAAATGTTCATAATCCCAGCTCTATGAGACCTGTCTCAGGTCAGGGACTTGAGATTCTCGTTTCCAACGTTTATCTGAGCCGTAAAGGTCGCCCATTTCTCTTCCCAAAACCGATTACGAGGATGATAGATGGTTTCCCTTTGTGGATACGGAAAGTTTCTGTTGTTTCATGTCTGTGTCTATAGATGATATATACCCAATGATGATTACGATTGAACCATGCTGATGGCTCTTATTAAATGCTGAAATTCACCCTTTGAGGCTCAGTGAAGAAGGCCTATTTTCAAAGAGTTAGTTCTGGTCAATAGGCACGAGACTCTGCTGGTAAAAGGATTGAGGGTGGGGATGCTAGTATTATAGGTGCCGAGTTCGATTATCGCGCTCTGCAAAGAGGCTGAGCAAAAGTAAAAGAGGGAGAGGAGAGTTAGATATAGGATAGAAAAAAAAATTTGTTCTGGAGTTGTGGCTAGAAGACAAAAAAAAGTTCTGCTTTCAGAATTCTTGATTTCTGCTTGCATGTGACGTGTCCTGTTATCATTTGATCGGATGCAATTTTGTTTATGGACACCTACATAAAAGTGACATGTTAGTCATATTATGTGAACAATGCGGGAGATGCTTTGGACCCCTCTTTTTCTGTACTTGGGTCGAAGGAAGCTCCTTCTGTGTCTCTTCTCTCTCTGTGGGTGGGTGTGTGCGCGTGTGTAGGCGTGGCCAAGTTGAGAAGCCTAGTGCCATCTGTGTTGTCATTGTTGGATGTTTCCCTTTATGAAAATTGATCTCATTGTTGCGCGCAATGTGTGCTGAGAACTTTTGGTAAGAAATCTTTGAAAGTGATGACCGGTCGATGATTACGGAAGGAATTATAGTAGCCAGAGGCAATGGCCGGTGGCGGCAGCTGATGTTGATGGCTTCTTCACAAGGCCGATCTGTCTTCTCTGCTCATGATTTTATCGTCAATTCCACGATTGGGGCTGGTGCTTTTCAGTCCATTTGAAATAGACGGGCTAACCTGTTGAGTTATGTTGAGGCTGGTGAGCAATCAAAATTTCACTCCTTGTGCATACAGGCTTACATGTACAGCTAATTTCCTTCGTTTTCATCTATTGTTTTTGCTTAATTTCGTTCAGTGGAAAACGAACTTGGCGCATGTTAGAAGGAAATTCATAAGCAAATGTTATTTTCCATGTTAGCTGATAGGATTTTGTCTTATCAGGAGTTCTTTGTAAGTATTTCAATTAGGTTTTTTACGTTCTTTATTTTATTTACTAATTTTTTATTGTTTAATTTACTTTTTAAATTTGATGTGAAGTTTTTATCCAAGTAACATATACACGTGAAGAGCTTAAAGTGGGTTAAATGAGTGTCTATATGTTTTTCCAAATTGGGTTAAATATCAATATGTTTTGGTAATATTGGTTGGGTATGAGTGGAAATGGGTCGGACCATTTTCGGCTCGACCTGACTCACCCATTTGACGCCCTAGTCATAAATGGGTACTGCCATTACTGTCATTGTTATATTAAAGGCACATTTTGAGTTCCAAGCCTCGAAGTTTCGTCGTCGTTTCCTTCTTGTTCTTCTTTGTCTTCTTGGCATCCTCTCTCTTCTTGTTAATTCCTCTATTTCGCGATATTTGCTATGGATAATTATTTTGTCGTTGTCATTTGTCGGGTGATTTTTAGCAGCGATGATAAATTTTCATAATCCCAGCTCTATGAGACCTGTCACAGGTCAGGGACTTGAAATTCTTGATTCCAATGTTTATCTGAGCGGTAAAAGTCACCCATTTCTCTTCCCAAACCGATTACGATGATAGATGGTTTCCTTTGTTAATGCGGAAAGTTTCTGTTGTTTCATGTCTGTGTTGGTGAATGTATTACCCCAATGATGTTTACGATTGAACCATGCTAATGCGCCTGATCTTATGTGAGTGAAAGAGTTGTTTCCAGTTGCTCTGAGGGAAGTGAATCGAATGATTCCTATCTGTTCGAATGGCTCTTCTTAACTGCTGAAATTCACCCTTTGAGGCCCAGTGAGGAAGGCCTACTTCCAAAGAGTTGTTCTGGGTTTGTGGCCAGAGGAAGAAAAAAAAAGGTTCTGCTTTCAGATTCCTTGATTTCTGCTTGCATGTGACATGCCCTGTCTACATAAAAGTGACATCTCAGCCATACTATGTGAATGGTGCGGAACACACTTTTCGCCCTTCTTTTTCTGTACTTGGATCGAAGGAAGCTCCTCTGTCTCTTCTCTCTCTGTGGGTGTGTGCGTGTAGGCGTGGCCAAGTTGAGAAGCCTAGTGCCGTCTCGCTGTGGTCACTGTTGGATGTTTCCCTTTCTGAAAGTCGATCTCGTTGTTGCAGGCAAATGAGTACTCAGAACTTTCAGTGAGAAACTTTGAAGGTGATGAAGGAATGATGGTAGCCAGAGGCAGTGGCCGGTGGTGGTAGCTGATGTTGATCGGCTTCTTCAAGAGGCCGATCTGTCTTCTCTGCCCATGATTTCATCGTCAATGCTCGATTCCATGATTGGGGCTGGTGCTTTTCAGGCCATTTACTTTGTTTTGGTGAGGCTTGTGAGCAATCGAAATTTCACGCCTTGTGCATACGGGCTTTCATTTTCGTCTATTGTCTTTGCTTTATTTCGTTCAGTGGACAACGGACTTGGCGCATGTTAGAAGACTTCTTATAAGCATATGTTATATTCATGTGAATGGTTAACTGATCAGATTTTGTCTTATCAAGAGTTCTTTATAAGTGTTTCAATTTATGGGTTTTTTTTTACGTTATTTATTTTATTTACTAATTTTTTTTGTTTTACTTTTTTCATTCGATGTGAAGTTTTTATTCAAGTACCATATACATGTGAAGAGCTTAGAGCGGTTTAAATGAGTGGCTATGGGTTTTCCTAAAGGGGGTTAATTATTAATGTGTTTTGGTAATATGCGTCGGGTATGCGTCAGGTATGAGTGGAAATGGGTCAAAATAGGTTGAACAATTTTCGACCCAATTCACCTATTTGACGGCTCTACTCATAAATAGGTTGCTTAAATGACTCACTTATGTACT
This sequence comes from Metrosideros polymorpha var. glaberrima, assembly GCA_001662345.2. Classification (NCBI taxonomy): domain Eukaryota; kingdom Viridiplantae; phylum Streptophyta; class Magnoliopsida; order Myrtales; family Myrtaceae; genus Metrosideros; species Metrosideros polymorpha. The sequence continues at coordinate 15,697,428 of BCNH02000003.1, forward strand.
GCCATTGTCAGACCAAAAAAAAAATGTACTGCCATTGTAATATTAAAGTCACATTTGGGTTACCACTGCCATTTGCAATTGCGAAATTATGAGGAATTCAGGGAATTGCAAATTGTTGAAGTAATTGTTAGTGACAACCATTTGGGAAAATCTATGATGCCATTGGAGAATTAATTAAGTGAAAGTACCCACGAGTCACAACTTGTAAGGGGATGTTATTGTTCTGATGAAAAGTAACTAATCAAACCAAGTCATAATAGTTTTTAATTACCTAAATCAAACAAAGTGATAGCAACAGTAGCTCTATTACGTTAGAGCATAATAGTTTATTACATTGCAATCCTAACTATTATTATAACGAAACTTGTAGGTAGCATTGGCGTGATGATCTACATGGGCCAAAGAGGACTTCAACATAAACCGTAAATTCATCCTTTTCCGTGATACTTAGTGAGACAAATTGGAGGTTTTTTTGTTATGATTATTTTAGCCAAAATACCTAACTTTTGATCCATTCTCTAAAAAACAATCCCGACCTTTCAACTTATCAAGGCGACACCAACTTTTCATTTTCGCTTCAAGTATATTTTATCATTGACCTTACTTTGATAACCACTGGACATGTTGCTGACATGGCGCTTAGAGATTAAAATTTAATATTTTAATATGATTATTCGTAGTAGAATTTACAAGAACTTAAAAAAAAGGTCCTTTAAAATATCTAATACTATTTAAATTCTAGGGAAAAAGCCACCAAAAACCTCAAATTTTGCCCTTTGTGACACATTTACCCTAAACTTTTTTTTATGACACCAAAAATCCCAAATTTTGCTCTCTGTGATACATTTACCCCAAATTTATACAGTGTGACAAATTTACCACAAACTTCTTTTTTTGACACAAAAAACTCCAAAATTCTATCCATGTGACACATTTACCTCAAAAATTTTCTGACCCAAGGGCATTTTCGTCTTTTACATTTTTATTAAATAGAATATTAAAAAATATTTAAAAAACAAAAAAAAGGGGATCGGGGCAAGGGCAGCAAGGGTCGCCCTTGCCGCCGTCGGAGAGGATCGGCGGGGGTCTCCGAGGGCCGGCGACCCTCGCTGGCCCTCTCTAGCGATGGGGCCAACAGCGACAAGGGCTTGCCGTCTAGGTCCCAATTTTTCTTTTTTAAATATTTTGAATATTCTATTTAATAAAAAAGTGAAAATAAAAAAATGAAAAAAGTTTGGGGATAAATGTGTCTTTTTACTTCAAGTGGGGTAAATGTGTTACACAATTATAAGTTTGGAATTTTTGGTGTCAAATAAAAAAGTTTGGGTAAATGTGTTATAGAGGCAAAATTTGAGATTTTTAGTGACAAAAAAAAAGTTTGTAATAAATGTGTCACATATGGTAAAGTTTGGGGTTTTTGGTGGCTTTTTCCCTAAATTCTAAATGCCTTTTCAACTAATGCAAATCATGCAATTGACTTTCTCAAACTTTTAATTTTTCCAATCACGTCCTCTAACTTGTATGATTTGTGCAATTAGATTTTGTAGGTACTCTCTAAATTTAAGGGGAGAGAGAGATGCAGTCATGTCAACCTTGCCTATAAGGATGGCCACGAGGAACTCGTGCCCCGCCTAGAATGAGACATAATTTTTCCTGTGCAAGTTGACCCGCGGGGCATTTGGCGAGGCATGGGGCTCGGCAATAGGTGGGGCAAGGCGAGGATAGTATTATCCTTAGGGGTGTCCATGGTCTAGGCTGGTCCGATCCCCACATGGAACCGGGGACCGGACCAGTGATCTCGGTCCCCATATTTTCAGGATCGGGGACCGGTAAAAACCATCCTGAGTTTTTCATGATGACGTGGTCCAGTGAGTCGAGGGACCACTGCGACCACTCATGTGGTTAGGGTTAAAGCTTCGAGCGACGCCGCTGTGTTCACCGCCATCATTCATCCTGTTGGCGATTGCAAGATAAGAGACAAAATTTGTTGTGTCCCCATCACATGTGAAAACATGAAAAGTATATAGCAAATGAGACATTATATTCCCTTAAGAAACAACACTAATAAAAATAAAAAAGAGTACAAGCAAACTACAAAAGGAGCAACTAAAGCAAAAAAGAAAAAAAGAAAGAGTACATGGAGAAAATGGTTATTTCTCATCATCGTCCAAAGGAAATCTCTAAAGCATGAGATGTGTCATCATATAAATCTAGAGGAAAAGATCCGTGCGACCCAAATCTTTGGCCAAGAACTAAGAAGAGGAAGGTGAGGGAAATGAGTTCGGAATTCTCTGTGACAAAGTTTGACATCGTCAAAATGCCCACCACACAATTCATATGTACAACAAATCCTTAAAGTTCAGATCCTCTCTCTCTCTTTCTCTCTCTTCCTTTATTAATTAATATATATATTTTTTTATCGGTTTGGTTCGGGCGCATCTCCCCCAGAACCGGGGATTGGACCGCCCGGTCTTCGGTCCCGTTTGTTAGGACCAAGGACCGGACCAACCCAGCCGGTCCGGTCCGGTCTTGGTCCAGTTTGGGCGGTCCCGGTCCAGTTTGCTCACCCCTAATTATCCTCACCCCGTCCTGTTTATATTTGTTATTAAATAAATAAATACATAACAGTCATAAGTAATATACCATAGCATAAATAACTTCATCATATAGCTCATCCTAATTGATTCCTCACTTAATGTAAAACCAAAGGAAAATAAAGGTATATGTTATAAATTGAATCATACCAAAACACTAATATAAATAAGTTGAGTCAGTCTAGTGAGACTGTGATAGTTTTAATAACTAGTTATAGAATACCAACAATATGAAGTTGCATAACTCATAATCATCATGAAAATCTAATTAATTATATAGTTTTAACTAGTGAAATATTTTCCTCACAAGGGGCAAGGTGCCCTGCGGACCGGCCCGTGTCCAACGAGGACCACCCCCCCCCCTTTCCTTACTTGCACATTCCTTGGGAAGGATCAACTAGCCTGGTTGCCCAAAATCCATTTGTAGTCCTTGTAAGAATTAGACTTTAAGTTTGTGCGTGAGTTTTGCTTATCCTCTAACTCTAGGATAGTGTTTGTATTTATAGAGTTTATCTACTAGCTGTTATAGTAACCACATGAGATATAAATGGACTAATTCAAAATATTTTGAATTTTGATTTAGTTCGTTACAATAATAATTACATGAGATAAGAATGGATGATTAGTCCGTTACAGCAATAACTACATGAGATAAGAATGGACTAATTCAAAATATATTGAATTTGAACGAGCATGCATTGTTATCCTTAACAGGCCCCCGCAAGTTGAAGGTGGTCTTTTGGATGATCTTCAACTTGGATTTGAGTAGATCATGACGACATTGTGTAAGAGGCTTGGTGAAGATATATGCTATTTGGTCATGTGTGGATATGAAGCGAACCTCAAGTTTTTGTTGTCACACTAAATGGAGGACAAAGTGAAAGTCTACCTCGATATGCTTTGTTCTAGCATGAAAAAGTGCATATACCGTAAGATACGTTGCCCCTAGGTTGTCACACAAAAGGATAGGGGGTTTTGATTGACAGATACCCAATTCCTGTAATAATGATTGTAGCCATACCACTTCTGCTGTGGCATTTGCCAATGCTCGATACTCATATTCGGTTAAGGAACGTGTAATGGTATGCTGCTTTTTGGCTGACCAAGAAATTAGATTTTTGACCAATATAAATTGCATAACCTCTTGTTGAGCGTCTATCATTAGGGCAATCGGCCCAGTCAGCATCACTGTATGCGTGGAGTTTTGTGGTGGATTGGGAACTGATGAATAGTACACGGGAAAACGGTTTCCTTTAAGTAACGTAGGATCCGTTTCATCGCACTCTAGTGACCTTCTATTGGTTTTTTCAAAAACTGACAGACTTAGTTTACTGCATAAGAGATATCTGGCCGAGTTAGGGTGGCATAGTGAAGAGCTCATACGGTGCTCTTGTACAAATTGGCATCTTCAAGTGGTTCATCATGATTGATTAAACTGGTATTTGTAGCCATGGGTGTGTGAACCGATTTAACATCGTCCATTTTGGTTCGGTGGAGGAGATATGTAACATACTTCTGTTGTGATAGGAGCAGCCCTAACGGATGTTTGAGCATCTCAATTCCTAGGAAATAATTATGTTCGCCCAAGTCCCATATGGAGAACTCCTTGTTTAAGCAGTTGATAGTGTCTTGAATAAATGTCGGGTTGGATCCTATAATAACAATGTTGTTGACATAGATGAGCATGTAAATGGAGAAATTGGGCCGATGTAATATAAAGAGGGAAGTATCAGTTTTTGATCCAATAAATCCCAGCAATTCTAAAAGATGCTAAACCGGTGGAACCAAGCCCGTAGTGCTTGTTTCAATCCTTATAAGGATTTTTGTAGCCTGCATCTATGGTATGGCCTTTATCAATGAAGCCCTATGGTTGGGCTATGTAGACTTCTTTAGTCAAGTAACCATTTAAAAATGCGTTACTAACATCCAACTGTCGGAGTTTCCAATTCTTTGTCACATCCAATGAAATAACTGTATGGACGGTGGTTGCTTTAACAATGGGACTAAACGTTTCCGTATAGTCGATACCTTCTTGCTGATTGTAGCCCTTGGCCACAAGGCGGGTTTTGTATTGGTCTATCGAACCATCTGCACGTGCCTTGACTTGATAAACGCTTTAGAGCCCACGAAATTTGCTTTGAGATTCGGTGGAACCAAAACCCATGTTCCATTACGCAACAGAGCATTAAGTTCTTGGAGCATCATGTCCCTCCATTTTCCATGCTTATCAGCTTTGGTGAAGCACCGTGACTCTTCTTTAGAGCTTATTTCAGTCAAGTTCACATCTGGCAATAGATATTTAGTGTTGGGCTTTGGGTTTTGACGCAACCACATTGGATGGGATTTTGGTGCTTAATAAACTTGTTGTGGAGGTATCACAGCAACTTGCTGTGGGTAGGGAGGCGTCTGAAAGAGTCTCATTAGAACCTATACTAGCATTAGACGGACTAAAAATCAACGTGTTAGATGTTGAAGCAATATTAGTATTTGATAATGTCGGTGATGGTTATTCAAAGGTGGGTAGGGAGGTGTTAGAGGGTGGGGTAGAAGGTAGGATATTACCATTAACACCATGGTTCGTGTGGGAGGACATACCAGTCATGAAGATTGTTAGCCAATGATGTGATAGTGAGGGTATTTTAGAAGGGTGTGAATCAAGTGTGGCGAATGGGAAAATATTTTCAATAAAATGAGCATGTCCTGCAATATACATGCGTTTAGTTTTGTAATCTAAATAGAGGTAACCAACATGCAATGGACTATATCCTAAGAACACATATTGAGTAGAATGGAGTGAAAACTTATGCGAATTGTATGGCCTTAATAAAGGGAAAACAACACAACCAAATATTTTCAAAAACTTGTAATCTGGTTGTTGATGGAAAAGCGTTTGAAAATGTGAGATATTGTTTAAGAGTAGGGGTGAGCAAAATAGCCAGGACCGGACCGGACCGACCATTTTGGTTTGGTCCTTTAAGGAATCGGTCTGGTCCCCGGTTCCTATAAGTAGGACCGGTGACCGGGCGGTCCGGTCCCCGATTTTAGGGGTCATTGGACCGGACTGGACCGCTCAGCCCAGACCTATTTTTATATAATATATTCACATTTTTTTTCTAAATTTCTTAGTTGGGGATGCTCAAATTGTGTTGTTTTGTTTGCTTTTAATAGTTAGATGTGTGCAAAAAAAAGTTACCCATGCTTGAGGTAATTTTGAGATTGAGTTTTCTTTTCTGTGTTTTCGGATTGAGTTCTAATATGTAACATTTAGATTTTTATAAATGGTTTCTTTCTTCTTATTGCAATCTTTGGTTTGACGTCAATGGGTTAATTAGTAATTAGATGTTCATTCCATCCTAACATTATTTGTTGATCAGTGGAAAAGGCTTTGCTTTTCTTGGTTTTGTTCTTCTTTTAGTTTCAAACTTCTTGGGACTTAGGACGAAACAATTGCTGAGGCGACATTCTTATCTTGTTATGTTTCCGTACAATTACAAATGTATTTGTTGGTTTGGTATGCGATATGATTTATGACAAATCATTTGTCTAATGCAGAAATGCTTTAAAAATGAGAGGTTTTTTCATTCATGTGCTCCATCACAAAGAAAAAAAAAATTATGTCCTGCTGTTAGGCAGTCGCAATTGGCTTTGTAGGTTCATTGTTTAACGGTCCCATTAGAACCGGACCGGACCATTAGTCCTAGTCCAGTTCGGTCCTGGTCCCGGTCCTGGTCCCGAAAACATGGGGCTCGGAATTATCGGTTCGGTCTCGAGTTTCATACGAGGACCGGACCAACCCGGACCGTGCACACCCTTATTTAAGAGTGGTGTGGGTAATCTATTAATGAGGTAAATTGTGGTTTCAAAAGTGTAAGGCCAATACTTAAGAGGAAGAGATGCATAGGCCAATAATGTAAGGCTGGTATCAATAATATGGCGAGTTTTTTGCTCAACTACTCCGTTGTGCTCGTGAGTGTGTGGACATGCTACACGATAGAGAATTCCATTGTTTGAAAATTTTTTATTTAAGGTTCTGTATTTGTTCATAGAATTTTCGATGCAAGTGAACGTGTTGAACAAGTAATATAATGATAAGAAAGGATATCGTCCCACATAGATTGATGATTAATAAACCAATTAAGTACTAAAAAATGGATTAATTCTAAACTTTATCTAACATATCAAAATAGAATTGAGAATAAATTAAAATTGACAAAAACTTGGAAGAAAAAGTTCGAAACTAAACGCAGTTAATCAATCAAATAAATACGTTAGAGCATTTAATTTCATCATAACCACTAGATATTAATTCGGATTATTATGCATACAAGAACGATATCAAACATGTGATAGCGAAATTTTCTCGTCTATTTACTATCATATCTCTAGGTATAGTAAACATACTCAGTTTATCCACTATATTTCTATGTGAATTTAAATAAACATAAGTGCATTAAAATCTGTGAATATTTCGACTTACAATAAATTTTTTGGACCACCTTATCATCGAAAGCCCCACAAATAACATGGTAGACCTTTATCAATGTTTAATTCATGGTTATATATTATAAGGAGCAATCGCATATTATCACTTCTCAGTCTCAAACATGCACGATTTACCAGTCACTTAAAAGCATTAAGCACAATAATATATAACTTACATAAATGAAATCATCTGTAGAACATAAATATCATGAAATTCATATCATCATGGTCAGGTTACATCGTAACCCTAACGAAAGAAAATTAAAACATAATAGAAGAATAAACGAAAATATAAATTAAACCCAACATCTTGGATCAAAAAACAAGAATTCTATCACTCCTTTTGTCTTCTCTTCAAAAAATTGGAAAAACTCTAAGAATAATGAAAGAACGATTTGAAAAGTAAAAACCCTAGCTGTCCTCAAGCTCTCAATGTTATTCTATATATAGAATAGCATCCAAGACTCCTAAAAATAAGGCAATTGCTTATTTTTGCATTTAAAAAGGGGAACAAATCTCATAATTCCTAATTTGGTCTCCATCTTCTAAAGCTTCTGTGGATAGCATCTTCCTTTCCTTCTTTTTGCCAAATTTTCCTTATTTTCTCCATATCTCATTATTTTGAGTAAACAAGGAAAATTTGAATAAATAGAGGGAAATCCAAATATTTTCTAAAAAATAGTACATTATTTCTTGCTTAAAATAGGTGAAATAACTGTATTTTTATAGGTTTATCACACTCCCAAACTTAACATTTTGCTAGTTCTCGAGCAAAAGCAAGAGATAACACAAACTCAAGACAACAACTCCCTCCATGAGATCCTTCCATAATTGCTTGAATTCACAATTCAAAGAAAAACACAAATTTGATCCAAACATTGAAATTGATTCAAGAATAAGTTAAGAACAATTCTAACTATGCGATCCAAGTGTGTGTGTATATGTCCTCATCTTTTCAAATTACATGCAATCTAGATAAATTTACATTGGTATGTAACCTCTCAAAACTCTCTATAATTATGACCAAATCTCATAGTTTGCTTTTCATTCCTCTCTCCACTAATGTAAGTTGATCATCCAACCAAAAATCAATAAGACTTTCCTCATGTTGTAATGTAAGGCTGGGCAAACGGTGAGATAAAGGTAAATTTAAGCTCAAATCACCCATCAACACATTGATTCCTAGGATATAAGTAGAGCATAGCCACTATCCCCAATCTTTCTGCCACCACTTATCAACCTTTTTTTTT
>BCNH02000003.1:15705782-15719032 GCA_001662345.2 Metrosideros polymorpha var. glaberrima
TTTTTTCTTTTTCTCCATTATTTTTCCATCATTTTTTCTCTCTTTTTTTTTTATTGCTTTATGGTGGAGTTCCTCCCTAAGTCCCTCCTAATATAACACGAACATTTCCAACCCATTGACTATCCAAAATGCTCACTCAATTGAAAGTTGGAAAGGGAATTATAAAAGCAATTTTTTTTAAAACAATACAACCCAAACAACCATTGCAATCAAATTATTTCCATGCTCCACCATTCCTTTCAAATTTCTACTACGCTCAAATAAAATTTTATCCCAAAAATCAACATGTTCATGGGGCGTGGGATAATGACGTAATTTAGTAAAGGCTAAGCTAAAAATACGTGGGTATCAATGACAAACTAGATAATAATTAAGGCTCGATGGGGGTGACTAGGGATAAATAAACATGATTGGCTTGAAAGGTTCAATCGATCCAAAAATTGCCTAAATCATTTTCTCGGTTAGATGTCTTAGGATTTCACTTCAAGAGAAAATCAAATAAATTCTAAGATTTGGATGAGATCTAAGAAAAACATATACTTCACATGAATGTTCTCTAGATATACACAACTCGAAAATTAATGACTTTTAGTGCTTAGTAAGTGGATCAATATAATCAGGATCAAAATTAACTCACACATCAATTACAAGTTTGAACAAAATTTAAATTTTCCTAAAAATTGTAAAAATTCACAACACAGAATGCAATCATGACAAAAAGCATGTATCATGAGTTAATTTTGTCTCCAATTTTTTTTTTATTATCTCCCCCCAAAACTTGAATGAAGCATTGTCCTCAATGCGGCAAAAAGAAAAAGAAAAACAAGATAAAAAAAACTCCCTTTGTTGAAAGACTCTTATAGATGGCCTTGATAACAAAAACTCCAACAAGGTGATCCCTCAATAAAGAAACTTGACTCGGATAAAACAAAGAAAAATTAATCATGTTTTTTCCTTTTTTTTGTGTAAAATAAATTTAAAAAAATTAATGAAGAAACATAAAGAAAATGCTTGGGTTGCCTCCCAAGAAGCGTTTGCTTTATAGTTTTCAGCCAAACTATCTCAGATGTCGCTATTCTGAAGGATGAAGTTTAATGGTTGTCTTTTGCTTGTTGTATCCACCTTCAAAGTAGGGCTTTGGACGTTGACCGTTTACCTTAAATGTGTCCTTGGTGTCATATGCAACTTCAACTGTTTCGTATGGGAATACTTGTGTGACTGTGAAAGGGCCAGACCATCGGTACTATAACTTTCCTGAAAAAAGTTTAAGACAAGGGTTATAAAGTAAAACTTTTTGGCCAATTACGAACTCTCTTTTGAATATGTGCTTGTCATGCCATCTTTTTGTATGCTCCTTGTACATCTTAGCATTTTCATAAGCCTCATTGCGAAATTCCTCCAATGCATTCAGTTGCAACAATCTTCTTTCACTTGCAGACTGCATGTCAAAATTTAGAAATATCAATGTCCAATATGCCTTATAATTCCACTGGTAAATGACAAGCCTTCCCAAACACTAGCCTAAAAGAAGACATCCCAATTGGTGTTTTGAACGCTATCCTATAGGCCCAAAGTGAATCATCAAGTTTCATTGACCAATCTTTCGTCAAGGCATTCACTATATTTTCTAAAATTCTCTTGATCTCCTTGTTTGAAACCTCTACTTGACCACTAGTCTAAGGATGATAAGGTGTTGCAACCTTATGGGTGACTCCATACTTACTCAAAAGTGCTTCAAACTGTTTGTTGCAAAAATGTGTTCCCCTATCACTTATGATTGCCCTAGGAGTGCCGAATCGGGTAAAAATATTTTTCTTCAAGAATTTGACTACAACCTTAGCATCATTTGTTGGCAATGCTACAGCTTTTACCCACTTAGACACATATTCCATAGCCACTAAAATGTATAAATTCCCATAACAAGGTATATAGGGTCCCATGAAATCAATACCCCAAACATCAAATAATTCACACACAATAATATTGTTTAAAGGCATCTCATTTTTTCTAGAAATATTTCTAGTTCTCTGACACCGATCACATGAAGCTACATAGGAATATGCATCTTTAAAAAGTATGGGCCAATAAAATTCATATTGTAAAACCTTAGCAGCAGTTTTGGTGGCACCAAAATGACCACCTGTCTCTTTATCATGACAATGATATAGAATGCTTACCCTTTCTTCGTTTGGAACACATCTCCTAATGATTTGGTCTGCACATACTTTAAATAAGAAAGGCTCTTCCCAAAGATAATTTTTAACATTAGAAAAGAATTTTTTTCTTCTGTTGATATGACAATTTAGGAGGAAGAACATTACTTACCAAATAATTCACAAAGTCAGCGTACCAGGGAATTTTTGTGGATTTGATGGAAATTTTTTTCTCATCAGGGAACTCTTCCAAAATTGGTCTTACCTCTTCATTTGAATTCAGAATTCTTGACAAGTGATATGCAACTAGATTTTTAGTTCCCTTCTTATCTTTGATTTCTAAATCAAATTCTTGCAGCAATAAAATCCACCTAATCAATCGGGGTTTTGATTCTTTCTTTTCAAGCAGATATTTAAGAGTAGAGTGGTCAGAATAAACTATAACTTTGAGCCAATTAAATAAGAACGAAATTTATCAAAAGCAAAAACTATTGCCAAAAGTTCCTTTTTTGTTGCTGAATAATTCAATTGTGCACATGACATGGTTCGACTAGCATGGTAAATGGTTTGAAAAACTCCATTCTTCCTTTGTCCCAAAATAGCTCCCACTATAGAATCACTAGCATCACACATTAGCTCAAAAGGTAAGTTCCATTCTGGTGTTGCCATGATTGGTGCTAGCACTAACTTTTCCTTTATAGTTTTAAAAGCCTGCATGCATTCTTTAGAAAAATTAAACGGTGTATCTCTTTTATCAAAAGGTTAGAAAGAGGTTTAGCAATCTTTGAAAAATCTTTTATAAACCACCTATAGAATCATGCATGCCCCAAAAAATCCTTTGACAAGTTTCACAAATGTTGGTGGAGGTAATTTTTCAATGACCTCCATTTTGGCGCAATCGACTTCTATTCCATTTTCAAAGATCTTATGCCCAAGCACTATTTCTTCTTACACCATAAAATGACACTTCTCCCAATTCAAAACAAGGTTAGTCTCCTCATATCTTTATAAGACCAAAGCCAAATTATATAAATAAGAATCGAATGATGAGCCAAAAACATAAAAATCATCTATGAAAATCTCAATATATTCTTCAACCATATCAGAAAAAAATGGCCATCATGCATATCTGAAAAGTAGCTGGTGCATTACAAAGACCAAAAGATATTCTTCTAAAAGCAAAGGTACCATAGGAACAAGTGAAAGTAGTTTTCTCTTGATCTTCTAGTGTAATAGGAATCTTATTATATCATGAATATCCATCAAGAAACCAATAAAACTCATGTCCTCCAAGTCTTTCCAACATCTGATTAATAAATGGTGAAGGAAAATGACCTTTTCTAATTGCATCATTAAATTTTCTGTAATCCATACACATGCCACCCAGTAACTGTCCTAGTTGGAATCAATTCATTGTTGTCATTTTTTTGAACAGTTATATCTCCTTTCTTTGGCACAACTAGCATAGGGCTTACCTAGGAACTATCGGAGATAGGATAGATGATCCCTACATCAAGTAACTTAATTACCTCAGCTTTCACTACTTCTTGCATTTTTGGGTTCAAATGCCTCCGAGGTTGGATAGTGGGTTTATATTGTTCCCCCATCAAAATTTTGTGCATGCAAAGTGAAGGGCTAATTCCCTTGATGTAAGCTATTTTCCTTCCAATTGCATCCTTATGCTCTCTCCACACTCTGAGCAGTTTCTCCTCCATCAAATCTATAATAAAAGAAGATATAATTACTAGCAAAAAAGAAACTCCATCTAAATAAGCATATTTCAAATGAGAGGGTAAGGATTTGAGTTCAAGAATCGGAGGTTCTTCAATTAATGGTTTAGGCTTTGTTATGTGTTGTTCCAACTCCTCAAATTTTGTTGCCTTTTGCCTTGAATATGGTGGATTTGCCTCCATGAAATTTGCGTACTCCCTCATCTCCTCATTCTCAATTTCTTTGTCCCTTAATCGAACCAGACATACTTCGAGTGGGTTTTTAAAAATATTTTCTTGAAAAACCTTATTCACCAACTTGTCAACTGTCTCAACTCTAAAACAAGAATTATCATCAAATGGATATTTCATTGCTTTGAAAACATTAAAGGTAACAAGATCATCTTGAACTCTAAGAATCAATTTCCTTTGTTATACATCAATAATAGCTCTTCCTGTTACTAGAAAAGGTCGACCTAAGATAATTGGTACTTCAAAATCTTCCTTCATGTCAAGAACTATGAAATCTACGGGAAAGATAAACTTGTCAACCTTTACCAATACATCTTCCACAATACCTCTCAGATAGTTAATTGATTGATCAGCTAGTTGAAGCAACACTGTGATTGCTTTTACTTCACCCAATCCTAATTTCCTGAAAACTAAAAAAGGCATCAAATTAATACTTGCACCTAAATCACACAATACCTTTTCAAAGTAAGAATCCCCAATAGTGCAAGGAATTGTAACTCCCTGGATCTTTTAACTTTGGAGGCAATTTGTTTTATAGGATGACTGAGCACTCTTCATTCAACTTCACAATTTCATAATCCTCCATCTTCCTCTTGTTTGCCAAAATCTTCTTCAAAATTTTTGCATAGCTAGGCATTTGCGCTAAGGCTTGCAAAAGGGATGTTAATGTGTAATTTTTTAAATACATCAAGAAATTTAGAGAATTGCTTATCCATTTTGTGCTGCTTATCATTTGGTTGTTTATTGACATTCTCTTCTTTGTCTTTGGAAATCTCTTGTTCAGCATCTTCTTCTCCCACTTGTTTACCATTTCTCATGGTTATAACTTTTACATCTTTAATTGGATTTTTCTCTATGTTGCTAGGTAAATAACCATGTTGTCTCCCTAACATCATGTTTGCTAATTGACCCACTTGCATCTCCATATTTCTGATTGAAGCCTTTTGGTTCTTAAATCTCACATCTGTGCTCTTGACGAAGTCTTGAGTGGTGTCAACAAGTTTGGTGATTATATCTTCCAGATTGGACTTTGTCTCTTTTGATTGTTTGAATCCCGGTGGCAGTCTCGTCACATTCTTATTATTCCATGAAAAATTTGGATGATTGCACCATCCCGGATTGTATGTGTTGGAGTAAGGATTATTTTGTGGTCTGTTAAAATTCCCAACAAAGTTAGCATTTTCACTAGGTTGTGTAAAAGTGTTACTTACCTGACACTTTGCGCTAACGTGTCCTCCACCACAAAAATCGCACGTCATATTTTGAATTTTCATCACTGAAACACTCATGTTGTCTATCTTTTTGTTGAGTGCTTCAAGTTGTGCATCAATTGTAGTGGAAGTATCCACTTCATGAACTCTGCTAGCTTTTTGCACTGGTAGCCTCTCAGTAGGCCACTATAACTATTGGATGTCATTTCCTCTAATAGGTTGTAGGCTTCTTCTGGTGTTTTATTATTCACAGTTCCCCCTACAGCTGCATTAATCATAGAATGAAGATTTGCACTAGACCCATTAGAAAAAGTTTGTACCTACATCCATACGGGTAATTCATGATGTGGGCATCTCCTAAGAAACTCCTTGAATCTTTCCCATGCTTCATACAATGATTCATTATCCATCTGCATAAAATTAGTAATATCGTTATGCATTTTTGCAGACTTTGCAGGTGGAAAGAACTTACCAAGAAATTTTTAGGCCATATCATTCCATGTAGTGATCGATCCTACAAGAAGAGAAGAGAGCCAACTTTTAGCTTTGTCTCTAAGGGAAAATGGAAATAATCTTAATCTAATAGCATCATTTGTAACTCCATTATATTTAATTGTACCACAAATTTCAAGAAAAGCATCAATGTGAGTGTTTGGATCATCACTTGATAGCCTACTAAATTGCACTGATTGTTGAAGCATCTGAATGAGTGATGGCTTGATCTCAAAGTTGTTTGCTTGAATTTTAGGTCTCCTGATACTTGATGTGGTGTCTTGAACTGTTGGCGTAGCATAATCTCTCAAAAGTCCATGTGGATTTTCAGCCGCACCATCTCCTTCCATCTTTTTAGTGTGATTTCTCTGTTCTCCTAGTCACCTTTTAAATGTACATTCGATTTCTGGATCAAACTCAGCAAGTTTCCTTTGTTGGCTAAGTGTCATTCACTGATGTACACCTTGAAAAAATGAAATAAAAGCTAGATTAAACTTAGGATTATCTGGTATCAATATTAATTAGTATTAAACAAACAATCCCCAACAACAGTGTGAAAAACTTGTTCGTAGAATTCTCAATGCAAGTGAACATGTCGAACAAGTAATATAATGATGAGAAATGATATCGTCTCACAGAGATTGATGATCTATAAACCAATTAAATACTAAAAAATGGACTAATTCTAAAATTTATCTAACAGATCAAAATAGAATTGAGAATAAATTAAAATTGACAAAAACTTGGAAGAAAAAGTTCGAAACTAAATGCAGTTAACCAATCAAATAAATACGTTAGATCATCCGATTTCACCATAACCACTAGATATGAATTCAGATTATTACACATACAAGAACGATATCAAACATGTGATAGCAAAATTTCCTCATCTATTTACTATCATATCTCCAGGTATAGTAAACCTACTCAGTTTATAAATCCACCATATTTTTATGTGAATTTAAATAAACATAAGTGCATTAAAATCTATGAATATTCTCAGCTTACAATGAATCTTTTGGACCACCTTATCACTGAAAGCCACACAAATAACATGGTATACCTCTATCCACATTTAATTCATGGTTATATATTATAAGGAGCAATCGCATATTATCACTTTTTAGTCTCAAACATGTACGTCAAATCATTCAAATGATGGCCAATCACTTAAAAGCATTAAACACAATAATATATAACTCACATGAATGAAATCATCTGCAGAACATAAACATCATGAATTTCATATCATCATGGTCAGGCTACATCGTAGCCCGAACGAAAGAAAATTAAAACATAATATAAGAATAAACAAAAATATAAATTAAACCCAACATCTTGAATCAAAGAACAAGAATTCTATCAATCCTTTGTCTTCTCTTCAAAAGATTGAAAAAACTCTGAGAACAATGAAAGAACGATCTAAAAAGTAAAAACCCCAGTTGTCCTCAAGCTCTCAATGTTATCCTATATATAGAATAGTATCCAAGACTCTTAAAAACAAGATAATTGCTTAATTTTCTCATTTAAAAAGGGAACAAATCTCAGAATTCATGATTTGGCCTCTATCTTCTAAAGCTTATGTGGATAGCATCTTTCTTTCCTTCTTTTTGCCAAAATTTCCTTACTTTCTCCATACCTCATTATTCTGCGTAAACAAGGAAAATTTGAATAAATAGAGAGAAATCCAAATAATTTCTCAAAAACATTACATTATTTCTTGTTTAAATTAGGTTAAATAACTCTATTTTTATAGACTTATTAGTATTCCCCACCCCAATTAGACTGTTCAGCTTTGATGGATTTTTCAAATTGTTTCTCAGCCATGGTCCTGAATTTTTTGAAAATGGAAGGGACTATAGATTGATTTTGAATAGGATAGTACCAGGTACATTTGGAAAAATTGTCAACAAATAAAACAAAATATTTATAACTAGAAACAAAAATGATTGGAGTAGGTCCTCATACATCAGTAAAAATTAAATCGAGAGGTGCTTTACTAATGCTATGAGTGGGGGGTAGGGGTGTTTTATGAGATTTTCCTAACAAACACGAAGCACGTTCATTGAAATCAAATGTAGAACATGGCAAGTTGTTTGAATGAATCAAAGCACGAACTTTGCTTTGTTGGAGATGACCCATTCAGGCGTGCCAAGTAGTGGTAGTGGCCGAAGTATCAAGTGAGATGGTGTTGGTGGATGGAAATGTGGTATAAAGACCTGGTAGTTGGTATAATCCATCCTTAAGCGAACCTTGGAGTAGTGGCATTCTGGCTACAAATCCTTCACAACAAAGTGAAATGAATGAAACTCAAAGAAGCAGTTGTTATCACGTGTAAAATTGTGTATAGAAAACAAATTACATGTAATGGTAGGGACATGAAGGATATTTGAGAAATTAAAAGATATGTTAATAGGGGCTTTAAGAGTGGAAGAACCGACATTAACAATGTCTAAACCTGTTCCACTACCTACACGAAGAGATTCGTTATCGTTATGCGGTGCATAGATCTGTAGATTGGTGATGTTAGGCGTCGCATGGTGAGTAGCCGCAATATCCGGAAACCAGTCTTACTGCGATGGGGTAGGAAGAATCTCAATCATATTAGCAGTAGATTGAGGTGCACTATTGTTAGATTGCGAATACCTAAAATAACATCTTGCCGTCGTATAGTTATATTTATGACAAATTTGGCATCGGTCTTTCCAGTTTTTAGATCGATTGCCTTGGTTTCCATGATTGCGGTGGTTGCCTTGCTAACGGTATTGAGGGTTTTGGGTGGTAGATAGTTGGATATTGGAAATTGATTGTGATTGAATGGTAGGGGTGGATGATGGAGGGGTGCAAGTAGTAATATTTGCCTTTATAGGCATCGTGGCAGACTTCATTCGGAGCTCATGATTGAGGAGCAATTGATGGAGTTCAGGAAAGGTTATCGAATCAGGTTTTGTAGCCAAAGTAGCAATAGTGTTAGAAGAATTAGAACCAAGCTTACGGAAGACAATGGCATTTAATTCTTCATTCCCTAGAGGGCGATTGGCAGCAGCTAATTGATCTGAAATGTACTTTACCTTGTAGAGATAAGTTGAGACAGACTTGTTACCTTTGGATATATTTTGGAGTTGCATATGAAGTTGAAGAATGCTTGTATGCGATAGAGATCCAAAGGCAATTTGTAGAGCCTTCCAGACATCGGCAGCAGTAGATAATCCAACCACATAGGGTAGAACATCAGGTGAAAGAGAAGATATCATCCAACTAAGAACAAGTTGGTCTTTCCAAATCCATTCATCATATGCAAGGTTTGGTGCAACAATAGTGGAGCCTCTGGAAGTAATGGTTGGAGTTGGAGTGGGACAAATAATGGTGCCGTCAAGGTATCCCATTAAGGATTGGTTGCGAAGCAATAGAAACAATTGAGTTTTCCACAATAAAAAGTTATCATTGGAAAGTTTGAGGCTAAGGTGGTGTTGCATAGCCAGATTAGAGGTGGCGGATGACATCGTGTATAGGAGAGGTCGAAAAATAGAAGCGAAAGAAGAAATAGCGGAGGTGTTTCCAAGGATCCTACTGGTCGTCTAATACCTTGTAAGAATTAGACTTTAAGTTTGAGTGCGAGTTTCACTTATCCTTTAACTCTAGGATATCATTTGTATTTATATAGTTTATCTACTAGCTATTACAGTAATCACATAAGATATAAATGGACTAATTCAAAATATTTTGAATTTGGAATTAATCCGTTACAGTAATAACTACATGAGATAAGAATGAATTATTAGTCTGTGACAGTAATAATTACAATAATAAATACATAACATAAGAATGAACTAATTCAAAATATTTTGAATTTGAACAAGTCATGCAATTATGAAATTTTGGTGGGATTATAACCAACTGTTTTAAAAGTTTAAGTTGTTAGATGAAGGCGCAGTTTAATATTTAATTATTCTATCAATCCCTTCACGTTTAGTCTGGTTTTTTTTTGCCTAGTACTAAGCGTGGACATAAATAATTGGGGAGGCAATTGAAGCTTGAAAAGATTTGAACTCAGGACTTCCTGCTCTGATACCATGTGAAATTTTGGTGGGGCTGTAGTCAACTGTTCTAAAAGTTTAAGCTATTAAATGAAGGAGTAATTTAATATTTAATTATTCTATCACGTGTCAAGTACAATAGACAGAAATAAAGGTAGAATGTCCTTGTAATATTTAAGGAACTTCTCCTTCATGGCATCCACAACAGGTTTTAAAATAAAAGCATCACTCTCTTTCTTGGATAATTCAGCCGATATCATGAGCGGAAATGAAATGAGAAAGTGAACTAGATGAATAATGACATATAGCTAATGCGTTGTATCATCGGAAAAATTTCGACCAAAAAAAAAAACCCCTAAAGCTTTCAGCGACCCTCCAATCATGTTGCCTTAAAACGGGTATAGTTGCGCTTGTGTAATTGCCACTCCCTCTGCAAAAGGCCTTCATTTGGCCATTGACAAGTTTGCGTTTGAATTTCTGTCCCACAGTTGACATCTTGCTTTGCCAATCTGGGCGAATCCAGCTCAGGTTCGTCGATTAGGGCACTCCCAATTGTTTGGTGGTAGTGTATTCTCGTTGTCGTTGACGTGGTGCTCCCGATTGGCCTGCTCCTAATTGGTCTGCTCGTGCGAATTAGGTTGGCGGCTCACTGTATTCAAGACAAAAATAAGGATGCATTTGAGATTGTGAACGCGATTAATTCAATTAATCGGATTTGGAGAAATTTTTTTAGGTTCAGCCGAGAGGGAGGAAGGGAGAACTGGAGAGAGGGAAAACGGTCCCTGTTCCAATGTCCGTTCATGGCCTCAAAGGCCTCGGTCCCTAGTGGAAGTGGCCTTTGAAGTCCCTGGGCCCAGGGTGGCCCTCTAGGCCCAAATCATTTTGGGCCTAAACTACGTAGATTTGAAGAATTTTCCTAAATTCTCGGAATGAACCGGTGTGTATTTGTTGATATTTTAACAGGTTGTAGGTCTTGAACATCAATCGAAAACCAAATCATGAACCACAAGAAGATCAAAGAAGAAAAAGGAGCAAAATTTGTGGATTAATGTACCTTGAAAGCCAATTGAACCTACCCTCACCTTAAGGGAGCGTGTTACAAGCCAATTATGATACATTAATTACTCCGTATCATGTAAATTCTTCGATGTGAAACTCTTTCATCTAGTACTTTCACATGAGTACCTCGATACCCATAACTTAATGGTAGTAATTTGCATTTCAATATAGTAGTGAAAACTAAAGTTCACAATTTTTTTTATACATTACCATCAATTGTGTAAAAATTTCCTTTATCCTTCATAATTTCTCTTTTAATTGTAGCAACTTATTGATGACTTGCTATAGTTGATCTTTGGCACACTTGAGCCATGCCAATTTCTGGCACAAACGAAAAGTAGGAAGAAAGACTAGTAGAAAACTCGAATGGAAACGGACTGTTATCAAGGCCACTGTTGGTGTAAAAAAATTGAACAAAATCTTTGCATATTGGTCAGTTTGTGGCTAAAGTTTATTCGAATCCTCTAAGCTAGCAAATAAAATAGGGATCATTATCATGTCCACCAGTCGGTGTAAAAAATATCTTACATATTCATCTTTGGATTTGTAATATATGGATGAATTTGATTACATAACTATTTATAAATATTTTTATTGGTCAAAAACTATTTCTATGTATACATATCTTTAATTCGACGGTGAATAAGTAAAACGTTTAATCTAATAAAAACCCAAAAAAAATGAACAAATAATGAAGAAATAACTATGCCATGGGTACCACAGGATATTTACTGAATCGTGGCCGATTGGTATTTGTCAGTAATATTCTAATTTTAGAATCACGAGTGATGGCATCAAAATTGAACGTTAATAGCGAAAAAGTTTCCGCATGACGTGAATTAGAAGTTGGTTGGAAGTTAATCAGATATCTTCAGGATGCTCTTTGTCATACCCAATCATGGGAATTCTCATTACTTAAAATTTATCTTTTTTGGCTTAGTCTCTTATCTCAAAAAAAGAAAATAAAAAGACTTTTTAAAAATGAACCCATATCCAAACTGAGATATCTTATTTTTTGATGAAGCGAAAACTGAGAACCTATTTGATAACTCTAATAAGTGCCGAAAAGTAGTTTATTCAAAATTTAATAAAAGTAAGCACATTTGATAATTATAAGCAGTTCTATATAAAGATTCAATCAAGCCTAAAAGAATACTTAATTCACTCAGCAAGGATGAAATTTATTTTAATCTATATAATAGAGAAGGCATTCTAATAGGAGACAAAATCTTGTCTATTACACTGTTAAAAGCCTAAACCTACCAATAATATTCACAATTTCATATTTAGCAATATATACATATATATTATTCAACACTCCATATTCAGCTATCATCAAACAACATTTTTTTTTCAATTTCAATACTTAAAATGGTAACACATATATATTATTCAACACTCCATATTCAGCTATTATCAAACAACATTTTTTTTTTCAATTTCAATACTTAAAATGGTAACACTCAGTACTTTCAATACTTAATTTTCAGTTTTACTAAACATACTCTTATTAAGTTATAATCGATCAGCTAAAAGTGCGGGACCGAAATCAAAGTGTGATTCAAATATGGAATTGTTTGCAGCGATGACACATGAAAGAAACCACATGACTAATTTAATCATATACTTATTTATTAACACTTTTAAATTGAGATATCAACAAGCATCCATTTTATTTCTTTGCAATTTATCTTCCGAGTCTTTATATAGGGTGTTTTGGCGAACCCTTGGATTTTTCCATGAAGAAAAGTAACATACCAAAGTAGTAAACAGCATATATCTACATTGCTTACCATCTTTGTAAATTCCCTAACAAGGTGTTCTAGTGAGTAGCAGTTGAAGCTTTGTGCAAACGAAGAGATGCTCCTCAAGGAAAAGGTTACATATTATCAGAATTTCATATCAAGTAGTTTAAAAGCTCGTGCTTTGCATGCTTGAGCTATTTTGAATTAATTAAAAGCTAAATTGCGAGAGTCATAAAAAAAACATGTAAAAAACAAAAGTGCAGTGAAGTTTAGTAGAACACTAGAGGCTATCAAGTAGAATCTCAGTTTGACAAAAAGAGAGAGAGTAGAATCTCAGTCCCTAAAAAGTTTGAACACATGATAATGCACATGTTAAAGTCTGAAAATATAATGGTAATTTTCTCTTCTTATTAAAATATAAGAGCATTGGCGTGGAGACCCAGCTATCCGTAGGTCCATATAAAACCATACAAGCTCATTGAGTTAGTTATATTTAGACCTTTTGCCTGTACATATAATCCTGACCAATAGCAATTTTCACGTAATTGGTGGAATTTGAATGTGTGTGCTTGAGTTTTTAAGTTGGAAATCT
>BCNH02000003.1:15754395-15807654 GCA_001662345.2 Metrosideros polymorpha var. glaberrima
TGAGGAATTGTTTGGTTGTAGCGTGATCATTAGCAATTGTGTTAAATAGACATTGTATATGAACGTTCATACTATTTGATATATCTAATTGGAAATATAATTTGGGGACGGATCTCTCAGCCGTAAAATAACATTTTTGGATTTTTCTTAACTTGCTCTAGCATGATAAAGATATTAAATTTATTTAGGAGGGTTTAGAACCCTTACCAATCGTTGTGCGAATTGTCTTCAATTCATACTGAGATCGCCGCAAATCCACGAGCTTAAATCTCATTGAAATTTCCTCACAAATTAGTAACTTGAATTTGAGAGGATATAATAATCGAAAGGGGGAGTTTTGGAATGAGTTATTTTATTAAAAATGAGCGAACGTACCCTTTCTTTACTGAAGATCTCCATTCTTCTCTTTCTCAAACCTCTCAAAATCCTGACGTGTCAGGGTGATCTCAATTGGAACCATTAGCCTTTCATGCTTCAGGTAACATGTTATTTTCAACTGAGAGAGCTTCATGCACGTCTTTGATCTTTTCTTGGAGGTGGGCCTGCCTTTTCTCTTCAGCCTATCTTTTCCTTTCCACCTCCTCTTTCGGCTTCTTGAGTCCACCGGACGGTGCACCCGGGTTTGATCGGGTCTGATTCACTTCTATCACAACTGGAGGCATATCATTAGCACCTTGCTTGGCTCCAGACTGTTGAGTTATGCGTCGAGTTTGAGCCCACAGAATAAGCACGGTCCAAAATTATAGCAAGTGAGTATCGCCGGACATATAAAATCCAACCGGTTGTTTTCTGTTTTTCCTGTTCCTGCATTATTTTTGTGCATGCGTGCTAGCTGGATAAATAGCAAGAGAAGACTTCCACGGACTACACTTATTTAATGAAGAAGACTGTCCCTCCCTTCTTTGGCATTAGAAGGAAGTTGCATGAAGACACCCGAGGAGATGAATTCCTCCATGCACGCATAAATGAAGGGGGTTTCGTCTCGTCAAAGATGGAGCAAGATCTCCTTCATGATGGCCCATCATTATGGCCACATGTCAGTCATAAGGGAGCCCATACCATAGAAAAGCTTTCGGAAAAGAAAAGAACTAGAAAGTGTTACGGCTAGTTCTATCACCTAGAGAAGGGTGAATAGATGAATTTAAACAATCTTAATATAAAATGCGAAATTAAAACAATCAAGATAAAATTTTCTTATGGCAAGAACAAAGTCTGAGCAGTGCTCATGTGCAACAGTATGAAATGAAGTAAGCAAGAGTAAAGAGAAATTTATACACGACGATTATAGTGGTTTGACTTAGATTAAGCCTATGTTTACTCTCCATGCTAATAACCTACTGGCTGGATTCCACTAGATAAATTTCAAAAGTACAGTGATAATTACAATCTCATTATATCTCTCAAAGGTTATAGTGTAAAGTACAGAAGATAAACAAGTATAAGGATCAAGGTTCTCTCAGACTTTGGAATTGATAATTCTCTATATCTTCTCATAGGTCTCTTGGTCTCCTTTTATGATCCTCTAGCCTGCAACTACTAGTTGGACAGCTTCAAAGGATAATATCTAAATCTTCCCGTTGGATATAAACTTCCCAAAAAGAGATTAAAGAACCGTTGAGGATGATATTAGAATCCTCCTATGATTTAGTTGCATATACCACTGTATCTGAGTTTCCATAAGTTGGAGTCCTTTGATATGGAAGGTGTGACTTGCTTCGTGTAGAACTTTGACCATTCTTGATGTATTCTACTTTATAGCCGTTGCAGAATTACTTAGAATATTAGTCTTCAATCATGAGACATCTAGAAGTGGAGTCCATTCCATATCACTAGTTGTTTGTGGAAGATATTCATGTGGTGAAAAGCTTTAGAGATAATTCCTCACTCAGATGATATCGCTTGACTTAGAGTAAAGTCTGAAACATGTCTTCCTTAGCATAAAATCTGAATACTATGAAAGTCTTCAATAATAAGGTGTCTCAGATAATGTACTCCAACAAATACGGATCCCTCTCTTGCCTCTTCTACCCCGGCGGCCCCTTGCACAAATGTGTCAACCGAGAGCTTAGAGGTATGGACAACGGTAGGCAAGCGTGGCCGTCTGACCTTAACAGCTGAGGTTACCCCGATTCCCATGAGGGCCGAGCCTACCCAGAATGTCCCTTTAGGTGACATCATGATCCCGCATGAGGCTACCCCAGTGGCAACACTAGCAGACACCCCAATGGCCTTTTCTGATAAGGAAGGGGAGGGCAATGGGTCGGGAGTAATATTGGCAGCAAGGAGGAGGAAGAAAGGCCTCCAACCCCCCTAACTACTCGGAAAAAACATGTTGAAGCCCAAGCTTCACTAGCGGATCTCGGAAAATAGGTTGCCTCTCAACAACCCGCCCAACGTCAACAAATGACGGACCCCCTTGTAGGCTGTGAATCTGGCAAAATAACCAACCTGACTTCACGGAAAAAGAAGCCAGTTGGTCTTCGTAAACGGTAATCCTGCTCCCTCTTCCTTTATGTATATAGGTATATGGAATATAAGGGGCCTTACCGACCCACTAAAGCAGGCTGAAATCCGAAATTTTGTTCGTTCCAACAAGCTGTTATGTATTGGCATTCTAGAGACTAAGGTCACTCAGAACCTTTTTCCAAGTTTGGCCTCTGCTCTTATGCCGGGATGGGAATGGATAGCCAACTACGATATGTCATATAGAGGCCGCGTCTGGGTTGGTTGGAACCCCCTCTGTGTTCGTTACATGGTGTCTTCTATCTCTTCGCAAGCCATTCATGGCCATTTGAGGATCCTGGCAAATAAAAAAGAATGCTACCTCTCAGTCATCTATGCAGAACACACTTTTGTGGCATGCCGAACTTTATGGACAGATCTTATTCATAATAGCACTGCGTTGGAAGCCCACCCCTGGCTGGTTGTCGGCGACTTCAATGCCATAAAGGACCCAACCAATAGGATCGGCAGTTCCGATATTTGGCCCTCGTCCTTCAGCGAGTTCGACCACTGTCTTAACCAGGCGGGACTAGAGGACTTGAGATACACAGGCTTCCGTTTTACTTGGTCTACTTCCTCAGGTGCTCGACGCAAACAGAGGAAAATCGATCGAGTCCTCATTAATGCAACGTGGAGGAATGCTTTCTCCTTTTCCGAGGCGTCCTTCCTGGCTCCGAGAGTTTTTGACCATTCTCCAATGGTAATAAAAATGGTAGACCCGCCGCCGTTCACTAATAAACTGTTCAAGTTCTTCAATTTTTGGATGGAACACCCCTCCTTTTTGTCTATGGTGTCACAAGTTTGGAAATCAGAGATTTTGGGGTCGCCTATGTACTCCCATTGCCGTAAATTGAAGATCCTTAAGGGCCGCCTCAAATAGCTTAATCAACATGCCTTTGCAGATATTTCAGTCAGAACTTCTTGTGCAAGGTCGGATCTGACCGCACTTCAGGATATGCTTGCAAGGGACCCCTTAAATCAGTCCTTGGCAGATCAGGAACACACCTCTCTTCAAGCCTTCTCCGCACTTCGGACCCAAGAGGAGTCCTTCTATAAACAGAAATCTCGCATCCGTTGGCTCAAGGAAGGTGATCTTAATATCCAATACTTCCATCACTATGTTAACAAACGGAACAGTGGCAATCGTATTCTCTCCATCGTTGACGATGCTGGCAATCTCCTCTCGGACTCAAATCTGATTCAGCAACACATTGTGGCCCACTTTGAAGACATCCTCGTGCTACACCAGGCTTCGGTCAGACCTAACTCACTGGACCTTCGGTCATTGATTCATCATCAATTGGATACCAAACAGGTCAGGTTCCTTTCCAGACCTTTTACGGATACTGAAATTAAGAACACTTTGTTCTCTTTACCGGGTGGAAAGGCGTCGAGCCCGGATGGCTTTAATGTCGAGTTTTTCAAATTCTCCTGGGACTTGGTAGGGGGTTCATGCTTGCAGCGACAACGGATTTCGTTCTCTCGAGTTCTTTGCTTCGAGAAATTAATACGACTATCCTCTGCTTGATTCCGAAAGTCCCTAATGCCTCCGTTATCAATGACTTTCGACCCATTGCATGTTGCAACACCATATACAAGTGTATTACTAAGCTCTTAGCTAATAGAATTGCTTGTGTCTTACCATCTTTGATTAGCCCTTCCCAGAACGCCTTTGTCAAGGGACGGCGCATCAGTGACAATATTCTCCTGGCCCAGGAGCTCTTCAGTGGGTTCCATCATGAACCCTACTTACCCAAATGTGCAATCAAGGTAGACTTTAAAAAGGCGTATGATACAGTGGATTGGGGTTTCCTGGAATCAGTGCTCATGGCCTTTGGTTTTCTGGAGATGTTCATTAAGTTGATTATGACATGCGTCAAGACGGCCAAATTCTCCATTTCGATCAACGGGGAGCTACACGTTTTTTTCTCTAGTAGCCGGGGTCTTCGACAAGGTGACCCCATGTCCCCCTTTTTATTTAACTTAGTCATGGAAATCTTGTCGGGCATTCTATGCAAGCAAACCCGCGAACCAGGCTTTAAATTCTTTTGGAGATGTAAAGACATTCAATTGTCCCACCTCTTCTTTGCGGATGATGTTATCATATTCTCGGAAGCCACAGCTAGGTCCATGGATTTGTTGAAAACAGGATTTGACCTCTTCATGAGCTGGTCTAGCCTAACCCCCAACTTGACCAAAAGTGAGATATATTTATCTGGCGGCCATGCGGACCTTCGGCTTCCAGGAAGGGCACTTACCAGTACGTTATCTTGGTGTCCCTATTATATCTTCACGCCTTGGTAAATTGGATTGTGAATCACTCATCAACTCTATTACTGCCTGAGCCCAATCCTGATCCCATAGATTTTTGTCATTCGCGGGGCGCCTACAACTGATTAAGTCGGTGCTCCATGCCATCCAAGTGTTCTGGGCTAACGTGTTCATGTTACCTAAGTATGTGCTGGCCTGTATAGAACAGATACTCAGACAATTCCTTTGGAAAGGGCCAAACCTGGGTGTAGGGGGTGCCAAAGTGTCGTGGGAAGACGTTTGCCTTCCCAAGGAAGAAGGCGGGTTAGGCCTCTGCAGACTCTTAGATTGTAACCGAGCCTTTATGCTTAAACATATTTGGTTGCTCTTCACAGACAAGGAATCACTATGGTGCAAACGGATCCACTCTACATTCTTGAAAAATAGAAACTTCTGGTGCGCGCCCAAGCCCACCTTTTGTTCATGGGCTTGGAAAAAGATTCTGGACCTCCGTCCAACCTCTTAATAATTGTTCCAATTGAGGATTGGTAATGGATGCTCTACTTTCTTCTGGTTTGATCCATGGCATACCTGTGGACCTTTGTACAGATTTGTCTCGGATAGACAAATTTATGACTCCGGCATTTCCCGTAAAACATCGGTTGCTGAAGTGCTGGCCAACCCTATCCTTGCATCTCAAGTTGGTGATGACCTTGTGACCTTGCTGCAGTCCTTCCTACCCCTAGCTTCGCCACAACCTGATCGGTTTTGTTGGATAGCACACCCTTCCGGTGAATTTTCTATAGCAACGGCATGGGACATGATTCGGGGAAGAAAGGCAATCGTGTCTTGGCATTCTTTTGTATGGGA
Source organism: Metrosideros polymorpha var. glaberrima (assembly GCA_001662345.2). NCBI lineage: Eukaryota > Viridiplantae > Streptophyta > Magnoliopsida > Myrtales > Myrtaceae > Metrosideros > Metrosideros polymorpha. The sequence continues at coordinate 15,760,018 of BCNH02000003.1, forward strand.
CCACTGCCTAGCTCCGCGTCATTCTTTCCACCTTTGGCTGGCCACCCTTGGACGTCTCCCAACCCAGGTATTTCTCATGACTTGCCAGAGGATCCAAAAAGGCACATGCCCCTTTTGCAGGCGTCGGCCTGATTCCACCGATCACCTATACTTTGGTTGCACTATTACGGGGGCCTTGGCGTCGTTTTGGGCTGCAAGGTGCAATATTGTCTGGCGTAATACTAACTAGCACAAAAATCTGTCCTGGGCCACCCATCATCTTCATGGTCAACAATTTCACAAGACAGTGACTCGGTTCTCCTTCACTGCCTTTTGTCATATTATATGGATAGAGAGGAATAACATTCTCTTTCGGGACCAACCCTTGTATGTGCCAGCTCTTAAAAGACACCTTCAATAGGTTGTCAAGGACAAAGCTCTAACGTTCAAACACGTTTAGGACACGCCAAGCAATCGGAGAGTCTAACGAAGCTGGGGTATAGCTCCTTCGATTTTTCTGTAACGGCCGCTGTGCTCCCTCTTCTTTGTTTGTAGCTTGGTCTTTTTGACTTTGACTTTGCCTTTGTTGTAGTAGTTCTCTTTTCTTTTGCCTTCGACATCCTTCTACCCGCACTGACATTTCTCAATGTCATCACGAGTATGAGGTTTTTTGTCGGTTGGCCCCTTATAATTCGGTCTTTGAAAGGATAATACACTTAACTTACCAACAAAAAAAAAACTTCTCATAAGCATTTTCACCTGAAAATATCTTTAATTAGTTTCCACAAAATTATAGACAGTCTTGTTAATCATCAAAATGTGCTAGGAGCTTTATTCAACAATCTTCCCATTTTTTATGATGACAAAACTTCCAATGCAGTTGAAGTATTGAATAATATATTAAGCACAAAAGATGTTCTAAAAAATAGAGTGCTCAAATTTAAAGCTTTGTATTAAGGACGAAAGATTAGAAAAAAGATTAGAACATGTTTAACCAATTCAGTCGAGTCTTTTCTTGCATCCTTTGTTTTGATTTTCTCCCCATGCATAAAAGAATATATGCTATGTACTGCAGATATAATTTCTCCCTCTTTTTGTCATCAACAAAAAGTTAAGACGAGCAAACAATGGCAGTTTTATTGAAAGTCAAGAAATGTCCAATAGAATTCAAGTCTGGTACTATTGCAAAACATGAAAATAGAAAAGCAAACAATAAAGATCATTTTCGTGGGTTTGGAGGAGTAGCAGATGAAGATGGTCTAGCACGAGAAAACTTTTTGGAATAGGAATCTGCATTAGATCAAAGTCGGTGAGCTGATTCAGCTTGTCCTTAACAATGTCCTGTAAATCTTTGATAGATTAATTGAGAGCATTAGTCTCAGATGCAGCCATTTGAGTTTCGCCCTTTAGTTCAACCTTCAAATTCTTCATTCCATTCATAATAACCTTTAGATCTTCAATCATCATCTCCTTTATCTCTTTTAGCTTAGACTGCACTTTAATTTTGAAGATCCCCATATCACAATTCATTTGAGTTTGCTTGATCATCATCAATTTAACCAGCTCATGAAGATCTTGGGATGCAGCAGGTTTAGGAGAGCTTGCATTAGAGTCCTTGGTGGAATGGTTTGATTCCTCCCTTTAAGTTGATTCATTCTGTGTTGCCTGAATTTCCTCATTCACCATAGCAGCAGGGTGAGAAACATCCTCAGCTTCAATTTCAGTAGTAGGAATGGGTTCTTCTAATAGCTCATCAGGATCAGACTCAATTTCAACATCAACATCCATTGAAGATAGATGTGGTCTCTTCAGGACTAGAGATGTTCACATTGGGAACTTCATCAATCTTAATATCTCTAGGGTCAAGAGTTTGAATAGGAGCTTCTTCAGGAGCTGCTTCTTCTTCTACAATCTCAGTTCCTACTTCATAGTGCTGAATAATCTCTGCCATCAAACGAGCTCTTTCTCCTATTGTTTTAGTAGCCTTCCTTCTTTTCTCCTCGTCTTCTCTAAGAAGAGCTTCTTCCCTCATCCACATTTCTGCCTTAGCAGAAGCTTTCTTAATCTCAAGATCTCTATTAACAAGCTGCTTGACACAATCAGTTATGTCCTTCAATGCTTCATTGTCATAATAATGGAGGACTCGTAGTTCTTCCAAGCTGAGATAATTATGATTTGAGACAGAGTTTACTCTAGAGTTAGCTTAAGACATATCAGACTCTTTCTTGGGCTGTGCTTCTGACTGAATCCTTAGAAGGAACTCCCTCCTTTTCTCAGGTCTTATGGACTTTGAAGCATATTTCTTCAATCTTTTCTTTTTGGATGACCAAGAAGGTGATTTCTCAGTAGGAACCTTACTAGAGATGGGTGTAGGGGTTGTACTGAGAAGATCAACTTTGACTTCTTCCCCCAATTTGTTCTTCCAACTATGGCCATCATGATAATAGCCCTTTTTGTGGACCATATGTTCTCCAATGATTTGGATGAGAGAGATGGTTGTCTTCGACTTTTTAAGGACTTCAATGTTCAGATGTTGAAAGATTATTGTGATCAACGAGCCATAGGAGAGTGGTCCCTTGCTTTTCTTTAAGGTTCTGAACATATGAAGAACCACAAGATGAGGCATTGAGATTGACAAATTGTTAGCCAAGGCCCAAATAAGCTTAGCCTCATATCTCGAAACATCAGTTTTCGAGGATCCCTTAAGCCTGAGACAACCGATCACAATCTTGTGCAAAATGATATGCTTCAAAGGAAGAATATAAAGATTCACATGAGGCTTGTGAGATCTGGTGTAATAAGGTATTATAGAGAGAACCTGATAGATCTCATCAGCTTCCTTATCAATAAAACAAAACTCTAATGGTTGCACTCCCGTGATTGTAGCCAACTCAGCCACATCCAACTCAAAATCTTTATCACAGACCGAGAAAGCAATCTTCCTCCTGCTCACAAAAGACAAGTTGGAATAGAAATAAGCAGTTAACTTAGGATAGATATCAACCTGTAAAGTGCACATTCCTTCTAGACCTTGGTGAATGATATGATCTCTAACATGAAGATCATGCTTCTCAAAGAAATCAAAATCAGTAATTCTGTGATAAATAGCTTCCCTATCAAGAATGATCCTGTATTGATCTCGATGTTGTTTACCTTTAAACAACTTGTTGCCTTGATTTGTGACAGGAGGAAACTCAGTTGTGCTTTTAAACTCCATGTACAGCCTTTAATCATTATCCAGAGTTTACCTTTTCTATGACAGACTCACCCTTCTTAACAGAGTTTGATTCTTCAACAGTCATTGATTCGACAACCATCTTGCTTTTTCCCTTGGAACTAGGCATGGATTTCTCTCTCATTATGTCAGGGGATGTTTCACCGACTTTCTCCTTTCCCTTCGAACCAGCTACACGTTTTTCTAACACCACAATAGAGGATGCTACACCGGCTTTCTTCTTCTCTTTCTTAGAACTTAGCACACCACCCTTTAATTTTACAAATTCTAAATAGATGTACTCTACTTCCCATTCTGATGCAAAATTACTGCTATAATGAATGCTGTAAGTCCAAATTCCTCTAACCCATTTTCACGAGCACTTTTGATATACTTCAACAAGTGCTTAGCCATGTAACCTTTTACAAGAATCTGCTCAGTGGTAATGTTAGCATAGAGTGAAGGTTTACCTTTAGGGCTTTCATTGTCGGATGAAGCATCAATCTCATAGTGAGTCGGAGCATCTTGAGCCCTAGTACCCATGAAAGCGAGATGGCTTGATCGCCATGAACCAGACTGCACTTTCTTTGATCCAGTCGCAAATTTTGGTGCCATTGGAGTCTCAAAGAAGAGAGTTTGATTTTGGGTGAGAAGAAACATAGACGAAAGTTTTGAAGAAAGATCGCAAAGGAAATGCAATTTGGTGGTGAAAAACTAAGTAGGTATTGGATAAGAAGAAAGTACGAAAATCAAGTCTGAATTTAATGAGAATTTTTGGAAACTGAAAAAGACAGTTACCTAAAAATTTGAAAATTACTTATCTGAAATTGTAGGTATTAAAATGCTGTTAATAGAGAATTTTTAGTAATTGATTTTGCATCCAATTCATCAAATAATATTTCCAACCATATATAAAGAGATGCAATTTATTCGTACCTTTATTTATCCTAAAACAAGAACTTTAGGGGCCAAAACATTTAAATTCGAACATTATCTCAGGCTTTGGGAGATTTCAGATGATAAGTTGTATCCAACATTGACCTGTCTTACAAAATCATTAAGATTGCATATCAATAATACATAATTCATTCCTTATAAAATCAAAAGCAAATTTCTCAAGCAGTTTAGTGAAAATATCAGCTAGTTGATTTTTAGAATCAATAAACTGAATATTGACATCACCATTCAGATGATAGTCACGAACAAAATGATGCTTAATTTCAATATGCTTAGCTCGTGAATGGAGAATTGGATTCTTTGTGAGATTAATGGCACTTGTGTTGTCACATTTAATCTCCACATTTGAATCTTCAACTCCAAAGTCTTTGAGCTGTTATTTCATCCATAAGATCTTAGCACAACAACTTTCAAGGGCGACGTACTCAGCCTCAGTAGTTGATAGTGCAACAGTTTGTTGTTTTTTAGAAAATCATGAAACTAGCATTTTTCCAATCAATTGACATGTTCCTGAGATACTTTTCCTATCAATCTTACATCATGCAAGGTTAGCATCTTAATATCTAGAGAGTAAATTTTGACCCTTTAGGATACCATAGCCCAAGTGAGGGAAATGTACCAACATATTTAATTATTTTCTTTACAGCAGAAAAATGAGATTCTCTAGGATCAGACCGAAATCTAGCACATATGCAGACACTAAAAAGAATGTCAGATCTAGAAGCAGTTAAATAAAGTAATGAACCGATCATGCTTCTATATATTTTTTGATCAACATTTTTACCCTTTTTATCCTTGTCTAATTTTGAGGAATTAGACATTGGAGTCTTGGTCTTTTTGCAATTCTTCATGCCAAACTTTTTGGTGATCTCTCTTGCATATTTTTCTTGGAAGATAAAAGTTCCTGTGTTTGTTGGTTTTATTTATAGAGTGAGTAAAAATGTCAGTTCCCCATCATACTCATCTCGAATTCATTATGCATGATCTTGAAAAATTTCTTGCAAAGAAATTCGTTAGAAGATCCAAAAATAATATCATCTACATAGATTTGAACAAAAAGAATTTCTTACCTTCCTTTTTTATGAAGAGAGTAGTGTCTATATTATCTTTTTCAAATCCATTTTTTTAAAGAAATGTACTTAGTGTTTTATACCACGCTCGAAGAGCTTATTTCAGACCATAGAGCATTTTCTTCAGTTTGTAGACATGTTCAGATCTTCTTAGATCTTCGAATCTAGAAGGATGTTTAACGAATACTTTTTCTTTGATGTACCCATTTAAAAAGGCACTATTTACATCCATTTGAAAAAGTTTAAAATCATGATAACAGGAATAAGCAAGAAGTAGCCTGATGGCTTCTAACCTGGCAGCCAGGGCATATGTTTCATCATAGTCGATTTCTTCTTCTTGAGAGTAGCCTTTTTGCTACAAGTCTTGCCTTATTTCTGGTTACCTTTCTTTTGTCGTCCAATTTGTTTCTTAAAACCTATTTGGTTCCTATAATAGGATGAACTTTAGGTTTAGGTACGAGTTCTCATACTTCATTGATTTTGAACTGACAAAGTTCTTCTTGCATAGCATTAATCTAGCTTCATTGATTCCATTTGGTTCAACTTCTGATATAAGAGCAAGAGTACTCATGACTTCTTTCATTTTTTTATCTAGTCTTGATGCCATCATCCATATTTCCTATAACAAAATTAGTGGGATGATTTGACTTGTGTTTTTAATTCTTGTTGAGTCTTCCACTTTGAGGTTCGCTTGGTTTAGATGATTGATGATCATTTGTAGAGAATCCTTGATCATTGCTTGTGCTCTGTGATGGATGACTCATCTTTGTGATCTTTTCAGAGAAGGTTGTAGGTTTAGCCTCGAGGATTTGAGCAAGATCAGATTCTTTGAGTAGTTTAGATGTCGAGGCAAGTTCTAAAGGTCCGATGGGTTCAGACGATTCTACAAACTTTACGTTAATTGATTCCTCCTTGTGCATGAACTTTTGTTGAATACTCTATATTCTTGTGGTAGAGTATCCAAGGAATATACCTTTATCTGATTTCTCATCAAATTTGCCAAGACGATCATTAGCATTTTTCAAAATAAAACATTTACATCCAAATACAAGAAAATATGAGATGTTTGGTTTTCTATTTTTGAGAAACTCATAGGGAGTTTTCTCTAAAATTGGTCTAAGAAAAACACGATTAATGATGTAGCATACAATGAATACAACTTCTACCAAAAAATGAGATGCAATTTTACTTTCAATCAGAAGAGTGCTTGCCGTTTCTTGAAGAGAGCAATTTTTCCTTTTAACAACTTCATTTTATTTAGGAGTGTAGGGAAAAGAAGAATTGTGTTGAATTCCATTTTAATCACAAAATTCTAAGAACTTTTGATTTTCAAATTCTCCCCCATGATCAGTTTAATACTAGAAATTGTGTAACTTTTCTCATTTTGAATTTTCTTTGCAAATATAGAGAAATGAGAGAATGCATCACTTTTATGAGTAATGAAGAAAACTCATGTAAATCTAGTATAATCATCTACTATAACCAAATAATACTTCTTACCTCCGAAGCTATAACCAAATAATACTTCTTACCTCCGAAGCTTACTCTTTTTGTAGGTCCAAAGATATCCATGTGAAGTAGCTGCAGGGCATGATTAGTATTAACTTAATTAATGGATTTGAAAGAACTTCTTACCTGCTTACCTAAGGTACATGCAGAACACAATTCAGACTTTTCAAACTTCATTTCTAGTAAGCCTCAAACGAGCTTCTTGGAAGAAAGTTTTGATATTTGTTTGAAATTGATATGACCAAGCTTTCTATGCTAAAGCTCAGATTCTTCTTTAATGGATATTAGGCAGTGAAGGCTTTTGGACTCTACATCCAGAAAATAGATGTTGCCATGTCTCTTACTTGAGAATGATTATTTGTTGTCTTGGCTCGTTCTAGAACATTTGTCTTCTTGGAAGTAGATCTTGTAACCAACATCACATAGCTGACTTATGTTGATTAGATTATAATTTGATCCCTTGACCAGTGAGATATCTTTGATAATTAGATTCCCTATCTTTATAGTTTCTTTGCCGATGATCTTTTCTTTGTTGTTTCCATCGAAAGATATATTGCTTCCATCAACTTTGGATAATGTGAGAACTTCCTTGGATCCCCAGTCATATGTCTAGAGCATCCACTATCCATGTATCATTTGTTTTTTTTTCTTCCTTGGTATTTGTATGATTTAGAAGAATTCAAGTTTTCTTTAGTATCCAGATCTTCTTAGGTTCTTTGGCTGCATTTGGTCGTCTGGATTTCTTGTCAGGATAGGACTGGATAGGATAGGATAAGAAATCCTGGGATTTTGTTATATCCTATCTACTGTTTGGTGAACTACGGATTTAAAGTCGGATATTTTTATATCCTATCCTATTCATTGTTTGGTAGCAACTGGATATCAATATAAATGACATATATGCCCCTATGTAGTGCCCATAAAATAATATCGATCTTATCATCACAAACACATCTTTGCGTGATTTAGCATTATTATAAACTATTCTTTGTGGCAAAAAAATGACAAAATAGAAACCACGCTTAATAGAAAACATATGCAAAGAAATAGCAACCCTGCTTATTTCAAAAAAATATGATTCAAAGAAATAGTAACCCTACTTAATTTTTCAAATACTACATCAACTATGAACAATGCTTCAAACTTCACAAGAAATAGCACATTCAGAAAACATATGATTCCAAGCAAAAGAAAAAAATACATTGTTCAACGGTGTTCGTTTCATAAAACAACAAAAGCAACATACCAATTACTTATAGCCAAAATTAGGGACAACTTTCCCCTTCCAACTCACACAAGTCCACTGTGACTCATCGCTCCAACTTTGCCTAACTCACTAATACCACATAAACTATAACTAAACAGGAAATAGCACTTTCAAAAGACAAATCATCAGTCTTTCTCATCTATCTCTTGGAGAAGCTGTTCCACAAATATTTTCCCGTCTTCTCCTTGAAATCCAAGAAATAGATGAATGTTCTCGGGATCCTTCACAATTTTCCTACATACTTTTATTCTATCTATAGTATTTAGAGACATTTGCAGAAGCTCCTCATTGATTCTTCTCTTATCATTGTCCAGATCTTTAGCATGTCCGATGCGGCCAGCAATCATCTCCATACGCTCGTTAGCTTTTTCCAAAAAAGAGCTAAAAGTACCTGCAATCTCAACTAATCCAGCAGCCCATTTATCACTTGCTTTTGCCCTTTTTCTTCTTGAAGGATCAGAATTATTTTGGGTTTGAGAAGATGATAGTGGCGGTAAGTTTCGACTTGCACCATTAGTTGTCTCATCATCATGATTCTCACCTTCTTCTTGATCTACAGCCGCATGAGCTTCTGAAGGGTCTTCACTAAGATTCCCTTGGCACGATCTTTTCCAAATACGGTTGCTAGTCGATCATATTGAGGGAAGGACTTCCCTCTCAAAGAAGAAGTTCCTGGATAGGTCTACAAGAAAGGATATTGTTTTGTTACAAAAGAAGTAAGTATTATAGAAAAAAATGAGAAGAAGTGACACAAACCTTGCAATATTTTTGCCAACTATCCTCTGAATGAATATCAACACAATGCTTCTCGTGATCCCACCCAAAGCCACTTTGATTCTTCAAATCATATACCTGATTGTATAACTTTTTCAAGTTTTTCATCTTCGACTCTATGTGAGGATTACCCCTGATGCCAGAATTAGGGAACTTTTCTTCAAACCACTTCTCTAACATGATCATGTAACCACTCTTGAAGCCATTATCAGCTTTCATTCCTCGTGCAACTAGTTTTTCAAGACCATCTAAAAGTGCATTTTCTTCATCTACTGTCCATACACATCGGTCTCTCTTTGTTCCCCTTCCTTGAGTTTGATTGAAATCGCTACCTTCCATTCCTAAACATAGACAAGCCTTGATGATTGTTGTTTGAACAACAAACAAACATGGACAGCAGGCATAAATATGAATCCATCAAATTTAAGTCACAAACAGCATATCAAAATATTCTGAACTTGTACAACACTCATAGCCAAGAAATCAACATATTTTTTCAACATGTTAGCTCGCAAAATATTCTCTCAGTAGGGGCTTAAACGATATGCACCTAACTATTACAATAGCCAAACAATGGTCGGTTACAACTAATCACAAAAGAAAATGTTAGGAGCAAAAGAAAATTTTTATTAAAGGGTAGTATGTTGCCAGAACAACAGCTGAAACTAGCTATACCCCAAAAAGAGGGTGAGCGTAACTCTACAGAGAGAGAGAGAGAGAGAGAGAGAGAGAAAGAAGGTAACTTTATTTGGATTTGCTCTATCAGCTAGTTTTCCCACTTCTTGGTTTAGAAAAAGGAAAATTTTTGGAGATGGAGCTCACTTTGCATGCCTCTCAATCTTAATGTTAAATTTTATGTTACAGTACCTCAACTATGTTCAAAATATCCTCTAATAACTAATGTCGAACAATATGAACTTGTAATTGGACTCTTAAAAAATCAGCATTAACAATATCAGGAACAAATGCCCACAAAAATAGTAGGCTGTGGTAGAGTCACAATCACAGGCCCTCTAGTCTTGATGCTTCCCTCTACAGAAGAACCCATCCTTTTGCTTCTCTCTTTAACTCTCTATCCCTATCTCTCTCTACTACTACCACCTCAACTTAAATCGAAGAAAAGACAGTCAGAGTTGGGGACACAAGAAAGAATCCAAAAGATCAAAGCCTACAAAAGGTCACTGTGGGGAAGGCCAATCCTAATGTGGGAGGGAGGAGGCCTTTATTTCCTTTTGCTTGCCAAAAAACCCAGAAAGAGAACCCCCCATCAGTTTCCATCAAACCAAGCCTCCCAAAGCACGACTCTCTCTCTGTTCTACTCATACTTTTGGCTTTTATTTTACACCAAAAAACTCTATCTTTAATAAGTGCTTCGCTCAACCCACCACAACTTGCAGTATCTCACTAAATCTAATACAAACCAAGGAAGGAACTTACGATCGTTGTAAGGCATGTGAATATCGATGCACAGAGAGAGGGAGAGAGAGACGAAACCTCGTGAGGAAGCAAAAATGCCCGTGGCTCTTTGCCGGAGATGGAGCTTGAATTTGCCGGATTCTTGCTATGGAGAAGAAACTCTTCAACTCTCATGTGAGGTGTTTTCCCGTATGAACGAAGGGAAAGGAAAGGACAGTGTAGGGTTTTTTGAAAAAGAGTTAAACAAGAGAAATCCTATCCGGGTCTATCCCACCCCCTCCCCTAGGATAGTTTTATTTGGGTTATATCCTCTCTATATCCGACTTTATCCTATCCTGAACAGCTGCCAAATACAGGATAGGATAAAACATATCTTATCCCGACTTATATCCGGACGACCAAACGTAGCCTTTGGGGTTAGAAGATTGCTCCATTCTTAGAATCTCTTTGAATTGGTCTCCAAACTTTTGGACATTCATTTTTGAAATGATCAGAATTTCTGCAATTTGAACACTTTATAAATTCCATACCAACAGGTTTTACAAAATGTTTTTGGAAATGACTTCGATAAGCATGCTTGGATGACTTACGTCTGAGCCTTTCTTTTACTATAGGAAATGTATTTTTCAAATCACTTTCCTTTTCCAAACCAAGACCTAACTTATTGAAATGTTTAACTTGAATGGAAAGTATATGATTCAAATTCTTTGACTCAATAAAAAATCTTTTTGAAATATTAGAAATTTCCTTTTTCAAAGTCTCATTTTCTTTGTAAAGAAGATCTTGATTTTTATTTATTTGGGAAAATTCATTTTCCAAAAAATTTATTTTGTATTATTTGGAAAGATCCTGTTGTTTGAGTTTTGAAATTTCCTTTTTTAATTCTAAGATTTTCTTGAGGGCAATCTTGTGATCAACACATAACTCATTAATGAATTCAGCAATTTCATCAAGCAAATCAGGATGTCTTACCTCGACTTGTTCTTCAAGGTTTGAGTTAGAGTCTGAGTGAGCCATTAAACAGATGTTTACATATTCTTCATCATTTTCTTCACATTCAGTGTCACTTCAGGGTCACTTCAGGTTTCTACTTTCAAGGCTTTTTTTGACTTCTCGTATCTTCCTTTATTTTTCTAAAACAGGGAACAATTTGGTTTGATGTGTCCTCTTTTCTTGCAGTGAAAGCATACCGGATCTTTGCTGTCGTCTTTGTTTTTTGAGAATCTTTTCTTCTCAGACTGATTGAAGGAATTTTTGGATTTGATATATTTTCCCTTTCTGGCCATCTTCATGAACTTTTTGACCATAAGGGCTAGTTCCTCATCGTCCTCTTCTTCATCCTCTGAATTTGAATCAATTGAGACAACGTTAGACTTTAAGGTAATTGACTTCTTACCTTTATCCTTATTTTCATCGTTTTGACGTTCTACCTCGTATGATGTGAGTGTTCCAATGAGTTTTTCCATAGAGAGGTGAGATCCTCTGAGTTTCTCGGATGGAGGTCTTGATGTTGTTTCATTCTTTTGTGAGAGCTTGCAAGAGTTTATTCATTCTCATTGGTTTGGTGATAGGATTTTCATGATATTCCAGACCTTGACTATATTTGTGAATCTATCATTCATCTCCTTTACAGTCTCATTTGGCTTTATCTTGAAGGCTTTATATTGACCTAGAAGAATGTTGAGTTTGGTTTCCTTAACACGATCAGTTCCATGATAGGTGACATACAGCTTGTCCCATTCTCTTTTGCTGACTTACATGAAGCAATATGATTATATTTAGAAGGAGATAAAGCACAATAAAAAGCATAAATGATTTTAGCATCAATTGCTTCTCTTTTGGCTATGTCGACATCTATTAGAGAATGTAGCTCTTTGCCATCTTTGTCTTTCTTTGATTCTGGATTGACACCATCAGTGACAACGTCCCAGTATGTGTTGTCTTTGCATTTGACATATGCCTTTATTTTATCGCTCAAAGTGTCATAATCTTTTCCTTCAAAGAGATGTGGTCTTGATTCGCTTTTACTCTCATTTAGACTTGTCAAAGAGCTGCTAGCCATAATAGATCTTCAACTTAGAAGTAATATAATAACACTTCAGAATTAGATGAGCATTGAGCTTTGATACCAATTGTTACGGCTAGTTCTATCACCTAGAAGGAGGTGAATATGTGAATTTAAACAATCTTGATATAAAATGTGGAATTAAAACAATCAAGATAAAATTTTGTGACGGCAAGAATAGAGTCTGAGTAGTGCTCATGTGCAACAGTCTGAAACGAAGTAAGTAAGAGTAAAAAGAAATTTGCACACGATAATTATAGTGGTTTGGCTCAGGTTAAGCTTACATCCATTCTCCACATTAAGAGGCTACTGGCTGGATTCCATTAGATCAACTATAAGAGAACAGTGATGATTATAATCTCATAATATCTCTCAGAGGTTACACTATAAAGCTCAGAAGATGAACAAGTATACGGATTAAGGTTCTCTCAGACTTTGGAATTAATAATTCTCTATATCTTCTTGGAGGTCTCTTACTCTCCTTTTATAGTCCTCCATCTCGCAACTACCTATTGGACAGCTTTAGAGGATGATATCCAAATCTTTCCGTTGGATATAAACTTCCCAAAAAGAGATTAAAGAGCCATTGAGGATGAGGTTAGAATCATCCTATGATTCAGTTGCCCATACCACTAAATCTGAGTTTCCATAAGTTGAAATCCTTTGATATGAAAGGAGTGACTTGCTTCGTGAAGAATTTTGACCATTCTTGATGTATTCTGCGTTATAGCCGTTGTAGAAGTACTTAGAATATTAGTCTTCAGTCACGAGACATCTAGAAGTGGAGTTCATTCCAGATCATTAGCTGTTTGTGGAAGATATTCATGTGGTGAAAAGCTTCAGAGATAATGCCTCGCTCAGATGATATCACTTGACTTAGAGTAAAGTCCGAAACATTTCTTCCTTAGCATAAAGTTTGAATACTACGAAAGTCTTCAATAATAAGGTATCTTAGATAATGTATTCCAGATTTATCAAGAGATGAAACTTCCCATAAGCATTTTCACCTAAAAATATCTTTTAATTAGTTTTCACAAAATTATGGACAGTTTTGTTATCATCAAAATGTGCTAGGAGCTTTATTCAACAGAAAGTTGCAATAATGGCTCATGAATATTCACGATGGTCATTCATTGTAACTTTCTTGTCGTGCACAAGCCTCTCTATATAAGAAGAGTTCCCATCAGAAGAATATATGCAAAGTTAGAGCACAAGAAGAAGAATAGGTGCTCCGAACACCGTGTATTTTGTGCAGTATATTTACATCCATTTTTAGTGTTTTAAGTTAGATTAAACACTGTGTCCATTTTTTGGGGTCTCAAAGGTGCGCGGAAACACATAAGAACTCTTGAATGGAAATGGAAAAGAGATGTAACTCCAGTTCCTTCGGAAATGGTAAGATCTTTGGCGCAAGAAGAAGGGTTGACCCGATTAATCGCTCTTTGTTGTTCAAAATTAACGGTTTCATTTTTCTAATTTTCTAATTGTTCCAAGGTCTTATAAGTTGAATTAATCATATTCAACTTTTCTTGTTCTATCTCAGAGTATCCATCCACCCGAAATTGCTCCGCTTCCATTTCCACTTTCTGTAAATTGGCCCGGGCTTTTTCCAGCTGTTCAATGGCCCTCTATTGGTGTTCTTTTTGATCTCTACGCACTTCCATGCTCTATCGAAAGTTCCCTCTACCCCTACCGTACTCCAGCTTGGTAGTTTCCACCGCCTGTTCAGGGCTGAGCCTTGGGATTTGATGGTGGACTTAAAAAGTGTGGGTTTCCAATGTAAATTATTGGGTTGAGAAACACTTGAGTACGAGTGACTGTAACTCTGTAATTTTCCATCTCATAGTGGATTATTTGCTGACTTTCTCCATGGATGTAGGTTCCAACACTTGGATCGAACCACGTAAATCTCTCATGTCATTTATTGTTCCTTGTATTAATTTTCTGATAATTTTGTGTCGATATAGTTGCAAAGATCCAGTCCACGTAACAACAGAGACAATGTGTCCATCATTGCAGGAGCGTTGGCCATCATCTTTTCAATTTAGGTGAGTTTCATCAGGATCGGCTTGAGGGCAAGGAAGTGGGTGTCGCCGGCTGAGGAATTCTCTTGTGCCATTCGTTATCTTAAATCTAGTTTTGAACGGACTTCGAAATATAAGGTGCTTTTTAGGAGCTATGTTTTAGAAACTGTGACAAAACAAACGTAATTCCCAATTCAAAAATAAAAATTTACCTGGATGAAGATCTCTATAACATTCACAATAAAAGGCCATATAATACAAGTAAGAGTGGTGCACAAGCCTTCAAAATATCCCATCTCCACCATCTTCAAAATATCCAACTTGTCATATCCAATTCTGCGAATCTCCCCCACGTAGTCCACAGTCAAGTATGTATTCGCCTCATGAGCGAATGACCCTGAAGAGCTCCAGGAACTTCCAATTGCAGTCTTCGTTTTAAGTACCAAACTCCATCCGCTCGACGGAAGTGCACTGGATGAGGTCGACAACACTGGCTGTGGGGTGGCGGTTCTCGAACTAAATCAGGCAGTGCTCGCATTAAACATAGAGTGCATTAATGTCTTCCCCATCACCATGATCTTTTTGCCATTTGGACCGCTTTACTTGCCCCCAAATTTTCGTAGTGTAGAAGGAGCACAGTTGTGAACCCTTCCACTTGCTGTCCCGGGTCGAGTACAACAGAAAAAAGAAAGGTAGAATTTCCATGTAATATTTAAGAGATCTTTAAGGTAGAATGTCCATGTAATGTTCAAAGAATTTGTCTTTCCCGGCGTCCACAACAGGTTAAAATATAAGCATCACCCTCTTTCTTGGGTAATCGATCCGATATCACGAGCTGAATGAAAAGAGAAAGGGAACTAGATGATTAATGACATATAAATAATTTCTTCTTTGCTTCATTAAAAAGTTTGAAGAAATCCCTAATGCTTTCAGCAACCATGTTTGTCTTAAAACGGGTATAGTTGCACTTGCGTAATGAATGGCAGAAAACGAGGGGAGAATTGCCATCTCATGCATATCCTATCCAACATTAGATAAGTTGAATTTCACCCAGTGCACGCGACTAACGGAAATGAACAGGTTATTCTCTACGTTGCATGAAAATGTGCTTCAACTCATGTCCTCTAAAGAGCGAATACCTAATGCGTGCAATCCAATCGTGTCTACCAGTTACATTATCAGAAAAAAGAAACAGTCAGCCCATGTTTCTCGAACAAATTAGCTATGCAGCGCACGCAGGGCACCTGAAGAAGTTCACCATTGCAATGGAGAAAACTTTATCCGTGATACCAGGCTATAGTGTGAGATTTTATGGGACCGTTGTTGACTGTTCTAAAAGTTTAAGGTGTTAGATGAATGCGTGATTTAATATTTAATTATTCTATTACTTCCCTTCATGTTTAGTCTAGTCTTTTGCCTAAGATAAAGGCGTGGTTTAATAATTAATGATTCTATCACTTCCCCTCATGCTCAGTCTAGTTTTTTGCCTAATATTAAGCGTGGAAAGATATAATTGGGAAGGCAAATGAGGCCTGAAAAGATTTGAATTCAGGAGATCTTGCTCTGATATCTTCCCCTCATGGAAAGATTTTTCTCTTCATTCACGAATCTCAACTCATGGAAACAATCTTTTGATTTCTACAACAATACTTTCACCAATGTAAATGGAATTCTAGCACTTTAAAAGTCAGAGCCCTCTTTTCCAAGAACTAATTCGGACCGAGCTAATGGCTAGTGGCGCAACAAGGTGTTAACCGGTTAGTGCCGGTCCATAAATCGGAAGGCAAGGATATTCGAAAATTACATGTGAAACATCCTGTACCAAGGCGATTTTTTCCTTTGTACCACCTCCTCATGTACTTGGCGAATCCCAAATGCTCCACGAAACTAAAAGGTTGCTTGGCGGCAAGAATGCGCAAGCTCTCTTTGATTTGTTGCCTCGTCGTTTTTAAAAATGAGCTTGCGGTTTGACCAGTTGCAGTTGAAGAGTTTTCGCTGCCATTTTATCATGCTTTATTTGGTACCTTTTCATGCGGCCTATTTTATTCAATGACTTGCACGTGAAATTGTTGCCACTTATTGTGCAAACGCGCCTTCATTATGCCATTGGCAAGTTTGCAATCGAATGTCCGCCCCACAATCGACGTTTTTCTCTGTGAATGCGGCTCGGGGTCGTCGGGCTAGGGGTTCCATTGGCCATTCGCCCTCCCAATCGTTTAGTGGCAGTGTATCGTCATTGTTATCGACATGGTGCTCCCGATCAGCCTTCACCTGATCAGTCTGCTCGTGCTGCACGTAATTGGCAACTCACTGCACTCGGTCTTGGAAGGGACAAAAGAAACATCTTCTTCTTTCTTCAACAATTTCTGATCTCTAGTGGACCTCTCAGTGGGATTCGAACTTAAATGAAGTTCTGACCATCTGTAAGAGAAAAAAGAAAGCATAGAGGTTGTAGGATTCCCAATTAATTCTTCAATTTCTTCAGGAAGCAGATGATTCTTCATCTCCTTCTCACGTTCCGTGAATAGCTGGGAATATCTAGAAAGACATTTAGAGAATCGGTCTGATTCTAGCTATGTTCGTTCCATTTGAAGAAAGGAAGGATCCCAAAGAATCAATCTTTCTTTTAGTTGTCGATTCTCTCTTTAATTGATCAATGTGTGATATTCCGAATCCTCATTACTAATGGAATCGAAATGATTTTTGGATTGATAAGAAGATCCTTTCAATTGGCTAGAATCCGTTAATTGAACAAAACTAGATCTTGTAGAATCATATTGAATATTTGACGATACATTCCGCACCTTGTAAAAAAACTAATCCTTGTTTACCAACCACACATTGCCTCATTACTAATGGAATCGAAATGATCTCTGGATTGATCAGAAGATCTTTTCAATTGGCTAGAATTTGTTAATTGAACGAAACTAGATCTTGTAGAATCATATTGAATATTTGATGATACATTCCGCACCTTGCTAAAAAACTAATCCCTGTTTTATTACTCAATGGTTTGACTAATAAAGTTTATTGAATTAAGGAATATATGGTGATTCAGAAGATAAGATATGGGATGATATGCATGAGAAAAATATAATTCCGCCACCCCTAATTTATATGGTGACGATGCCTTATGTGTCGGGATGCCTTGAAGAGAGTTTTAGGATGCCTTGGAAGTCGAGATGCCCTATGTGTCGGGATACCCTGCGAGTGTTTGGGAGAAGAAGTAATGAATCTGATGCATGTGTACGAATGAAATTATGTCGCACCATGTTACTATACTATTGTTTGACATGCTTACTTGATTTCGTACTCACTTGTTTTGCACTAGATTAAGTGGTAAGCTGATTTTGCTGACTTAAAACTAGAAATTTCATTTTCTAGGCTTAGGCTCACTTTTTATTTTTAGATGTGTATGTATAGACTCTCCACCACTAATACATTTTGGAGCTCCTATGCACTATGAAGCTAATTATGAGAGCATATATATACCCGAGTCTGAAACAATTTATACCAAGTGTAGTTCAACAGTGTGGGTTGATGTGGGTTTTATGGAATGGGTTCCCCATCGTTTTATCGCCTGGTACCTTAACCTTGATGGCGAATTGGTTGGCCGCCTAGCAGCTCTACTAGCTTCAGTCGTCGCCATAAATTCAGCTTTGTTTGAGTTAAGGAATACTTAATCTACCTACCTATTATACCTCATGTTTTGATGCAACCTAAATCAGGTAGGTTGTTAAATCTCTATATGTCGACAACTGATACTATAATCGGAAGTATACCGATACAGGAGAACAATCAACGCCAAGAGTAAGTGGTGTATTATCTTAGCAGAATGTTCAATGATACGGAGAGGAGATACACCGCAATCAAGAAGTTATGTTTGTCTATATATTTTGCATGAACCAAACTACAGCATTATTTTTTGTCGACTACTGTTCATGCAATATGCAAGACAAATGTTATCAAACATATGTTAACAAGTGTAGTGATGTATGCAGTTGAGGCATCTTAATAGATTGGTAGATTTGAACATTGTTCCTACATGACCCGATCAATTCGATTGGCCATTCCGTCATCTATTTTCATTATTCGACTCTTTAACTATATGAACAAACCAAAAGCTCTGCTCTCTCTCTCTATCCAAGGGATGGAAGGGCAGAGACATTTGGGATCCTCTCCAGTCAAGAATTGTGGAAGTCCATATTGGATTTGGACTTGTGACTGACTTGCTATAGGGGTGAGCAATGGTCCGGGGTTGACCCTAGACCCCTACCCCTAGACTGGCCCAACCCAGCCGGTCCTAGTTTGATTCCTAGGAGGACTGGGTTGGTTCTTAGTCCTAGGACCATTGGAACTTGTACTGTGCGGGTTAGTCCCTGATCCTAGGGCTTAGGGTTGGTCTAATCCGCACCATCCCTGTATTTATATAAAAAATATATATAGAAAGCAGGATTTTTTTTTGTAGAATAAATAAAAGAAGTTGACGTAAAGGAAGATATAGGCTTTTTTTTTTCATTTCATTCACACACACATATTCATACATATATGTTCCAAAACCCTAAGGCCCCCCCTCCTCTTATTCAGTCGTTGAAAGTAGAAACCCTGTTGAGTATTGCCTCTCTTCGCTTGCCCTCTGAGTGGCTGCTCACTATATTTGCCTCTCCTTGCTTGCCTCATGAACGCAGCTCACCTCTCTTGGCCCACCTCACGAATGCAATTTGTCTACTATGGTTTGTTGCTTTTGACAAGTGAACATTTTTTTTTGTTGCTTTATCTTAGATTTCTATTTGATTTGTATTCGTGTTCATAGTTTGGTTGCTCAATATCGCATTGTCGATATTATTGATAGATATGTAATTTCAAAGAGTACGTTTATTCTTTCAAGGAATACAAAAAATGAAACAAAAAAAGAATTGGTGGGTCCTGGGTTAACCCTAGAATCAGATCAGGCCCATAGGGTCAGTCTGGTCCTCGGTCCCAAAAATTGGGGACCAACATTGTGCGGGTTGGTCCCAGGGTTAGGTGCTGAATCGGCCCAACCCGAACCATGCTCACCCCTAACTTGCTATACATGGAATTTCCTTTTTTCATGTTGAAGTGGGCCAAGCTACTCCACGTCTTTGAGTTGATATATATTCTTGGAAGTTCATATTAACGAGCGGTATGCCACTCTTGCAAAAGAAATTAGGGTAAAACCTGACCCTTATATCATATTCGAAGCTTCAACTCAAATATAAATCCAAAATCTTAAACTGATATCTGAATTGATAATACCTTAACAGGGCACAAAGTCTAAAGGAATCCGATTGAAATAAGGTGCTTCCACGCTGTTTTATTAAGAAATAGTACGCTAGAGCTCGTAAATGCTCGTGTGCATTTTTCCTTCTTTTCCGTAAGAGATTGTTAGGAACCTTCCTCGCTTACTCTTTTGATGAAAAAATCTTTGGTGTTTTCCTATTAAATAAGTCATATAATTGTTTTGGTATGCTATTTATTTATTTTGATCTTACTTTGGTTGACATGTCGACATGATTAACCAAAATGCTCCGTCTATAAGTTAACCAATTTACTGCGGTCACCCTAGATTGATTAGGCTTTTGACATTATGGAATGGATATCCATGTTATAGCCATAATAAGGCTAAGTACAGCCTAGACTTTAGGAAAAGTGTTAGAGTATTTGAGTCTAACAGTTAGTTAAGTGTGGTCACATAAAAATGTACGTTGATGAAATATTTCGAGTGGTTGGCGCAAAGGTGAAAGACATTATAAATATTAGTTGAGATTTTTACATTTTTATTGCGCTATGAATATCTATTGGCCAAAGCGACGGAGGCCACCCCCAGCCCTCTTTTAAATTCTCCCCCAGAGTTGGCTATACATGTTGCACTATTTTAGTAAATTGCTTGAAACATGGGGTAAATGTAAATCACACAGAAATCATTGGCTTCTTGAAATCCCCAATCTATCATTACCACATTATTTAGTAAAAAAAATTAATAAGATGTCTTAGTACATTTAGCATTGCTTGTGTTAATAATGGATTTTATGACCACAGTACCCTTCGGATGTTATTTAAGCTTGGATAATGTGCTCTGATATTACAAAAACATATTGATTTCATATTTAATTTTTCTCATGGCCTCTGAATTTGTAATTTACTCATTTCGAATATTTTATGACTTGACAAAAATACCTTTAAGACATTTGTTAACAAAAACTTTTTCATAATATGCCACGATGCATGTTACATATTGTATTACTCCATTGCAATAAGTTTTTCCAAACTGAAGTGTTCATAGATGGAACGAGAAAAATCAAAGCTTATGGAACTTTGAACATACTTTCGTATGCGGTTTGACCCACATGTATAATAATATACAAACCATTGAACCAGTTTATGTCATCTAAGGAGACGAACATATGTGTCGCGACCTAAATTTCACCGAAACCTAGGTTAGTGGATTACCAAGTTAATTAAATTGAATTAACTAACCTAATTCGAGTTCTCCCAAACCCTACCAAATCGCGACTTAGGTTTATGTTTTTAAACATGCAAAAATGTTTAAATTGGAGTCGCCACTAATCAGTTTCTTGGTAGGTCGATTAGACACCTAAATAAAATATTAGAGAGATGATATTTTATTTCTACGAACCAGAGATTTCTAAGTCCGGGGACTTGATTACGCTACATAATTATCCAACGCCTTTTCGGTACCGTATTCATCTCATGAAAAAATGTTTGGCATGCAACTTGAATTATTTTTTAGACTAAAGTCCTAACATGTAAAAATGATCATGTGGGTACGCAAACAGATAAAAATAAACACCTAATAAACCAAAACAATAAATAAATTGCAAAGAGGGAAAGATAACGTACATGGACGCTGCAGCCTAATCCCTAACGCTTATTTCCAAAGCGTAAGACTTAGACTAATGCAATTAATTTGGGGTTTTCACTTATTTAATGAAATTCAATAAATGCAACTTTATACTAAAATGCAATGCAACTATACTATATGAAAGGAACTAAATTAAATGACATGAATCTAATGACTTATGAAATAAATGTCACACGTTATGGTCCTAAACTTACCTTCACTAAATGACGGGTAAAATGTATGCAACTATATTAAATGGCATGCACTTAATTTAAGCTATCAAATTAAATTAATGAACATAGACATGATAATACATGAATGCACTTAGTCATGAAACTAAAATGAACCTAGACATGGTACTAAGATGAACCTAGACTAAATAACGTACCAAATACGTGACATGCACATGAATGTTTATTTTTGGTATTTTATGATTTTCGGAATAAAAAATGCATGAAATTCAAACTATCCTAAATGAAGATTATCTTTAATATTTAGGAATTAATTGAAATTAAATCCCAACAATATTTTAGAAAATCTTATCCTAGTTCTAGAAGATTTTAAGATGAATTGTTACTTAAATGATGCAATGCTAATCTATATGCAAGATTATTCAAATGAAACTAAATCCTATGAGATATCGTTTTTAGGAAACGTTATCTTTTTAAAATAGAATGCAACATATGAGATACGATTTCTAAAAAATCATATCTTTCTAAAGATGATTTTAAAGATAGAATCTCTAGTAAATTCCACATTCCTACTTATTTTGATTTAAAAAAGGAATTTCGAATTTTTTAATTTAGGAAAGTTATCCGAATGATTTTAGCAAAAATAATTCAAATGACTAATAAATTTGGAGAATCAAATCTACATGGCTATGAATTGGACAGTCCAAATTTCCATGCGAGGGGGCGCGATCTTGTGGTTAAGATCAGTCCACGTTCGCACGTTGTCGAATAAAAGAAAAATCCTTTTATGAATTATTTTTTATTTTAGAATAATTTCCATAATAATTAAAAATCAAGTTAAATCTGGAAATCTTCTAAATTATGCACATTTAGATCATATAATTCAAAATTAGGTCATATTATCAATAAGGAATATTCGGATGAGGGAGTTACCTAATTTGGACTTGCATTGCTTTCCTTCTTTGGAAATCGCAATCCCAAGCTAGGGTCGGCCACCGTTGATCACCGGACCACCCACGAACCACCAGGGGACCACCGAACCACCGTACGACGCTGGGACAGCGACGAAACAGCAGCAGGTCGCCGGACTTCACTTGGGCAATTCGTCAAACACCTTGCGTGCACTTGGTTTACGGACTTCCGCGGCTTCTTCTTCGAATGGGCTTCGATTGGGGACACACCTGGGACTTCAAGGAACACCACTAGACACCTAGGAGAGGTCATCGTCGGCCGGAGTGGCTCCGATTAGCGAGCGAAACAGAATCAGTTTCTGTTTTTGTGTAGAAACAGGGACTGCGACAGGCCCTGTTCGTGGACTTGGCTTGTCTCAGTCGTGGCTCTTCTTGGAAATTGGCTTAGACATATGTGAATAAATTTGCACAATCTTTGTTTTGACTGCTTGTGGGCCTCGGGGGACGATCGGAATTGATCGAAAATCGCGTCGGAAGTTGGCATGGCAAACTGGAATTTCTGGGTTTGGTGTGCGAACCAGCGACTGGGGGTTTTCTCGAGCTCGGTTCTCCGCGACCAGTGATCTTCTGGATGTGATGCTTGGATGGATACGAAGTACTCCATACAAGCTTCGTATTGATAGGTGGCTCGCGGCTGGAGGAGCAGCGACGAGGGCGGGACAGCGGCGACAAAGTGGCCCCCCGGTTGGAATGGAGCCCGACCTCTCTCTCTTCCTCTCTCTCACTCGAATTTTCTGCCTCTTTTTTTGAGAATAATGGCACACCCCTTGATTCAGAGGTATAATGGGGAATATATAGACAAGCTCGAGGGTTTTCTAAATTTTTGGATATTTACGATTTGGTCCCCGAACTTTCTAATATTTGCAAATTGACCCTAATCGGCGAAATTCTTTTCAATTTGGCCCCTAATCAACTCAGCCACCTCACCAGATGGCTTGGTCCAAATTTGACATCCACATGGGCTTATTATCTCTTTCGGGCTTAATTTCAGCATTTTTCTTGATTAATTATATATATATTTTTAATAAATGGCTTTTTCCCATTAAAAAATTAAAATGGGTTGATTTAAGCTAAAATTAGGCCTCAAAAACCCCTAGGATTCCGGTCACCTATCCCCTATGCCTGACTGAATTTTATAATTAATTTAGCCTAGTTCGCGCATCCAATTTTTTTCCGATTTTGCCACTCGATCCGATTTTAATGCAAAAAATGTATGAGTATACATGCTGAAAAAATAATTATAAAACTATATAAAAATTAAATGCAATTAATTTAAATATTTCTTGCTAGGGGTCGGGTCGACCCCTAATTTTTATGCAAATTAATTATTGAAATAAATTCTAAATAAATTCTAAAATTGGGTCAAAATTTAGGTGTCAACAATATGAAACCTTGAAATCAAGCAAATGAACATACAAACAATATAGGATCACTATCATCGTTGTGTCGCATGTCTTATAATGAAGGACTCGACGCAATGAACTGTAGCAACTCCTCGTCACACTCGAACTCGATCATGTCGTGCTCGGCCAAGGTGATCCATGCTTCGATCCCATCCCCACACGCCGTTCCCATCAAAATCACCACATTTTTCATCGGAACACTGGTGGTGCACGCCCAAGCAGGCCTTCCCCAGCCAAAATCCACCTCGTAGAACGGGAACCTAGCCCAGCTGCTGAACCTGTAGAGTTCGATGTCACCCGCAGATGCGGCCGCCAGCTTTCGTGCCGCCATGAGGCTGTCGCAGGCTTTGGCCAATCCCATCTCGCCTTGAAGTGCGCTCAAATATTCGGCATCAACTGCCCTTATTGATTTCCTGAGAATGCCTGCAAAGTCCTGCAATTCATATCCCTTGTTTGCTTCCATGAGTGGTGCCACAATGGACTGCCACAGATTGCCCAAGGCATTCTCAGGCAATGGTTGTGGCCTCATCCTGTTTCTGATGTTCACCACATGTGTGACTGCAGATGATGGGGGATAGTTCTTGTTCCACTCCGGCCTCTTCCTCGCAGCCTCCACAGCGGATTTCCATATGAGGGCGGTCAAGGCCTCAATGCGAGTAAGAGAGGTACTGCCGAACTTGGCTTTGAGGCGGGCCAAACTCTCACTGTCGAATCTAAACCTCTTGGTGGAAAGCTTCTCACTGCTGATGACCCCAGATGGCATTCGGAAGTTTATGTCCTTTGGTTGGAAGAGCTCAGATGCTTTCAAGAAGGGAGTGATGAGGCTGGCTTCGCCATCAATGCCATTGACGGCAATTTCGGACCATGCAGAGAGGAAAGCAGAGACCGACGCGCCGTCGGCGATCTTGTGAGAGATGCAGATGCCAATCCCAACGCCGCCACAGTCGAACAAGGTGGCTTGGACCCCTACAATGACTTGTTCCTCAATGTTGGGACTGACTCTGTATGGAGAAAATGGCAGGAATTGCTGCAGCTGATTGATGTCTGGGTTCGACAGGACTTCAGACAACTCGAAGTGAGCTTTCGCCTCCAAATAGAGCGCGCCCTCATCGTTGCAATCGACAGTGGCATTGCCTTTTACCCTTCCACCTAGAGGGTAGAAGAGGGAAAGTGCCTGTGAGAGCGAAGTTTTCAAGTTTCCTGTCACCGAGGCAGAGTTTGGCACCGCCTTCTCGTCAGGAGCGGAGTAGAACAGGACGATCGGGACGTAAAATGGAGGAGCCAGCTGGTCAAGGAGGCAGAACTTGAAGTTCCTGAGGTGAGATGGAGTTGGAGAGGAAGGCTTGATGCTCTCTGTGGAGACAACCTCAACTTTCATGGCCATGTGCTTTTGGAAAATGAGAGCTTTGAAAGTTTGTCCTTTCAAGTTTCTTTCTGGAGAAAGATGTGTTTCCTTGGTGCTTTTCAATCGCAAGATCTTGTAGTTTATATAGATTAGAGAGAGGAGAAATTTGCAAATTTTGGGTCATAGGCTCATAGCATCATGGCTAAACAAGAAGTATATGCTGATCTCTGGCGGTAGCTCACCTTTCGAAGAATAAAGTAGATATTATGTAACATTAGCACCCTATGTGAAGAATCTATCAAGTTTCTCTATTTGATATAGTGCCTTAAAATATAATATAATCATAGACTTAATCCCCAGCTAAAATGATGGACAAAGTCAACAAGCTCACGATGCTTTAAACATATTTGATCATATTCTTTCTATTGGATCCAAGCACTATATATATTTTCCCTTTTTGATATTATGATGATATGATATTTGTGGTAAGCTTTTAATACGATAATAAGTCTACATCTTTAGTCTATTTACAAGTCGTCCATGCCAAGATTAGTGAATTTACGAAGAATTATTGGCTTGTAGCACAATCATAAGTAATCGTGTCGAATAGGAATTGAACATGAACCCTCGTGCTATTTGAGATATCTAGTTGGAATATAATTTGGGTGTTGGGATCTCTCAATTAATATTTACATTTACTCTTTCAAAATATTGACACATTAATTGCCACTTATCATTATATGACATACCATGATTGAAAGAGGAGTCAAATTTACTTTTACTAAATTCGGACGATGCACATCTGTTTAATTTTGTCGCGAGCATTTGGAGCATTTGATCGTTTTAGCATTGTTAC
This sequence comes from Metrosideros polymorpha var. glaberrima, assembly GCA_001662345.2. Taxonomy (NCBI): domain Eukaryota; kingdom Viridiplantae; phylum Streptophyta; class Magnoliopsida; order Myrtales; family Myrtaceae; genus Metrosideros; species Metrosideros polymorpha. The sequence continues at coordinate 15,785,942 of BCNH02000003.1, forward strand.
ATCACCAAAAACGGACGAAGCCTAGGATCTCCGAGGGAAAAGAATTCATCGGTAGGTGATAACAAGAACTCAAATTACTCCAATGAGAAAAACAACTGGAACATACATGCCACTATAAATATATAAAAGGACAAAATGTAAATTGTTCAGTTTGACTCCAAGACTGTCTAATAGAGGACAAATTAAACGAACGTCCATTGAGGTCGGAGGATGCTAATGTAAACAAGTGTCCAGCTACACCATTTGTTGGGTTTTGGACCTGGACGTGCCCAAAACGGGTTAAGTCGAACCAATAACACGTTTTAAAGTTTCTTGAGTGCCCGGTGATGGTGAGACCAAGAGAAGAGAGAAAAGAACAATCTCTACGAATTGCAAGGGACAAAACGGGGGTTGACTCTCACCGCAGACATTCGCCTTCGGAAAAGACAAGACACGTTCATAACGAGAGGACAGAGACGATACACGGAGAAAAAGACAACACAAAGAAGACGATCGTCTCTCGCCTTGCTGATATCTTTTTCTTTTTTCTTTGGGTCAGAACCTTGCTGATATCGAGCTCCTTGACAATAGAGGAGGATTTTCTCCTTTTCCTATAGAACCTTTCCCAATTCTGCAACACATGTTTGATTAATGCAGCATGGGGCGATACCGAAAATTTTACTCTCCATGATGTGGTTTGATAAGAGAAGATTGAGAACAAGTCTTTGAGAGGAAAGAGGTAGTATTTGTTCCAACTCCACGTGATGCATGCTGAACCTAACTTATGTTATTTTCCTTTGTGCAAATTACACAAATAAAACAGTATTGCATTAAGGGGAATCAAGGTCGCGTACGATAATCATTTTGTTTCTCTATTTTTAGTCCAGAAATAGGTTTAGAACATATTTGGAATAGAAATCCGTTTAGTAAGACAATTTCATTTTTTCTATTTTTGGAACATTTTTAGTCCAGAAATAGGTTTGGAACAAAAATAAGAATTAGAAATTTTCTACTTTTTTATTTCTAGAACAATAAGAGAAATTGATTCAAGAGACATAATGGTTATCATTTGCGTCCTAAATCACTGCCCAATGCGTCTTCGTAGAAAATTTTGGTACTTGGTTCAAATTTAAGCTTGATTTGTTTCGAAAATAACTCGTCCCTTTTTTTTTTAATATTTTCTTTTAAAGAATTTACAAAAATTGATTAATATGGGGCAAATCCCAGATAAATAAAAGGATTACAAAGGAGAAACAATCTGGTTGGGAGGGACGCCATCTCCGAAGAGAAAAAAGTAATGTTCGTTCCTAATATTAATACATCTTGGTTTCATGTTTACACAAATGGCAAAGTGAGGCAAGACCGCAACGGATGATAAGATACAAAGGAACAAAACAAAGGAGACCTTCCAATTTAAAAAATCTATAAGTACTTCGCTCCTAAACGTGATTCAATCTGTCTGGAAAGTGACATTTCATTTCTTTATGTGTAGGTAACAAAGGAGAAGTCAAGTCAGACCAGGAGATTAATATTGTTTTTTTTTGTCCGATTCTATTATATTTCTATTTTACATGCCACTGTATGCATTATATGTTGTGTACAGATTGCGAAGTTTTGCTTCCTCACTCACAAGTACCCACTCCTAACTCCCGAGAAGGTGAGGATTCAAACTTCCCACCTCTTCCTTTTTAAATGGGAAGGGTGGTCACTAGGGCAATCTAGTGATTAGAGTAGGAGATTGCAAAAGGGGATATAATGGAGCAAAGGATCTTGAAATCATCTGATTTTGAGAAAAAAAAAGGTATATTTTGTTTTTAAACATTACTCAATTGATTATTAAAGATGACACTTTGTTTCCCTCTTTGCATATGACAGAGAAGGGCGTGACAGAGCACAGTATAAAGCGTGTGAAGGACTGTACAGTATATGTCCGACAATAATATTTACTTTTGCTAATTTTGTCTTTCCTTTGCAGGACCATACAGGCACAGGGACACCAAAGGTGAGAGGTTTCTTGTTTAAAATCAATATAAAAATAACAAAAAAGTTGTTTGCAATGAAGCTTTCCGTAATGAACCGTCAAACTTATCCCAAAAAGCTACTATGTGCGACAATTTGCGGGAAAATTGTCTAAAATGTCCTAAATCTATTGCACTTTCGTTAATTAAGTCCTACATATTTTAATTATCTCAATTGAGTCCTAACCTTTTTATATTTTGCCAGTTGAGTCTATCAAACAAATTTTGACCAAAAACCACAAATGTTGACAATTTTTAATAATTTTTTGAATTTTCTTTCTTTTCTTTTCTTCGTTTCTTTTAACCTCTGGCCGTTGACCAAGGGTGAGGGCCTCCGCACCCTCGTTGGCCACAGGGGAGGACCTCTACGTCCTCGCCGACCATAGGCGAGGGCATTGAGCCACACCCAGATCCAGGTGAGGGCCAACACCCTCACCTATTGGCCGACTATAGCAACACCCTCACTGGCCATAGGCGAGGGGTTCGTGACCGTCACCTGTGGCCGGCAAAGGCATCTTGGCCCTCACCCAAACTAGGCAAGGGCGTTACAGGCCTCGCTAGCCAATGTGTGAGGGTCAACCTTCACTTGGATCTGGGCGATGGCCTCTGCACCCTTGCCAACCACAGGTGAGGATCGACACCCTTGCTTGTTGGCGGGCGAGGGCCATGATGCCCTCACTAGCCAAAAGTGAGGAGTTCATAGCCCTCGCCTATAGTTGGTGAGGTCATCAGGGTTCCTTGCCCAGACTAGGTGAGGGCATCAGTGCAATCCACATACTAGAAGTGGCCTCATCGAATGTCTATGGTGAGGGTCCACACCCGTTTTGTCCCTTGCAATTTGTAGAGATTTTTCTTTTCTCTCTTCCCTTGGTCTCACCATCACCGCAGATAATCTATGAATTTTGACCCAATGTGATCCTTGAACTTTTAATTTGTTCAATATGGTCAATAAATTTTAGCTCAATGTGCAATGTCGTCCATGAACTTTCAATTTATTCAATGTGGTCCCTGAACTTTTGATACATGTTTAATCTAATTCCTGAACTATATATAAAAATGTTTAATGTTGTTGCGGAACTTGAATTAATATAAGAATAATATTGAACATTTTCATATAGTCCATGGACTAACTTGAACATGTATCAAAAGTCTAGGGACCATATTGAATAAATGGAAAGTTTAGAGATGACATTGCATATTGAATTAAAGTTCAGGGACCGTATTATACAATGAGCTAAAGTTCAAGAATCATTTGTGCCATTATCCTAAACTTTTAAACTAAGTGGTTCGTCTTAACCCGTTTTGGGCACGTCCAGGTCCAAAACCCGACAGATGGTGAAGCTGAACACTTGTTCGACTAATTTGTCCTCCAATAGACAGTCTTGGTGTCAAACTGAACAATTTACGATTTGTCCTTATATATCTAGTGGAATGGCATGTTATCATCTACCAACGAATTCTTTTCCCTCGTAGATCCTAGGCTTGCTCCGTTTTTGCTCATGTAACAATGCTGGAATGATGAAATGCTCCGAATGCTTGCGACAAATTACATAGATGCGCATCGTCCGAATTTAGTAAAAATAAAGTTGACTCCTCTTTCAATCGTGGTATGTCGCACAAAATTAAGTGGCAATTAATGTGTCGATATTTAGGAAAGAGTAAATGTAAATAGATTAACCGAGAGATCCCAATACCCAAATTATATTTCATACTTGAGATCTCAAATAGTACGAGGGCTCATGTTCAATTCCTATTCGACACGATTACTGACGAACGGGCTACAAGCCAATAATTCTTTGTAAATTCACTAATCTCATAATGGACGACTTGTCTTTGAATAGATTGAAGGTGTAGACTTATTCTGGTATTAAAAACTTACCACAAATATCATATCATCGTAATATTTGTTGAGTAAAGCTCCTAATATATTTTGATGCGTAACAAAACTCTCCATGACTTCTATTGAGTCTAATTAAAGATATTCTTAGATGAAAAATACTTGTGGGAATTCTATCATTTGATATGCTTGAGTATATCACCTGAGCTACCTTATGCACTTATCCTTGGAGACTAAAAGGCAACAAAGGTATAATCCGAAGTATAGCATGATGAGGAGCAAACATTGACTTGGCTAAGTCTTTTTGTCTCAAACTCAGAAGTTATGCAAAGGAAAGCACAACTCAGACCTTACTAAAAGTCAAGTAATATCCTCTGAACGAGGAAGCATCTCAAAAGCTAATCATCATAGGAATATTTCCTACGCACAGCTAGTAATCTGGCGTGGATTCCTTTCTAGATAATTCGTATTTGAAGATCATCACTCAATGTACCTTTGCAACAGCTATAATGCAAAGTATAGGAACGGTCAAAATTCTCTACGAAGCAAGTTGTATATTCTAAATTTGGAACTCCAACTTATGGAAACTCAGATTTAGTGGTATGGGCAATTGAATCATAGAAGGATTCTAATCTATTCTTTTAACAGCCCTTTTAATCTCCTTAAGGGAAGTTTATATCCAACGGGTAGAATTGGATAACATCCTCTGAAGCTATCCAATGGGTAGTTGCGAGCTGGAGGACTATAAAAGGAGACCAAGAGACCTACGGGAAAAATATAGAATTACAAATTCCAAAGTCTAAGAGAACTTTTACTCATATACACTTGTTCATATTCTGAGCTTCACACTGTAAACTCTGAGAGACATTGTGAGATTCTAATATTGTACTCTTGAAGTTAATTTAGTGGAATCCAACCAGTAGGCTATTAGCGTGGAGAGTGGACATAGGCTTGACCTAAGCCGAACCACTATAATTGTCGTGTGAAATCTTCTCTTGACTCTTGCTTACTTTGCATCAGATTGTTGGACACAAGCACCACTCAGATCTTGTCCTCGCCGTTGCGATACTTTTTCTTGATCCTTTTAATTCTGCATTTTATATCAATACTTTTTGAATACACCTATTCACCCCCTCTAGGTGATAGATCTAGCCCTAACAATTGGTATCAGAGCTTTGTGCTCATCTTATTCTGAAGTGTTATATTACTTCTGAGCTAAAGATCTATTATGGCTAGCAGTTCTCTGACAGGTCTGAATGAGGGTCAAAGCGAATCAAGACCATTTCTTTTTTAAGGAAAGGATTATGAAACCTGGAGCAATAAAATAAAGGCTTATGTCAAATGCAAGAACAGCACAAACTGGGACATTGTCACTAATGGTGTTAATCCAGGACAAAAGAAAGACAAGAATGGCAAAGATCTACCTCCTCTAACAGATGTCGATATAGCTAGAAGAGAAGCAATTGATACTAAAATCATTTATGTTTTCTATTGTGATTTATCTTCCTCTGAATATAATCGTATTGTCTCTTGTAAGACAGCAAAGGAGATATGGGACAAGCTGTATGTCACTTATCATGGAACGGATCGTGTCAAGGAAACCAAACTCAACATTCTCTTGGGCCAGTGCGAAGCTTTCAAAATGAAGCCAAACAAGACTGTGAAAGAGATGAATGACAGATTCACTAATATAGTAAATGGTTTGGAATACCATGAGAATCCCATCACTAAATAAATGAGAGTGAATAAACTCTTGCGAACTCTTACGAAAGAATGGAATAACATCAAGACTTCTATCCGAGAAACTTAGAGGATCTTACCCCTCTCTATGGAAGAACTCATTGGAACACTCACATCATACGAGGCAGAACGAAAAAATGAAGAAAATGAAGACAAAGGTAAGAAATCAATTGCCTTGAAATCTAACATTGTCTCGGATAATTTAGATTCAGAGAATGAAGAAGATGATGATGAAGAATTAACTCTTATGGTAAAAAAAGTTCAAAAAGATAGCTAGAAAGGGAAGATACTTCAAATCCAAAAATTCTTTCAATAAATCTGAGAAAGGAAGATTATCAGAAAACAGAGACGATAACAAAGATCTAATATGCTTTCACTGCAAGAAAAGAGGACATATCAAACCAAATTATCCTCTACTTCAGAAAAATAAAGAAAGATACGAGAAGTCGAAGAAAGCTCTGAAAGTAGAAACTTAGAGTGACACTGAGTGTGAAGAAAATGATGAAGAGTATGCAAACATTTGTTTGATGGCCCACTCAGACTCTAACTCAGACCTTGCAGAACAAGTCAAGGTAAGACATCCTGAATTACCCGATGAAATTGCTGAATTCATTGATGAGTTATGTGCTGATCACAAAATTGCCCTCAAGAAAATCTCTAAATTGAAAAAGGAAATTTCAAAACTCAAATAATAGGATTTTTCCAACAAGACAAGATAAATTTTCTGGAAAATGAATTTTCCCAAATGAAGGAAAGTCAAGATCTTCTTTCCAAAGAAAATGAAATTTTGAAAAAGGAAATTTCTAATATTTCGAAAAAGTTTTCCACTTGATTAAAGAATTTGAATCATATTCTTTCCATTCAAGTCCAACATTTTAACAAGTTTGGTCTAGGATTGAAAAAGGAAAGTGATTTAAAAAATTTCTTTCCCAAAACAAAAGAAAGGCTAAAATAAAGGCCGTCCAAGCTTGCTTACCAAAATCACTTCCAAAATCAATTTGTAAAACCTGTTGGTATGGAATTTCTAAAGTGTTCAAATTGCGAGAATTTTGATCATTTAAAAAATGAATGTCCTAAAGTTTGGAAACCAATTCAAAGAGATATTCTAAAAATGAAGCAATCTTCTAACCCTAAAGGACCCAAAAAGATCTGAGTACCAAAGAAAACTTGAATTCTTCTGAATCATACAAGTACCAAGGAAGAAGAAAAATAAATGGTACATAGATAGTGGATGCTCTAGATACATGACTGGAGATCCAAAGAAGTTCTCATAATTATCCAAAGTTGATGGAAGCAATATATCATTTGGTGGGAACAACAAAGGAAAGATCATCGGCAAGAGATCTGTAAATATAGGAAATCTAATTATTAATGATGTCTCGCTGGTTAAGGGATTGAATTATAATTTAATCAGTATCAGTCAGCTATGTGATGCTAGTTACAAGATTTGCTTTCAAGAAGACAAATATTCTAGAGCGAGCCAAGACAACAAACAATCCTTCTCAGGCAAAAGACACGGCAACATCTATCTTTTGGATGTAAAGTCTGAAAGTCTTCACTACTTAATATCCATTAAGGAAGAGTCTGAACTTTGACATAGAAAGCTTGGTCATATAAGTCTCAAGCAAATATTAAAGCTTTCCTCCAAGAAGCTCGTTTGAGGTCTACCAGAAATGAAGTTTGAAAAGTCTGAATAATGCTATGCATGCACCTTAGGTAAGAAGGTAAGAAGCTTTTTCAAATCCATTAATTAAGTTAATACTAATCGTGCCATATAGCTGCTTCACATGGACATTTTTGGACCTACAAGAAGCCTAAGTTTCGGAGGTAAGAATAATTGTTTGGTTATAGTAGATGATTTCACTAGATTCACATGGGTTTACTTTCTTGCTCATAAAAGTGATGCATTCTCTCTTTTCTCTACATTTGCAAAGAAAATTCAAAATGAGAAAGGCCACATAATTTCTAGTATCAAAACTGATCATGGGGGAAAATTTGAAAATAAAAAATTTTCAAAATTTTATGATGAAAATGGAATTCAACACAAATTTTCTTCTCATTACACTTCTGAACAAAACGGAGTTATTGAAAGGAAAAATCGCTCTCTTCAAGAAATGACAAGAACACTTTTAATTGAAAGTAAAATTACATCTCATTTTTTGGTAGAAGCTGTATTTACTGCACGCTACATTATTAATCGAGTTTTTCTTAGACCAATTTTAGAGAAAACCCCTATGAGCTTTTCAAAAACAGAAAGCCAAACAACTCTTATTTCAGAGTATTTGGATGCAAGTGTTTCATTCTGAAAAATGCTAATGATTGTCCTAGCAAGTTTGATGAGAAATCAAATGAAGGCATATTTCTTGAATACTCTACAACAAGCAAAGCATATAGAGTATTTAAAAAAAATTCATGCACAATGGAGGAGTCGATAAACGTAAAGTTTGATGAATCGTTTGAACCCGTTGGTCAATCAGAGCTTACTTCAACATCAAATCTACTCTAAGAAATTGATCATGGTCAAATCATCGAGGTTGATCCTACAACCCTCTCTGAAAAGATCATCGAGAAAATTCAACCTTCAAGGAGTTCAAGTAATGATCAAGAATTATCTGCAAATGATCATCAATCATCTGAACCAAGCGAACCTCAAAGTGGAAGACTCAACAGAAACTGGAAACACAAGTCAAGTCATCCCACTAATCTTGTTTTAGGAAATCTGGATGATGGCATCAAGACCAGATCAAAAATGAGAGAAGTCATAAGTTCGTTTGCTCTCATATCAAAAGATGAACCAAAGGGAATCGATGAAGCTCTCTCAGACGAAAGCTAGATCAATGCTATGCAAGAAGAACTTCGTCAGTTCAAAATCAATGAAGTATGGGAACTTGTATCAAGACCCAAAGATCATCCTGTTATAGAAACCAAATGGGTTTTCAGAAACAAACTAGACGACAAAGGAAAGGTAACCAGAAATAAGGCAAGACTGGTAGTTAAAGGCTACTCACAAGAAGAAGGAATCAAATAAGATAAAACATATGTCTAGGTTGCCAGATTAGAAGCCATTAGGCTACTTCTTGCTTATGCTTGCTACCACAATTTTAAACTCTTTCAAATGAACGTCAAAAGTGCTTCTTTAAATGGGTACATCAAGGAGAAAGTATTTGTTGAGCAACCTCATGGTTTTGAAGATTTAAGAAGATCTGAACAAGTCTACAAATTGAAGAAAGCTCTTTATGGTCTGAAACAAGCTCCTAGAGCTTGGTATGAAAGACTTAGTACATTTCTTGTGATATCCCGAAATTTCAATTGTATGGATTAATCGACGGACGACTGTCGATTCAAATTGAAAAAAGTGTATAATCAGATTTTTGGACGTTTTTGCACTATCAAGGCAATAAAATGGAATTCGATAGGTTTTAAATCATGAATTCAAATCCGATGAAAAGTTTTGGATGTTCCGTTTTCGATAATTCAAAGTTTATTGGTAAACCCTAAATTTTCGAAAAAGAGACAGTAAGCCGAAAATTTAGGATCGGAGAAACGTTTTGGACTGGGCACGAACCATCGGACCTATTTTCTATTATTTTCGGATTTCAAGAGGCCCGATAATAGAAAATGACCGTTTTGCCCCCAAAAAGCCCATTTTGGCCCAAAATGAAGAACCTATTAGATATCAAGCCCATTGGGCCTGCAAAAATTCAAGCCAAGCCCATGTAAATTGTGTCAAGCCCACGTGAATAGTGCAGCCCGTGAATAGTGTCGAATGAATAGTGCCAAATTGGGAAAAGACCATTTTGCCCCTTCTAGAAAATTAAATATTTTGAAGGTGCATTTATGATCTTAAGACAAGATCATTAAAGGATTGCAAGTGGCTTCTTCTCCTTCTTCTTTCTTCTTGTCTTTTTCTTTCTTTGATCAATTATTGCTCTAGTTATCTTGATTTTTCAAGAAGACAAGATAAGATAAGATATTTTTGGAGTTGCATTGATGAGGGCAATAATGCAAAGACTTTCAAGACAACTCTCTCTCACTTTCTCTCTTTCTCACTTTCACTCACTCACTCTCACTCTTACTTTCTCTCTTTCCTTTCCTCTCAAATTCGTAGCTTCCCCCTCTCCTCAATTTCACCATTTTTCCTTCTTGTTTCACACCCTTCACCTTGCCGTCATGCTACCCAAGACGTGCCTTGAAGCCGTATCCTTGCCGCCAACGTTTAGGCCGTCGTCGCCAAACCGTGCTGCCGTGCCTAGCTCGTACAGAGCTGCCGTCCGCACGCCGCGCTGCACCAAGTCGAGCCACCGTTAATACCCATTTTCCATCTACGCGCTGTCACCGAACCACCACCATCACTGTCTTCACATCATCACCACCGCTGTCGCTGTAGTCGACGTTGCCGTTAAATGGTGAGTTAACTCCCTAATCCTTGATTAGGTTGTTGATTGCACTTAGAGTTAGTTTAAGGTGCAAATTAGACTTTTAACTATGGTTAAATGGATTAACTATGGTTAGTTTGGTTAAGTTAACCATAGTTGAGTTAAGTTAACCTTGGTTAGGTTAGTTAACCATGGTTGGGTTAGTTAACCATGGTTAGGTTAATTAACCATGGTTGGGTTAATTTTTCTATATATGTTTTAGTAGGTTTTTAAGTTGATGTTTGCCTTGGATAAATATTGGTATCATGAATTGAGAGTTTATAGTGAAAAAAAGTGCATTTTGGCATGAAAATGGAAATTGATGTGGTGCCGTGCTTAAATGCTGAGTTTTATGCTTTGAAACCATTTATTTGACTTGAAAAGTGAGGCACGTGGAATTTGGCATGAAAAGCATATTCGTGTGATCAAGTGTGATTTATGTATTGCATTTTTCGCGGGAAAATGGCAATGAGCATGACATATGGCATGAGCACGTATTGTGAATGTATTGACAAAAAGAAAGAAAGAAATGAGATTTAAATGCTTATGTGCTCGTGTGATCACAAAGTGTACGGACCCTCAATGGTGATTGGGGACAATGCTCAATTTTATCGCTGATATTAATGGACACCCGGCGGGGGTTCAGATGACGGATCGCGGTGCCCTTTGAGGCCGGACTGATTCTCCTTTATGGAATGCCATCTGCCTACGGAAGAGGTCGGGGTGGGGCCGCACCTCGATCGACCAAGAGGAGATGTTGCCGTGCCCGATGGGGCGGAACGATGCCTGGTCATGCCAGAAGACCACCAACCTTTGGGTTGTGCCATGGCCCGAAGAGGTCGAGAACTGCCAACCTTCGGGTTGTGCCGTGCCCGAGAGCGTCCGTAATCACTAGGCATAAAATTGGACTACGCTTGGAAACATTGCATGTGTGAGATGGTGATATACGTGTCTTGATTGCCTTGTTTGATGCATTGTTTATATAATGCTGTGATTGATAACATGCAGGGCATGTGCATGTGCCAAGGCAAGGTAAGAATGCCTGTGAATTGTCTATTGATTGGTGAGAGTCACCCGAACCTGTTATAAGTTGTGTAGAGCGAGAGTCGCTCACTATTGATCTGTTATTGACGTTGAGTTGCATGTTTAGGGTTCGCTCTAGGTGAATCAGCACCCTATGCGAGGCTTAGGTTGTTAATTTATTGAGATTCTTATCTCACTCGTAGTTGTTAACCGCTTTTCAGGACCATAGATCGGATGGTTGGCAGGTGCAGTTCGAGGTGCTCTCGCGTAGAGAAGTTTAAGTTAACCCGACCCCCGGTATCTTTTGTTAGTCGTGAAGGAAGTAGCCCAAGAGTGATGGCTTGTAACATATACTTCCTAGGGTTAATGTATTTATAAATAAATGAAAGGGTGTTTTGGTGTTGTTGTATGATATGTTGTTTTCCTTCTATCCCTGTTGTGTTTGTCAGGCGTTTGTTTCTCGTTTCCGCATGCGTTAAGTGAAAGATAAAATGAATGGGTCGTCGACGCGTTTTGAGACATCGCATTTATTATTGACCCAAAGGATAAGTGTATCCGGATGGTCACGTGCCTGAGGGTCCGGGGCGTGACATTTCTTTTAGAAAATGGATTTGACAAAGGTAATGCAGACATTACTCTCTTCATTAAGAGGAAAGGTAAGAATATTTTTCTTGTTCAAATTTATGTAGACGATTTTATCTTTGGATCTTCTAACGAGTCTCTTTACAAGAAATTTTCCAAGATCATGCAAAATGAATTCGAGAAGAGCATGATGGGAGAACTGACATTCTTTATCGGTTTACTAATAAAGCAAACAAAGAATGAAATATTTATCTTCTAAGAGAAATATGCAGAGTTTTTGAAATTGAAAGGTGCTGAGAAAAGTGGTGATAAAGATAAAGAAAAGGTTGCTGAACCATCACTTCCTTTGGTAGAATCTGTGCCCAACCCCAAAGGTAAGGGCAAGTTGGTAATCGAACCAGCAGTTGCAACAAAATCTGCCAAGAAAAGTGAATTAGTAACCGAAAATGCTAGTTCTGGCTTAGTTGAAAAGACTGTAGACAATGATGAAAGGTTGTTTATGGAGTTCAAAGATACAACTAGTCTTTCTCCTGTTACGAATCAGGGTAAAAAATTGTTCAGAGGAAAACAACATCAAAGTCAATACAGAATCCTTATTGACAGAGAGGCTACTCACCAAAAGATTGTTGATTTTGATTACTTTGAATAGCATGATTTTCATGTTAGGGAATACTTCATCAACCAAGGTCTGAAAGGACTATATATTGTGCAAGTTGATGTCTACCTTGAACTAACTGCATACTTCTACTCCAACCTGTCATTTGTAAGTAGAAGTAAAATTGCTTTTTCTGTCTATGACCAAGATTTTGAACTAGATGTGGTTGAATTGGCTGCAATCTTGGGTGTGCAACCATCAGAATTCTGCTTCATTGATAAGGAAGCTAATGAAATTTATCAGGTTCTCTCTGAGATACCTGATTACACCAGGTCTCACAAATCTCACGTAAATCACCATATCCTTTCACTAAAGCATATCATTCTGCATAAAATTGTGATTGGCTGTCTCAGACCCAAGGAATCTTCCAAAACTGACGTGTCAAGATGTGAGGCTAAACTTATTTGGGCTTTGGCCAACAACTTATCAATCTCAATGCCACACACTACTACCATTCAAATTATTGGAAAGCATATGATCCACAAAATGGGCTTTTATCATGATGGACATAGTTGGAAAAATCGAATGGGCGAAGAAATCAGAGTGGATCTTTTGAGTGCAACACCTGCACCCATCTCTTCTGTGGCTCCTTTTCAGGATCACCCTCTAGATCTTCCAAGAAATGAAGATTAAAGAAGCATACTTCAAAATCTATTAGACTAGAGAAAATAAGGGAATTCCTTTTAAGAATTCAGGCTAAAGGAAATTCACACGATGACTCTGACATATCTGAAGCTCACTCTGAAGGGAATTCTATCTTAGACCATGACTGTATTAGTTTAGAGGAGCTGTGAATTCTCAATCATTATGACAATGTAGCACTAAAGGAGATAGCTGACTGTATAAAGCAGATGGTCCATAAAGACCTTGAAATCAAGCAAGCCTCTACTGAGGTGGAAATGTGGATGAGAGAAGAAGCCCTTATAAGAAAGGAAGAAGAGAAATGAAGGAAGGCTGCTGAAGCTATAGGGGAAAGAGTTATGTTGCTGGCAGAGATTGCTCAGCATTGTGGAGTAGGGTCTAAAATCACGAAAGAAGCTTTCGTTTAGACTAACGAATACACGAATATCGGGACTGAAGTTGCCGGAGAAGCCTCAAATGTGAACGCTTCTAGTCCTAGTGAGATGCCACATCCATCTCCAATGGATGTTGATGTTGAGTCTGATCCTGATGAATTACCAGAAAATATCATCATTGTTACTGAATTTGAAGCTGACCCCATTCCTTAGCTTACTGCTGAAATGGTCAATGAGGGAACTCAAAAGGCATTGAATGAATCAATTCAGGAGGAGGAATCAGACCATTCACACATGGATTCAGAAGCCAGTTCATCCCAACCTGCTACGTCTCAAGACCTGAATGATCTGGTTGAACTCTTGCTGATCAAACAAGCTCAGATGAACTGTGACATGGGGATTTTCAAACATGAGATCCAAACTAAGTTGAAGGAAATCAAGAAAATGATGACTAACGGTCTGAAAGTTGTTATGGATGGGTTGAAAAATCTGAAGGCAGAATTGAAGAGGGAGTCTAAAATGGCTGCATCAGAGACTGAAGCACTAAACCAATATGTTCAAGATCTGAAGACTGTTGTTGAAACCAAGCTGAATCAAGTCACCGACTTTATTGTAGTGTAGATTCCTGTTCCTAGAAGCTTTTCTAGTGCTGGACCATCTTCCTCTGCTGCTATTAAACATATTTTCACCAACCTATCATTTTTTTAACAATAGCCCTTGTTCAGTTGGTCCCTCACTCACTGCTCTTTATTTGTGTTGGATCTCCTTTATTATTCAATAAAACTGCTATCGTGTGTTGATGACAAAAAGGGGGAGAAAATATACAATTGTTATGCATATCTCTATGTATTTTTTGTATGCATATGTTCTTTTTGACAGGGAGAGATAGGACATATTGCAGGCAGATAGAGGATTCTTTCATTCGAAACAAAAGACTCAAGGACAATGATTAACTTGGTTAAACAATTCCAATCCTTAACCTTATTCATTTGTGAAATTCATTTATGGCACCTTGTTTATTCAGAACATTTTTTTTTGCTTAAATTTCTTATCATTTACTCATTCATTTGAATTGCAACTGGAAGTTTTGTCATCATCAAAAAGGGGGAGATTGTTGACTAAAGCTCATAATATATTTTAATGCATAACAAAACTCTCCATGACTTCTATTGAGTCTAATTAAAGATATTCTCAGGTGAAAAATACTTATGGAAATTCCATCGTTTGATATATTTGAGTACATCATCTGAGCTACCTTATGCACTTATCCTTGGAGACTAAGGCAACAAAGGTATAATCCAAAGTGTAGCATAATGAGGAGCAGACATTGACTTGGCTAAGTCTTTTTGTCTCAGACTCAGAAGTTATGCAAAGGGAAGCACAACTCAGACCTTACTAAAAGTCAAGTAATATCATCTGAACGAGGAAGCATCTCAAAGGCTAATCACCACAGGAATATTTACTACGCATAGCTAGTAATCTTTCACGGATTCCTTTCTAGCTAATTTGTATTTGAAGACCATCACTCAATATACCTTTGCAACAGCTATAATGCAAAGTATAGGAACGGTCAAAATTCTCTACGAAGCAAGTAGCATCTTCTCAACTGGGAACTCCAACTTATGAAAACTCAGATTCAGTGGTATGGGCAACTGAATCATAGAAGGATTCTAATCTCTTCTATCAACAGCTCTTTTAATCTCCTTAAGGGAAGTTTATATTCAACGGGTAGAATTGAATATCATCCTCTGAAGCTGTTCAACGGGTAGTTGCAGACTAGAGGATTATAAAAGGAGACCAAGAGATCTACGGGAAAAATATAGAATTACAAATTCCAAAGTCTGAGAGAACCTTCACTCATATACACTTGTTCATCTTCTGAGCTTCACACTGTAAACTCTGATAGACATTATGAGATTCTAATATTATACTCTCGAAGTTAATTTAGTGGAATCCAGCCAGTAGGCTGTTAGCGTGGAGAGTGGACGTAGGTTTGACCTAAGCCGAACCAGTATAATTGTCGTGTGCAATCTTCTCTTAACTCTTGCTTACTTTGCATCAGACTGTTGCACACGAGCACCACTCAGATCTCGTCCTCGTCGTTGCGATACTTTTTCTTGATCCTTTTCATTCTGCATTTTATATCAAGATTTTTTTAATACACCTATTCACCCCCTCTAGGTGATAGATCTAGCCCCAACAATATCAAAAAGAAAACATATATACAGTGCTTAGGTCCAATAGAAAGAATATGATCCAATATGATTAAAGCATCGTGAGGTTGACTTTTGTCCATCATTTTAGCTGGGGATTAAGTCTATAATTATATTATATATAATATATCAAATGGAGAAACTTGACCGATTCTTCACATGGAGTGTTAGTGTTACATAATATCTGCTTTATCCTTCGAAACGTGAGCTACCGCCAGAGATCAGCATATACTTCTTGTTTAGCCATGATGCTATGAGCCTATGACCCCAAAATTGCAAATTTCTCCTCTCTCTAATCTATATAAACTACAAGATCTTGCGATTGAAAAGCACCAAGGAAACACATCTTTCTCCAGAAAGAAACTTGAAAGGACAAACTTTCAAATCTTCAATTTCCAACAGAACATGGCCATGAAAGTTGAGGTTGTCTCCACAGAGAGCATCAAGCCTTCCTCTCCAACTCCATCACACCTCAGGAACTTCAAGTTCTGCCTCCTTGACCAGCTGGCTCCTCCATTTTACATTCCGGTCGTCCTGTTCTACTCGGCTCCCAATGAGAAGGCGGCGCCAAACTCTGCCTCGGTGACAGGAAACTTGAAAACTTCGCTCTCACAGGCACTTTCCCTCTTCTACCCTCTAGGTGGAAGGGTAAAAGGCAATGCCACCGTTGATTGCAATGATGAGGGTGCGCTCTATTTGGAGGCGAAAGCTCACTTCGAGTTGTCTGAAGTCCTGTCGAACCCAGACATCAATCAGCTGCAGCTATTCCTCCCGTTCTCTCCATATAGAGTCAGTCCCAACATTGAGGAACAAGTAATTGTAGGGGTCCAAGCCACCTTGTTCGACTGTGGCGGCGTTGGGATCGGCATCTGCATCTCTCACAAGATCGCCGATGGCGCGTCGGTCTCCGCTTTCCTCTCTGCATGGTCCGAAATTGCCAGCCATGGCATTGATGGCGAAGCCAGCCTCATCACTCCCTTCTTGAAAGCATCTGAGCTCTTCCAACCAAAGGACATAAACTTCCAAATGCCATCTGGGGTCATCAGCAGCGAGAAGCTTTCAACCAAGAGGTTTCGATTCGATGGCGAGAGATTGGCCCGCCTCAGGGCCAGGTTCGGCAATGCCTCTCCTACTCGCGTTGAGGCCGTGACTGCCCTCATATGGAAATCTGCTGTGGAGGCTGCGAGGAAGAGGACGGAGTGGAACAAGAACTATCCCCCATCATCTGCAGTCACACATGTGGTGAACATCAGAAGCAGGATGAGGCCACAACCATTGCCTGAGAATGCCTTGGGCAATCTGTGGCAGTCCGTTGTGGCACCACTCCTGGAAGCAAACAAGGGATATGAATTGCATGACTTTGCAGGCATCCTCAGGAAATCAATAAGGGCAGTTGATGCCGAATATTTGAGCGCGCTTCAAGGCGAGATGGGATTGGCCAAAGCCTGCGACAGCCTCATGGCGGCACGGAAGCTGGCGGCTGCGTCTGCGGGAGAGATCGAACTCTACAGGTTCAGCAGCTGGGCTAGGTTCCCGTTCTACGAGGTGGATTTTGGCTGGGGAAGGCCTGCTTGGGTGTGCACCACCAGTGTTCCGATGAAAAATGTGGTGATTTTGATGGGAACGGCGTGTGGGGATGGGATCGAAGCATGGATCACCTTGGCCGAGCACGACATGATTGAGTTCGAGTGCGACGAGGAGTTGCTACAGTTCATTGCGTCGAGCCCTTAATTATAAGACACACGACACAACGATGGTAGTGATCCTATATTGTTTGTTTGTTCATTTGCTTGATTCAAGGTTTCATAGGTTCGTTTCCTTAGATGTCATAAACTGGTTCAATGGTTTGTGTATTATTATACATGTGGGATTCAAACCGGATACGAAAGTATGTTCAAAGTTCCATAAGCTTGGATTTTTCTCGTTCCATCTATGAACACTTCAGTTTGGAAAACCTTATTGCAATGGAGTAATACAATATGTAACATGCATCGTGGCATATTATGAAAAATTCTTGTTAACAAATGTCTTAAGGTATTTTTGTCGAGTCATAAAATATTCGAAATGAGTAAATAACAAATTCAGAGGCTATGAGAAAAATTAAATATGAAATCAATATGTTTTTGTAATATCAGAGCATTATCCAAGCTGAAATAACAACCGAAGGGTACTGTGGTCATAAAATCCATTATTAACACAAGCAATGCTAAATGTACTAAGACATCTTATTAATGTTTTTTACTAAATAATGTGGTAATGATATATTGGGTATTTCAACAAGCCAAAGATTTCTGTGCGATTTACATTTACCTCATGTTTCAAGCAATTTACTAAAATAGTGCAACATGTATAGCCAACTCTAGGGGAGAATTTAAAAGAGGGCTGGGGGTGGCCTCCGTCGCTTTGGCCAATAGATATTCATAGCGCAATACATATGTAAAAATCTCAGCTAATATTTACAATGTCTTTCACCTTTGCCAACCACTACGAAATATTTCATGTTTTTATGTGAACAAACTTAACTAACTGTTAGACTCAAATACTCTGATACTTTTCCTAAAGTCTAGGCTATACTTAGCCTTATCATGACTATAACATGGATATCCATTCCATAATGTCAAAAGTCTAAACAATCTAGGGTGGCCGCAGTAAATTGGTTAACTTATAGATGGAGCATTTTGGTTAATCATGTCGACATGTCGACATGTCAACTGAAGTAAGATCAAAATGGATAAATAGCATACCAAAACGATCCGACGACTTAATTAATAGGAAAAAGCCAAAGGTTTTTCATCAAAAGAGTAAGCAAGGAAGGTTCCTAACAATCACTTACGGAAAAGAAAAAAATGCACACGCTAGCATTTACGAGCTCTAGCGAACGATTTCTTGATAAGATAGTATAGATGCACCTTATTTCAATCGGATTTTATCAAACTTTGCATGTGTTACGTATTATCCTTTCGCTAGTTTAATCTTTTGAGTTGGTATTGGGGTTGGACTTTCTCATATAGTATAGGAGTCAGGTTCGGCCTCAGTTTTGTTTTGAGTATGCAACCACCTATTCATCAATGTTATGTTTCGTTCCTAATCCGGTTTGTACGTGGGAAGTATTGGAAACCTGAATTTCGCCAACACATCAAACATTAATTTCTAAAAAAATTATTTCTGGATTTGAGATCTTTGATCGCGACAGGGTTCATTCCTTGAAACAAAAATAATTAGTTTGTGCAATTCATACATCCACTACATTCCACCCGCACATATAGAATAGGTTCTTTGCATTTAAATTGTATTTTTTAGGCCATTCATCAATAAATTGAAGATTTGACTCTTTTTTTCAAATCAAGAAAGCTAACCCTTAATTAAAACAAAAAATAATTGCATATAGACATTCCTTCCATCTCATGCCACAGATTTAGGGTTTTAAATTTCAAATATTCATGTAAAGGTCAAAGGTTGACTTTTTCAGTCAAACCAAGAAATTTGACCATCGATCATAAACGTCACAATTTCATTGTCTTGTCATTGTTTTTTCTGTTTGGTTTCTTCTACACATTTGATCTATAGGTCTTCTTGCCCCCTAGGCGGAGAAGGTGGTGTACCTTGATTGTTGATCACAACATTAGGCCTTTATGGGATAGCTGCTATGTTAAGCTGAGGTATTATCCCAACATGCCTTACATTATCAACATGTGGTATTGGCCGTGCCAATTGTGTATATTCCACATTTGGCAAAGGCATATTTTGTTGAGCATTCTGATTCATCAAATTGCCATTATTATTCCCACTTCAGTTGACCTGGACTGGGTTAGGTAAATTATTACCACTGACAAACACAACCCCACCGTTTTGGTTGCACTAATAGCTTTAGGCCTTTGTAAAATCCTAATCGGTGGTGGGGTGGAATTATTTGTCCTGCTGTACCAATGGTAACTTGAGCAGATGTTGATGAAGGAACATACCCAATAGACGTAGGGTCTGCCCATATTTGAATTGACTAGCTTGAAGCTCCAAGCCAGAGTATAACCTCATGAAGGGCATTGACAATCATTGGCTTGACCACATCAATATGGTATTTCATCATGTGGTTAGTCATTTCATTTTGGTGCTCCTCAAACATCATTCTCATGGTAGCCAATAACACAGGACTTGGCTCCAACTGCCTTCTTTGCTCATTAGTAAGATGTCTTGGGATGTCAACATCTCCACCTTGCTCTTGTTCTGCCACTGGCTAAGCAGTCGATGACTCAGAGCATCTTGTCTTGTCGTTTCCATGTTGTGGTGACGGTTTGTTGCTGCCAACATTGTAATGATCCAGTTGATTTCTTATTCTGACCATTGTACATCCTTAGATTAGCCACATAGGTCTCACTGGGCGTGCCAAAAAAATGTTTTGCTCGAATTGGATTCGAGGAAGAAATATCTTTCACCGAAAGTCGTTCTTCGATTTTTATTAGAGAAAATAGTTTTTGTGGGACTCTAGGTAGGAAATATCACATCTCCGAAAATCTTGTGCCCATGCTCTCACAATGCCATAATCTCGTCTTCAAGCGGTTGCTCCTTTAAAACCACGTTTTGATTCTTCGTGCCCATGTGTGTTGCCTTGTCCATTCTTGCTCCACGATTTACCGGCCTTCATAACTTTACTCACTAGTGATTTCAAATTCGAGAATTCATAATTGCATCCTGGCGCCCTCTAACTATCCAGCCTTCTCTTGGTGTTTCAATCGGTAATCCATCGACCCTTTTAGCAGATCTCCTTATCAACAATCACCAACCATACGTTGTTGCATATCGACAATTGATTAATTGTGACATCCGAAAAATTCCTGCATTTATTTATAATGCGCAGGAATTTATAGACGATGAACGTCGCAATTGGAAAGTTTAATTGGGGAAATTTCGTAACTATCATGGAGGCCGAATCGTATTTTTCATATCCGTAACTTTTCTGTAAATATTTCGTCATGATCAAATTGACGAATATGTGTTTTCGGATTGATTTTATAAAGTAACGACGAAACGCGCGACGTCGCGTTGTTTGATTTTGGAGGCCGAAACGCTTCGAATTTTCGTATCGAATGAGCGTCAAGTTTGAAATTTATCGAGTTAAATACTTCTTTGCGTTCGGTATACTTTGCCAAACGTTTTGACGTATTCAAAATATTTTTCGAATTTACCAAGGTTTAAAATGGACACTGATTTTCCTCAATTATGCACTGATTACTTAGTTTACATACTGATTTACAAAATATCTCATTTGAGACCATAAAGTTTAGCCAAATGTCACCTTTTCAATTGCCCACGATTCATGTGATTTCCACCAAGTATTTCTAACTCAAGCTATCATTACTTTTAACCCATAGTCATTTTGTTCTTATATTCTTGACTCAAGAAGACTTCTACAACCATTCTCTTGGTCGTGTACTTCATTTTTCAAAAATGCTTCAAGTTACCCTTCACTTCTTCACTCCCTCTCTCTAACCGAATCTTCCAAGTAAAAGAAGAAAACCCCACTTTGTGCTAATGAAGTTTTAACTTCAAGTTTTCAAGAGTTTGCAAGGTGAATCATTGGACTCTCTTTTCATCTTGTAAAATTAGTTACTTTTCTTCAAAAAGATTTAGAGTTTTGATCTTACTTTTGATTTTTATTCTACTTTGAAGGTAATCAAAGTTTTGGTTTCTTTGCTCAATCATCTTTGAGGTAAGTGAAAACTCTAAGTACTAAGCTAGGATAATCTATTTAGTGCTTTTGACTTGGTTGGTTGATGTTTGTTAGTTTCAGTTGAAGTTTTTGGTGTATGTGTGTTTAGTTTTCAACCATGTTTCCTTGACTTGGATTGACGAGTTCTTACTTGTTCCCAAGATGTGTAAGTGTGATATCCCAAATTTCGACGTTGTGAAATACTGTAATATTTTGAATTTTCGACAGTATGGACTAATCGAAGGACGATCGTCGAAGTTAATTGTTTTTGAACAAATTGCAAAAAAGGGAAAAGAAAGAAGAGAATGGAAACAGAGGCCGTCGTCCACGGGTTTCGAACCACGGACCTCCGCTGTCTCGTGCGCGTCTCGTGCGCTTGCCACTGGGCTAAGGCACGACTCTTGAGATTTCAACGCCAAAGGTTTTATTTAAAGATTACGGCACAAGACTAATGGGAGAGAATCAACCAAAGCCGTCGTCTGTGAGTTTCGAACTCGAGACTTCGATTTGTGCCGTCCCTTACCACTCGAC
>BCNH02000003.1:15809042-15822106 GCA_001662345.2 Metrosideros polymorpha var. glaberrima
GCTGATTATGCTGGACGCGTTTACATCGAGATTGGCTATGGAATTAACGTCCCTCGTGCCAAAAATAATTTTTGTAGAAAATAGTGCATTTTTAATGCGACATTGGGAATTGACGTGGAAATATGTCAAATGTGGAATTTTATGTGATCGAATAATCCACTAGACTTGAAATGTGAAGCACGCAAAGTTTGACGTCAATAGCACGTCGCTGCAATCACGTGTGAATTTTATTGTGAAAATGGCATTATTTGATGTGTGATCGTGATCGTGGCCTGCATGCAGAAAATGTGATATTTTCATGACTGTTTTATAACATCAACCCTGAGGCGTGTTGACGCGGGGTTAAGGAAACATTTACCCTGAGGCGTGAACTTTACGCGGGGTTAAGGATTAATACCCTGAGGCGTGTTTACGCGGGGTTGAGCATTAAGCCTGAGGCGTGAACTTTACGCGGGCTACCCTGAGGCGTGTTGACGCGGGGTTAGTTGAGCCTGACGAGGCCAACTGTCGCACACCTGAGGCGTGAACTTTACGCGGGTAGTGGCGACGTCGTACACCTGAGGCGTGAACTTTACGCGGGTGTGACGACGGGTTATGGAATGAGCACGTTTCATGAGTGCGTGGTGAAATGGCAAGATGAAATGAGATTTTGTCTGACTTCATGTCTTGACTGATGCATTGTTTTAGAATGCTATTATAACTGATAACATGCAGGGCGTGTGCATGTGCCAAGGCAAGGTAAGAACGCCTGTGATTTGTTGAATGATCGGTGAGTGGGTTGCTCGAACCTGTTATAGGTTGCGTAGAGCGAACTTCGCTCGCAATTGATCTGCCATCGACATTAAGTTGCATGTTTAGGGTTTACCCTAAGTGAATTGGTGTCCTACGCGGGGTTTAGGCGGTCGACTTACTGAGATTTTATCTCATTAGTTGTTGTTGACTATTTTTCAGACCGTTAAGATGAATGCCAGATTAGTGCGTTTCGGGGTTCCTATGGATCAGAGCCTCGAAATTAAATTGTATATGATCCCTGGTAAGGACTACCATTTTGAGCTGCACATTACGACCATCTGGGTCGACGAGGGGATAGAGCACTTGGTCTCCCACCGGTTCAAGGCGTGGTTCCTCCGGCATGGTGATGCCATTTTTGGCCCGTTAAGGAGCTTTGACGGTCCTAACGAAGGTGGACCTGGAGGAGCGGCTTGGGATTCATCTGACGGAGCGATCCCTGATGGTGCTGTGGAGGACCCGGATACTGACCCTGACGCGGAGAGTGATCCCGAGACCCCTCCTGGATACCACTAGTTTTGGGTCGGGCTTGGGAAAGCCGACCTCTTTTTGCTAACCCTGTAGTATAGCGGAGATGAGTTAACCCGACCCCAGGTATCTTTTTGTCGGTCCGGTAGGAAGTGGCCCAAGCGAAAGGGCTTGTAATTATAGACTTCCTAGGGTTAACATGTTGATAAATAAAAAAAGTGTGTTTTGGTATTGCTGTTGGTTTTGTTGTTGGTGCTGTTGTTTTTCCTGCTATCCCCACTATTAGGGGTTATTGATGTTTCCGCTTGCGCTAATTGAAAGATAAAAAAAAAAAAATGGTCCGTCGACGCGCCTTGGGACGTCGAAATCTTATTGACCATTGGACAAGTGAAAAGGGATAGTCGCGCGCTCGAGGGTTCGGGGCGTGACAGTAAGTGTAGTCCATGAGATTTGGAAAGGAAAATATGGAAGAGGGTGAAAAGAATGAAGAAGTTGATTTGGAAATGTTAAAATCTAACCAAAGAAACCTTTTTTGGAGACATCGGCTTGTCTAAAGGTGAAGTTGTCGAAGGAAAATTGCTAAAATGAAGTTGCCGAAGCCAATATGATCAAATGTGTTTTAGGCGAAAGTTAGCATTTTTCACCGAAAGTCAATATTTGACCAAAGTCAACCGAAGTCAACATTTTTGATCGAAGTCAACATTCTCACCGAAGTCAACATTTTTTATCGAAGTCAACATTTTTCACCGAAGTCAACTTTTTTCTGTCAAAATCAAGAGAAAATTTCCATTTTATTGAATCTTGATGCTCTAGAACTCAATGAGATTGAGAGAGATCTTATAGTGTTATTATTTATGTAAGAATGGAAGAAAATGATTAGAGAACTATTAATGAAAATGTAAGTGATGCATAAATTTCATGATATGCATTGTTGGAGTATTTGGGTTAAGTTAACTGAGTCATTAACGTTCACGTAGCCCTATGACAATATATTCATTTACTTGCAAAATGTATGATTTTGACGTGAGACGTTACGATATGATTTCGTATGAAAAGAATTATAAGAAGTTTCCGCCGTTCACGCGATTGTGGCGATGATTCCCCATGAATTGGGATGCCCGCGAATCGGATGCTCCAAGGTGATATGTTTTGGAAATAATTTTAGTGAAAGACGATGTACACCGTATGTTGAAATTTAAAGTGAATGTTGATCTCGTAGTGGAAATGAGGATGACTATGTGATATTATCAAAATCAGGTGCATGATTGATATGAAATAAATTATGAAATGAAATATGAAAAGTTATGTTCTGTCATCCACACGATCGTGGCGACGATGCCTCAGGAGTTTCGAGATGCCCCATTGAGAGGTGGGATGCACTGTATCGGATATTACGGGATGCCTCAAGTGTTTCGAGATGCCCCATTGAGAGGTGGGATGCACTTATCGGATATTATGAGATGCCTCGGGAATCAGGAAGTTCCGTGAATCGGAAAGTAATGCCCCGCGAATCAGGAAGTTCCGCGAATCAAAAAGTAAAGAAGAATTGAATATGATAACTGAGTACATGATGTACGTTTATGACGCATGCCCATGATGAATAAGATGAAGAAGTTATATTTGATGCATGACTATGGTGCATGTTCAATGATGAATAAGAGGTGATATGTATATACTATGACATGACGAGTCATTCGCATGTACTTAGTATGCAATCTCGAGTAAAGTTGCTATTGATTTGCTATCGATATAAAAAGGTAAGATTTTCATGTGCTTGTCATGCAAAAGAGTTAGAAACAATTGATTGCATGTTGATTGTTCCAGGTTGAGTGGTGGATGGATTTCCTACCTTAGAATTAGAAATTTCATTTACTGAGCCTCGGCTCATTCCTTATTTTTCAGATGTGTAGGATGGTTCTCTGGATATTGAGTTGAACGGGGACAAGGTGATGAAGGAGGCCATCGACCTGTGAGTCAAATGATGGTTTCGTATAGGCAGACTTTTGATGACGTAAGAGTATAGTGTGAGAATAGGACCCTAACCTCTTCCCAAGACTATGTAAATTATATTAGTCTTGATATGATGTTGTGAAATGGTAATACAGATACTTTCATGAGAAAGATGCATATGTATGTTTTTGAGCTCGTTCGATTTTTATACGGGGTGATTGTGAAAGGTGAAAGAATTTTATAACGCTTCCGTATGCCAATAATTTTAAAGTATTAATTATATGAGGAAAAGACACGTGTAGCGCTTGACGTTTTGGGGCGTCACATTAATGGTTATTGATGTACGTCAATATCGATAACATTTCTTATGGTCGTCAACAATGGCTCGCGTGTTTAATAATAACTTGTACTGTAGTCACATGCCTATTCATATCGATTATCTGGTCAATCTTTGGTACAAACAGAATGTTAGACTAGAGTATGCAAAAATAATCACCACGGGATGTGCAAAATGGTGAGGGAGTTTATTATATGAGGAAGTTAGCATCCAGAAAGACTTAGATTATGTTATCAGCTGAACCAATGGATGATCATTGTTTAATTGTTTGTGTACATCTCTGGGCATGTCAGGACTTAAGAATTTAAAAAGCCAAGCTGCACAAATGAAAACAACAAAGTCAGTATATCCATTCATCTTGGAAACGAGATTACACCCAGAAGCTACTGGCAGAACATCTGGTAAAGAGACCCAATATTGAGTAAAATAAATACTAGTGGCTTCAGTCTTTTTCCTCATTTTTGCTGGACGCATGCTTGATT
This sequence comes from Metrosideros polymorpha var. glaberrima, assembly GCA_001662345.2. Taxonomy (NCBI): domain Eukaryota; kingdom Viridiplantae; phylum Streptophyta; class Magnoliopsida; order Myrtales; family Myrtaceae; genus Metrosideros; species Metrosideros polymorpha. The sequence continues at coordinate 15,813,069 of BCNH02000003.1, forward strand.
TGATCATCTAAACAGGCATGCTCGATTTGCTGATGACGTAATCCAACTCCTCAGTTGATTCTCAGTTCAATAAATTCAGTCACCATTCTCCGTGTATGTTTTTTAGTGAAATGATATCTGAGTCGGGTTTTGTCATAGCTATTGTTCTGTATAAGCAACCGGTGAGTTGTCATTCTTCGAACCAATCTATCTATCATTCTAAATATAGTAAAGTGGTAGATTGTAATAATCTTTCTAATATTGCCTCTTGGCCATGATTTTGTTTATCTATCATGTATTATTGGTCCAAGCCCAAGCAACCACTTAAGCCCATAAGGCTATTTCTTTTTAAGCCTTAGTTTTGCGTCAGCTTTCAAAGGGAGAATAAAAGAAGGAGAGAGAGAGGATCGGGAAACCAAAGAAAAAAAAGGGGGAAATCGCAAAAGAAGGTGCACACTTTAGGTGGCCCGTCAAGCAAGATTGATTTCGTTTTGTAGGGCTTGTAAGGATTTGAAGCCTTGCCAGAAGGGCCGGCAGGAGTCGCCAAGTTAAATGTGGCACTAGTATGTCAATTTGGGATTTTGTGTTATTAGCCTCAACAAATAACACTTCAGGATACAAAAACACACCAGGAAAAAAAAAAGAGAAAGCACACGGGGGTACACGAGCACACCAGGCAGAAGAAAATGAGAATTCACGCCGAGCTGCTAAAGCACACCGGACTGATGGAAATGAGAATGCTCAGGGCTACAAAACACGTCGGGCAGAAAAGTCTCCGGACTAGAAAAGTAGTCTGGGCTACAAAAGAACACCGGGTTGAAAGAGCACTCCGGGCTAGAAAAGACGCTCAGGGGTACGAACAGCTTCTTGGCCAAATAGCACTTCAGGCTACAAAAGCATGTCGACTGGAAAAGCACTATAGGCTACAAGAGAACGTCGGGTTATGACATTAAAGCAATCGTATTTGGCTAAACCAATAAGGTGTCTCCATTCAACGAACGTTGTCTCGTGAAATCTAACTTGGAATTCACACCCGCAATTTGCTGTAATAATTTGAATTAGAAAACATCATCCATACAAAACTACGTGCGACTATTTTAATGTGTTAGCATCACAAAACTTCACAGAAAAAAGTCATCATCAAGACAACATTCGTTTATAAACGTTATTTGCTAAAAATGCCAAATAAGAGTCTTTCAATCTGAAAGGAATTCTCTACCTATCTCTCGCGAAAAAGTTGTTTTGTCCCGCCCGTTGATGTGGGAAAGAATTCACTGCCACTGTGTCAAAAAGGGGCAGAGTTTACTCGCAAGAGGTACGACTTTACTGATCCAAAGGATATTTTCATAAGATCCTATCACAAGCTCGGTCAACATTCTACTCAAAGGAATATATATTTCATGGCTAATTCATCATCTCCACTGGGTATACAAATTAAAAACCTTAAAGATGAGAGGGAAAAATCATGCCTCCACTTCCTTGAGCAGGATATTTTAGCATTTGAAAGTTACAAATCAGCTCAAACATCCGAATCTGAAAAGACTTTGTAAGGAGCGTAGTGTAGGCTATGTTAAAGGGTTAAGAAACGAAATGATTAATTCGACTAAAAAATTCATCATTTAGGGCTTTATGAAATTGGTGGTTATCTGGCATCCCCATTCATGCACTTCACAGGCCTCAAGAGTCCAACTTATGGTGACCCAATTTTGATCACGCGACAAGGCACAATTTTCAACATTCCGGCTCCTCACCTTGACATTTTCACCACCATTTTTTTCTCTCTGTTTAGCACATTTGTGGATTCATCGGCCTCTGCCACGGGCGTTCAGACATTTCAACTTTTTCTTAATCTTCAGACTCCTCTCCTCGTTTTTGCTTTGATTGTGACAACTTCTTTTGGTAAATCACTTATTTTGCCCCCGTATGGGAAACAATCACCAACTAGGTTGAAAATGGACTGAACCGGCTCAACTTGGCTATGCAATAAATAATGAGTGTATAAAATAGAGAAACGAATGCATTTCGTCATCTTTTGGAATGTTTAAACTTTCGTTTGAATTCACCTTATATATATTCACTCAAAGATAGGTTCAAGTAGGAACAAGATAACTCTCCCACCTTTCTTTATACGATTCCACCCAAACCTCCATTTTATCTTGATGTGGGCCGATTCTTCATAGGATTGTACTGAGTCCCTTCAATAATTTGAGCTAGATAAGGAGATCTGCTAAAAGGGTCGATGGATTACCGATTGAAACACCATGGGAAGGTTGGATACTTAGTGGGCGCCAGGATGCAGTTATGAATTCTGGAATTTGAAATCACTAGTGTGTAAAGCTACGAAGGCCGGTACATCGTGGAACCAGAATGGACGAGGCAACACACATGGGCACAAAGAATCAAAACGCGATTTTAAAGGAGCAACCGGTTGAAGACGAGATTATGGCATTGTGAGAATATGGGCACAAGATTTTCAGAGATTTGAAGGCATGACTATAACTGCAGGAGAACTGCTCCCAGATGGTTATGGAGTGAACACTATAAATACCAGGGTTCGTCTACTGGAGACCCCCCTTCCCCATGCACAAACAAACAAACAAACATGTTATCTTTCAATTCCTACACAACAATTATAGTTTTCACACTCACATTGTCGATTAATTTCGGGCATGTTTCTTAGCTGTAATTTCTAGATTCGTGTCACTAGTTGAACTCCAATGTGCATCTTTACTGTAAATCATGGGTACCTCGTTGTCAATTGAATTTCGGTGTTGCATCTTTACGTCCTCAGGCTTTGTCGTCAATTAAATTCTAGTATAGTTTGCGTACATCTAGTTCCATTTTGAGTGATTAAATTTTGGCATGGTTTGTGTACCTCTAGTTCCGTTTGAAGTGAAGTTATCGGCTCTCTTATCTACTTGAGATATTTTTTATCCAGAGTCACCACAAAAAATATTTTATCTAATAAAAATCGAAGAACGACCTTTGGTGAAAGATATTTCTTCCTCAAATCCAATTCGAGTGAAACATTTTTTTTGCACACTCGGTGGGATTTGTGTGGTTGATTTGAGGATGTACAATGGTTAGAACAATGAATCAACTGAATCCTTACAATGCTGGCAGCAACAACCCGTCATCACAACATGGAAACGACAAGACAGGATGCTCTAAGTCATCGACTACTCAACCAGTGGCAAAACAAGAGCAAGGTGGAGATGTTGATATCCCAAGACATCGTACCGATGAGCAGAGAAGGAGTTGGAGCCAAGTCTTGTGTTATTGGCTACCATGAGAAGGATGTTTGAGGAGCACCAAAATGAAATGACTAACCACATGATGAAGTACCCTATTGATGTGGTCAAGCCAACGATTGTTGTGACATCTAGGAATTTGGACCAATCCCCCGGCCAGGCACGGACCACTCCCAGCCGTGCTCAGTCACGTCTAGCCGTGCGCTCAGCCGCGACTTTCAGCCCAAGAATTATGGGCGGCCGTGGACAATTCCAAATGGTCTCACCTAATGACCTAAGTGCCTAAGTCATATTGCCAACATCATCTCCATCATGACTAAGCAATAATTACCATGGTAAGTCATATGGACACTTGGCCTAAAGTGAGATGTCTTATAGAGGTAACCACTCATTTGTCCTAACAATAAGTGCACCTAGGGACTAGATGCCACCTCTTCATTTTAGACTAGCCAAGTGAAATAATCTCATTGGGCCACCTAAGTTTAGTGTTAATTAACATAATCTAAGAGTCATAATAACCAAATCTTAATGAAAATGACCCTTAGGTGAATACTAGCCACACAATTTGGAACAAATAATGAAACCTAAGCTCACTAGCTAGGAAAAATATCAAGTTCTTATTGGATCACCTAAGTTAAGTACTTATTAATGTAATTCAAAGGTCATAATGGAAAATCTTAATGGCAAGGACCCTTAGGTAAATAATGGCCACACAAATGAAACAATAATTAAACCCAAGGGACAACTAAGCATATTAGGTTTGCCACCTCAATTCTAGCTAGGATAAGTAGCAAAAATATTATTGGACCACCTAAGCCTAACTATAATTAATAGAATCAAAAGGTTATAATGACAAATCTAAATGAAAAGGATCCATGGATGGATTATAGCCACATAATTGGAGTAATGATAAACCTAGGGACACGTAAGCCAAATAGGTTAGCCACCTCATGAACTAGCTAGGCAAGATAGCAATATTTCATTGAGCCAACTAGCTTGTAATGATTGAAGGTAATCATGACCCAAGTACCCATAAATAGGCCATTCCTCTCATTCTTCACCACATAAGCTCACTAACACATTCCCTCTCCCTCTCCCTCACTTACGCCCTCTCTCCCTCTCCCTCTTGGCCACATCGCCATCGCCCCCTCTCGCCAGCCCACCGGTTCTCTTGCTCGCCCCTTGCCGTAGTTCACCGATTGTAGGTAAGTGCAGACTCTAGACACTAAGTTAGGTTGATCCCCTTGGTGCTTGGGGCTTAGTGGTAACGCAGTTTGGTCGGTAGTGTTCTTGATATTTGGGTAATGCTTGAAATGCATGAGGTAAGTTCACACGCCGGGTCATGGACGTAATAGGTTGTGTCCATAGATTACCTAGTGTTTGGTCATGCATAAATATGGTCTGTACTAATGTTCATGCATCACGACACTCTGATATGTAGCACGCCTTCGAGCCCTATGTTATGCCGGCTAAGTTGAAGATAATAAACCAGTGATTGCGTTATGATGCCATATGTGTTGGGGCTAACACATGACCTAGAAGGGGGGTTGAATAGGTTGAGTGATGATTTTTCAAAACTTTTCGCGGAATAGAAAGACAATCACCACTGATGATTCTAAATGCTCGCAAACTAGTATGAGTGATGCTAATATTCAAATGTTCAGGGATAATGCAATATGAATGTAATAAGTAAGAATGCAGATCACACAAAGGTTTATAGTGGTTCGGCTTAACAATAAGCCTACGTCCACTCTCAGACTAACAGCCTTAATAATGGCTGGATTCCACTAGTAAGTAGCACCGGTTATTACAATTGCCTTGTGACGTTCCTCAGTAAGATAGATCACACTATCAGGACATGTACACTAGCCTTACACTTGTCTCACTAACACAGATACTAATATAGCGGATCAAACAACAAGTGAACAATGAACAATGGTGCTAGCTAGTACTGGTGAGCAAAGGCTTTGAAGAATGAAACGAAGGATTTCAGTGAAAGGCTCTCAGAAGCTTGATTTTTCTCGTATCTTCTCTAAAAGGATAGCTTCTCTCTTGATAATACTCGCACATTAGCACTCGAGCCTCTCTTCTCCTTATATAGACCTCCAGCGTGTATCGTAACCGTTGTAGTATCAACGGTGCTGATTTCGCCAAGGACAGAAAGGACGCTAGCTCTGCAGTCTGTACACCAGGACGCTAGTATCATACACAAGGACACAAGGACGGATCATTCCCCTGGCAGGCAGGATGAATATTCCTATCCGTTGAGGATAACGTTGCCAAGACTGTCCTTTGTCCTCTGTACTATGCCAGCTGTTTTTGTCGCTTCTTTGTTTAAGGAATCTAGTGGTTAACTGCTGTAGTCTGAATCATCAACAGTCGTGATTACTAGTACAATATCCACCATTATCACACCAACTCTGTCACTCTCTGCACAACAAACTTATGCTTACCCCGAGTAACTTGGTGGACAATTTCCAGTGAGGATATTGACCCAATGAACTGTTAAATGGTGATATCAATCTTAATATCTTTCATTAGTACCAAAGATACTTATGAACACTATCTTCGACTGGTCCTTCCAAGCTGCCATGATATCCTCTTGTGACACTTGTTCACCTTCTTGTCTTCGATCAGGTTCTTCTCTTTGCTGACGGTATAAGATCAGTGCTGATTGCACTCTCATCAGTACCAAGGATACTCACGAACACTATCTTGACTGGTCCTTCGAAGCTACCATGATATCTCCTCGTGGTACTTGTTTACCTTCTTGTCACAGATCATGTTCTTCTCCTTGCTGATGCATAAGATCAATGCTGATTGCATTCTCATCAGTATCAAAATTACTCACGAATACTATCTTGACTGGTCTTTCTAAGCTACCATGATATCCCCTCGTGGCACCTGTTCACCCTCTTGTCACAGATCAGGTTCTTCTCTTTTCTGATGTAATAGGATCACTGGTGATTATAACTTATTTCACCATTTGCACTCGTCATGATAAACATTAGAATTCGAGATAGTTTTGTGATCATCAAAATACTTTAGGGATGTTTTCCAACAATGTGTGAGCACCTAATGAAAGATAAGATCCAGCATCACTTGATGGTGGCATCAATGCCTTGGTTAAGTCCGGATGCCTCTTGACAATGAGATGCCCTAGGGAGAGTTTCGAGATGCCTTAGAAGTGAGCGATGCCTCGGTTGAGCCGAGAAGACCCCGAGTCGGATGTTTTCGGGATGCCGCGGCGTGCAATGCCTAGTTGATGCTAGATGCCCCATTTGATGATAGGACGGCCCGTTTGATGATGGGACGTATGTATGATGAAAAATATGAAAGCGATCTTGTGCATGTTCATGCTTTCTTATGTTAAGTCAAGGGTAGTTTATATGCATTTGCTGGTTAACTTTGGTATTGATCTGCCATCGACATACTAATTGGTAAGTGTTTTTCAGTTCACATGTCATCACACCAAGTAGAGTAGTAAGCCAATCTCCTATCTTAGAGCTAGAGATATCATTTACTAAGCATTGCTCACCCCTTTATTTTTCAGACTTGTAGGATGGCGTATAACACATCCCCTCAGTTTGGAGTCTCGATGAACCTAGAGTTCTCAGTTACCGATGTAGTGGATGTAGAGGATGAAGTAACCTACCGCCGGTGCGATATGATCGTGTGTGTCCAGGTCGGACCCAACAAGACGGTTCCCCACCATTACTCAACCTGGTACATGATTCTGGACGGTGACATCATTGGACCGATCTCGGGATACAGTGGACTTCCTGCGTCCACTGGCGAAAATACGGCCTATGCGCGTGCCTAGGCGGACCGTACGACAGGGAGACCAATTTTGGCCACGATTGTGTAGTGGAGTTAGGCCGCCCCCACACCGTCCATGCAGAACCGGAGCTACAATAATGATGTAAATAGTTAGCATAAGAAAGTAAAATATTATGATGAATAACAAAAGTAGTGTGCTTTGTATACTCGCGTTGATGTGTTGGTTGTTGTTTTTTGAATGAACGCTTCCGCATGCTAATGAAAGGGGAAAAGAAAACGAATATAAAAAAAATGCGATAACAAGTGACGTGCCTGGGGCATCACATCCCCTCTGTTTTGGTATCAAAGCGGGGTTTTGCCTAAACTGATAAGGTATGCTAGAATTATAGAAACATAAGAGGAAAAACACTAATTGCATGTGATTGCTTGATTGAATTGGTTGTGTTGGTAGTTTACGTTCCTCATCAGTTAGCCACTAACCTTTGGCTATGGTGCTAGAAATTCCAATCTCTGTAGTTAGCTGCCTGACTGATAGGACATCATGAGCTCAAGGGAGAAAGCAAAACAAGACAGAATGGGCTCCAAGGAGAAGTCGAAACAAGACCCCTAACTAGATGGAATTTTGCAAGCTCTCTCGAACATTGGAAACCTAATGGAGCGGCAGGCACAGTTGCAAACAGCCCCCGCCTCAGGAAATACCTCCACCTCTGGAAATGCCTCTACCTCAGGAACAAAAATGGAAAATGCCATATGCAAGGCCTGATTGAATAATTTCTAAAGTTAAAGCCACCAAAATTTGCCGGGATGGGAAATCCCAAAGAAGCACAATTGTGGGTCAACGAGCTCAAGAAAATCTTTACCTTTTTGGGATGCGGCGATGAAGATAAAGTAGCCCTGGTGGAGTATCAACTCCAAGGTAACGCCAGCTATTGGTGTAAGGCAATAAGGTCAACGGTATTCCCAGCCGAGGCCGTCGTGATCTGGAACGGCTTCGTCAAGGCTTTCTTCGAAAAGTACTTCTCGGCGTGTGCCCAATATAGAAAAATGATGGAGTTTAAGCAACTCCAGCAGGACGACTTGACAGTGGTTCAGTACGAGGCAAAGTTTTCCGAACTATCAAGATTCGCTCCTAAATTGGTTGAGGACCAAATAGATAGGGCAAAGAGGTTCCGCAACGGTCTGAGTCATGATATTAGAAGCCAGCTAGTGCCATTAAACCTCAAGGATTACCACGATCTATACGAATGGGCGCAGCTAGTGGAGAGAGACGCGACGAAGCGGGCAACAACGACAGCCTACCAAGGGCGACCTTATCACCATGCTCCTCACCCGAATCCTTGCCATGAAAAGAGGCCAATGCAAGGAGGAAAGCAGCCCTTCGTCCCAAATAAGAAAGTCAATAGAGGGCTTGAAAGTGTGCAAAGTAATGAGGGTCGCATTTGCGAAAAGCGACATGGCAATACGCCCTGCTTGGCTTGAACGGGAGCCTATTTCGAATGTGGCCAGCAGGGCCACATAATCAAAAATTGTCTGCAGCAGCAACAAAAAATGACAAGGCAGCAGCCGCAGGTGGCAACGCAACAAGGAGCCCCACAGGAAGAGAACTTCCAATGCCCGTTAGCTTAGGGTAGAATCTACGCCATCACTAAGGAAGAGGCGGAAAACTCCAAGACCGTTATAACAGGTATGGTCTCTATAAGCCTTTGGGAAAATGCAAAGGCCTTTCGATTAAATGGGTTTTTCAAAATGCAAATAATGTTTGGTACAGTGTATTTTAAAAATACATTGGGAATCAACTTTGACTTATATGTTACGAAAAAACGCAATGAACAAAAGACAGAACACAGAGTTTTACGTGGTTCGATCAAGGTGATTTACATCCACGGGCGAGGCAAACGAAATTCCATTATGATCAAAGAGAGTACAGATTACAGAAGTCTCACTGTTCTTGTCACGCCCCGAACCCTTGAGCACGCGACCATCCCTGTTTCTTGTCCAATGGTCAATAAGATTCGACGTCCCAGGGCG
>BCNH02000003.1:15824325-15840621 GCA_001662345.2 Metrosideros polymorpha var. glaberrima
GCCCTCTTGAAATCCGAAAATAAAAGAATTTAGGCCCGGTGGTTCGTGCCCGGCCCAAAACGTCTCTTCTGCGAAAAATTTGGATTTTTCCGCAAAAGTTGAAGTCGTTTCTGTTGACTTAAAACGACGACGTTTAAAGCGCGCCGATTCATTTAAATATAAATTTTGGCGCTTTGATATCGCCACTCGCGCCTTGCCCGAGTGGTATCCGGGAATGAAACAATTGGTCCAATCCTAGGTTTGAAACTTGGAGGCGGCGACTTCGGTTGCCCCTCCTCCCTTTCTCGCGCGCCGTGTCCATTAAATAAAACTTTTGGCGCTTCTGTCTCACCGTTCGAACTTTAGTCGAGTGGTAAGGAACGGCAGAAATCGAAGTCTCGAGTTCGAAACTCACAGACGACGGCTTCGGTTGATTCTCCTCCGTTAGTCTTGTGCCGTATTCTATAAATAAAACCTTTGGCGTTGAAAACCCAAAAGTCGTGCCTTANCCGAGTGGCAAGCGCACGAGACGCGCACGAGACAGCGGAGGTCCGCGGTTCGAAACCCGTGGATGACGGCCTCTGTTTCCATTTTCTTCTTTCTTTTCCCTTTTTTGCAAATTGTTCTAAAACAATTAACTTCGACGATCGTCCTTCGATTACTTCATACTGTCGAAAATTCAAAGTATTACAGTATTCCACAACGTCGAAATTTGGGATATCACAGTTCTCTCACAAAACAACTGTCTTAAAAAAAAACCTAGCCGCAGCAGTTTATATATATATATATATCAGGCCCAAATTTTTTCTTCGGGGGCGTTGCCCCCGAACCCCCCCGCAAGATATATCGTACCGCCACAAAGATTTGTTTGCTTGCTCCACATCACAAACCAAATCTCCACTTTCGGGTCGCACAAAAAATATGTTGGGTCAAGTCATAAACCCAGCCAAGTACATAACATTCAAGACATATTTAACATTATATGTTGTTTGGAAAAAATTACACTTTATAAAAGTACTTATGCTATTTTTTTAAGCTCTCAAACTATTCGTCGGCAACCAAATAGGCCATGATCAGCTTCACTTGAGGTCATTGTACCTAAAGTGTCACTTGGGTTCCCGCGACCCAGGTGTCTCGCCACCTGAGGTCACGCTTGGCTGCCCAGCGGCCTGAGGCCTCGCCTATGATGCGTGAGGTGTGGATATTTTCAGAAGTACGAAAGTTGAGCCATGGCAAAGATCTATAAGACGGTTAGATGTATTTGTGTGTATATTTTTATGTCCCCACTTTGTTCTGTTTTAATTTTCCTTGCCCATTATTGTCTGATTTTGTCTATCCATATCCGTCAGACCTTTCTTGAAATGTTATGTCAATCCTCAGGAACTGCATCTGAGATTTTCATGTCCGAGGTTCAATCATGTACTTCCTGCTCAAGATAGTTGTTAAATCTGTGAGCTTATAAAAGCCCCTATGCCCGAAACAAACTGATAATTTCGAGTTTCTTCATGCCACCAACAGAAAGATTCACTACTTACAACTTTAAATGGATAGGCAAGGTCTCAGGTGTCGTTTGCTTTCTGTGATCTGTTGAGACAATGCCTCTTGGGGTGCTGATAAGGCTTTACACTTTCATTGTTTGATACCTACAAGGGCAACACATGTAACGTAAACACCCAATATTAAGGGGAAAAGTACACCAGAAGTGCCAAAAGTTTTTTTCGGCTCATTTTAGTGTCAAAAGTTGTAAAAAATTATCACTTTAGTGCTAAGTTTGCCTGAAATCCTACATAGCCATTTTTTTTAATTAATTTTCCAAGCTGACATGGCTTGCTGGAAAGTTCCATATCAGTTTTTCTTTCATTTTTTTAAATTTTCTAATTTTATTTTGAAAAAATTATGTAAAAAAAAACCAGAGGGGGGGTCAATGCAGCGGTGATAGCTGTGCAGCCCTCACCGCCGCCGCCGCACCACCCTCGCCTGTAATGGCCAACGAGGGTGGGGGAAGGCTGACGGGGGTCGCCAAGCCCCGGCCAGTGGCCGGCGACCCCCTTCGACTACAGGGGGCCGGGCGAAGATGGGCACCCTTGCCCAGATCTAGGCGAGGGTCGCCACCCTCGTCGAGGCCTAGGCAAAGGTCGCCGGCCCTTGCTCAAGCCTGGCCAAGGGTGGCCATTGGCGAGGGGTGGTCGGCCGCTGTGGCGACCCTTGGCCAGGCCTCGGCGAGGGCAGCGACCCTCACCCAACCCCCTTGCAATCGGCGGGGGTCATTGGCCTTCCCCCACCCTCGCTGGCCATTACTGGCGAGGGTGGGGCTGCGGCGGTGGCGAGGGTGGGGCTGCGGCGGTGGCGAGGGCTACACAGCCCTCATCGCTGCATTGACCCCCCTTTTTTACCTAATTTTTTCAAAATAATATTAGAAAAATTAAAAAAAAAATAAAAGAAAAATTGATGTGGAAATTAAAATTTTAATTTATTTTTTTTTGCCAGAATATCTCGCCGATGGCACTAAAGTGATCCCTTTTTTTTCCTGATTTTGGCACTTAAGTGAGCTAGCGAAAACTTTTGGTACTGAAGTAATCTTCGTACACAACTTTTGGCACTTCTGCTGTACTTTTCCCCAATATTAAGGATTCTGTCTCTGTTTCTAGTCACACACCGGTTGGGCCATTCTACATGAACTTTCTATGGCACATGGCCATGGACCCTCCTTGAAGAGACATTTGTGGGTGGTGATTCTTCGTATTTATATGTGTGATAGAAGCAGAAGTCGTGCCTGTTTAATGGCTAATGTAGACTCCATCGATTCAATAATGATCGAGGTGGCCAGTCGGGGCCTCCGAATATGGGATCTGAGTGTACAACTTCGATAAACAAAAGACCGTTTGAGACTGTCTGAGTCCACTTGGCTCTCCTACACTTCGCAAATCTCTCGATATCAACCTGAATCGCCACCAGTTGCGTCGTCCGCTCGTGCGCTGATACTGTTTTTGTCCTCAAAGAGAACTCCAAAATCACTGTCATCTGCTTTTTGTGCTTGGAGAGTTGCTGCTCTTTTCCAGGACATGACAATGCGTAGTTGCCATTCAGCTGTGCTTAACATTCTTTTCACTCACTGAGACAACTGGAAACGGGTGGCTTTTGCTCCCACAGACTGATGATCTGCAAAAAGTTCCCCCACTTTCTTTTTCCCTGATCAGATTGATTTGAGAAGAATGCTTTGAGTTGTGATGCAAGATCCTATGCTGGGGTCTTGAGAATCCGAGGGCCTGTTCTCATATATGCATTGAATTGAAATTGGTGTTCAAATGCATTTCTGAATTATTGCTATTAAGCCTTGTTTAAAATCTTCAAATCCCACCGTCCACGCCGTCGCTTGCCACCATCTCCTCTGTTTGCTATTATCACTGTCCTTGCCACCTTCACATTATTTCTAATCAAATCAACGTCGCCATCTCAACTGGCACCACTACTAACAAGCCATCGCTCCACCACTGCAACAAAACACTACAGCCACCAAGGCGTCACCAAAGGATTGTGAAGGTCTAATCAGCAGCATTCTCTGGTGAAGGTCTAATCAGCAGCATTCTAAACGTAAATGAATTCATCACGGGATCATAGGAGAACAAATACCAAAACAAGACCCAAATCAAAGCCAAACTCAAATATAATTTCAATTTACATAAGAGTGTTCATGCAACCTGAAAGAGAGGGAAAATCATGCCCGAGTTTCTGTGCAAGGATTTCCAACACTAATGCAAAATCAAGACGAGACAGACAGGAAATTCATTGAATTTTCCCTCACCAAAGCTCTAGGAGAACATACCTTTGGTATTATTGCCACAAAAAGATGGTCCATTATCTATGAAAAGTCCAGAATCAAATCAAATCCCGATTATCTTTGCTCCCCATTTCTAATTCTAGCTCTTGATCCAGATCCCCCACCTAGGCCCACCAACCAAGTAAATGGTTGATCAGACACGTGAAAACCCTTTCTTCATGAAATCTTTTTCTTGTAGTGGATAATAAGAGGACATGAGGATGGAACTGTACTTGTCCTATTGGTCACTCACCACTTCTTTCAAACTAATAGTCATCACAAAAGAGAGAGATCCAACCTTGTCGCTCTATCTATCAATATCATGGAATATGTTTTTTATCTTATGTGGGAACTCAACTTGTCCCCACAATCTCTCTTTCTTCTTCTTCTTCTTTAGTTTGCATTAGAATTCGTGACAACTACACCATCACGTTGGTTGCCTCTAGTGATGGACCTTAATGTCTTCCTCTTCCCCAATCTTCTCCTCCCATCACTTTGTTTTCTAGCGAAGACTCCAAGGGACAAAGAATAATGGGAATTCAAAATGGACTTGACCATAAAGAGACGCTTAAAACTTCAATGATGTTTGGGTTCTGGTGGAACATACGGTAATGGGTATCGTGACAGTATGTTCAAGATGTGCCAATCCTCGAGTTCCTACTGCTTTTTATTTATGTATTTATTTAGTCATGTCTTCTTTAGCACTGCATGTCCAAGATAGATGAGAAAGGGAGGAGTATTTTGTGGAAAAGCAAGTTGCTATATATGGATAAATTAGCATTCAACAGAGAAGCGAGTGGGGATTATATGTGTTGGCTTATTGGAGAGTAAAATGTGGCTAAAGGCAATTTGGCATGTCAAGAGTACATGGCCTTTGTTGAGCACTTTAGACAAAACGTATCCAAGATGATCAATATTCCCCCACAAGATCTTGTCGGGCTTGTGAACAAAACCAAATCTGTACCGTTTGAACCATGCTGCATATGCATTATTTGATACAGGTGTCACTCACTCATTTATATCTGAGCAATTCGTAAGATTGGCCGAATTGGAAACTAGGCTGCTCGGGGTATCACTTAGTATTTCTACCCCGCTAAAGGATGAGATTCTATCTACTTTAGTGTGTCGGGGATGTAGAATTTAATAGTATTAGCAATGCATGACTTCAATATCATCATAGGAATGGATTGGCTTTGCAAGCAATGAGCCAATGTGAATTGCTACCAAAAAATGATCCACTTTAATCCACCCGAGGGCCCTAGTTATGAGTTTCTAGGAAACGGGGGAGGACCCTCGATACCCATAATTTCTACACTTGAGGAAGCCCAACTCCTTAGTGATGGCTGTCAAGGATATTTAGCGACAATAGAAGATAAGTCCAAGAAGGAGCTAAAGTTAGAAGACATCCCCGTAGTACGAGAGTTTCCAGATGTTTTTCTAAAGGAATTACCAGGGTTACTTGTGGAAAGGGAGATAGAGTTTGCCATTGAACTAGCCCCTGAACAGAACCCATCTCTAAAGCCCCGAATAGAATGGCTTTGACGAAACTTAAGGAATTGAAGGTGCAACTATAAGAGTTGCCCGATAAAGGCTTCATTTGTCCAAGTGCATTACCATGGGGTGCACCAATCCTGTTTGTAAAAAAGAAGGACGGATCGTTATGCCTTTACATCAACTATAAGTAGCTGAATCAGGTCACTATTAAGAATAAGTACTTGCTGCCTAGAATTGATTACCTATTTGATCAACTCCAAGGAGCGTTGGTATTTTCGAAAATAGACTTAAGGTAGGGATATCATCAACTAAGAATGAAGAAAGAAGATATTCCAAAAACGGCCTTGAGGACTCGATACGGGCATTATGAGTTCATAGTAATGACATTCGGCCTAACCAATGCACCCGCCGCCTTTATGGAGTTGATGAAAAGGGTATTTAAACCATTCTTGGATCCCTTCATCATAGTATTTATTGATGACATCTTGGTGTACTCAAAGAGCTCGACGAGCATGAGTAGCACTTGAGATTGGTGTTGCAAACACTTCAAGAGCATAAGCTGTATGCCAAGATCAGCAAATGCAAGTTTTGGCTGAACCGCGTAGTATTTCTAGGCCACATAGTCACAAGCAAAGGCATATCGATGGATCTAGCTAAAGTGGAAGCGGTGATAAGTTGGCCAAAGCCAACAACAATAACTGAAGTTCATAGCTTCTTGGGTTTGGCAGGTTATTACAGGAGATTTGTGGAACGATTCTCCAATATCGCTGCTCCCCTGACTCAACTAACAAAAAAGGAAGTCAAGTTCGAGTGGATGGATAAATGTGAGCGAAGCTTCCAAGAACTTAAGTAGAAACTAACAACCGCCATAGTTTTGACAATACTGTCGGGTTTAGGAGGGTTCGTAATCTACAGCGATATTTCCCATAAAGGGCTAGGCTGTGTTCTGATGCACCATGAAAAGGTTGTTGCCTACGCGTCAAGGCAAGTAAAGCTATATGAGGTGAATTACCCAATCCATGACTTGGAACTTGCCGCGATTGTGTTCGCTTTGAAGATTTGGAGGCACTACCTATACGAAGAGAAGTTGGAGATCTATACCGACCACCAAAATCTGAAATACTTATTCTCTCAAAAGGAATTAAACATGTGGCAGAGACGCTGGATGGAGTTGCTCAAGGATTACGACTATGACATACTATATTATCTTGGAAAAGCAAACAAGGTCGCAGATGCTCTCAGTCAGAAATTTGCCATCGCACACTTGATGGTCAAGGAATAGATTCTCCTTGAAGAAGCTCGAGATTTGGAGTTCAGAATCGAGGAAGGACACCTTTCCAGCTTACTGGCTACCCTCAGAATTGAGCTGGAAATGTGGCAGAAAACTAAGGCCTTGCAGCAAACGGACCCTGAATTGATGAAGGTCTGAAAGGAAGCCTTGGAAACGAATAAGCTTGACTTCCAAGTGGCAGACAACGGAATGCTAAGGTTCCGTGGAAGTCTGTGTATGCCCATTGACGAGAAACTTAAGGGAGAGATCCTGTCATAAGCTCACAGGAGCAACTATAGCATGCATGCGGGTGTCACAAAGATGTACCAAAACCTCCGCCAGTATCATCAATGGAATGGCATGAAGGCAGACATTGTGAAGCACGTCGCAAAATGCTTAACGTGCTAGTAGACAAAAGCATAACATTGCAAACCTGGAGGACTGCTGAGGCCACTGGAAATACCAAAATGGAAATGGGAACATATTATAATGGATTTCATCCTGGGGCTTCCAAGGACTTAAAGGGGTAACGATTCTATCTGGGTGATAGTGGATTGACTAACTAAGTCCGCACATTTCCTAGCAGTCCGAAAAGATTTCACACTCGAGAAATATGCCGAGCTATACGTTAAACAAATAGTTCGCCTACATGGAGTTCCAGTGACGATCACCTCCGATCGAGACCCCAAGTTTACCGCCACCTTTTGGCGAAGTCTTCAAGGTGCATTAGGAACAAAGCTCCAGTACAGTACTGCGTATCACCCACAAACCGATGGTCAAATAGAGAGGACCATCCAAACATTGGAAGACATGTTACAGGCTTGCGTAATCAACTTCACGGGAAGTTGGGATGAGCATCTGCACTTAGCAGAATTCGCCTATAATAACAGTTTCCAGCAGAGCATTGGCATAGCTCCATTCGAGGCATTATACAGAAGGGCTTGCAGAACTCCAATCTATTTGACTAAAGTCAAGGAAAGAAAACTCACTGGCCCAAAGTTAGTCCAGTTCATAATGGATGCCGTACAAGTGGTTAGGAGTCACCTACGGATTGCCTAAAGTAGATAGAAAAGTTATGCTGATAGGAGACTAAAACTGTTAGAGTTCCAAGTAGGTGATCACGTCTTCCTCAAAGTATCGCCTATGAAGGGCGTATCACGCTATGGGAAGAAAGGTAAGTTAAGCCGGAGGTTCTTAGGACCATTCAAGATTCTGGAAAGAATTGAAGATTTGGCATATTGGCTAGCACTACCACCGAAACTTGCTAACCTTCACGATGTGTTTTGTGTGTTGATGTTAAGAAAGTATGAACCCGATTCCGCACACGTGCTAGACTTTGAGACGATCAAAGTATATGAAAGAATAGCTTTTGATGAACGGTCGGTGAGGATCGTGGACTGAAAGGAGCAAGTTATAAGGAATAAGACCATTCCCTTAGTGAAGGTCCTATGGCAACACCATGGCACTGAGGAGGCAACGTAGGAGAATGAAGACACCATGAAGCGTAGATACCCATACCTGTTCCAATGACCAGATACGTTCTGAAATTTCGAGGACGAAATTTTATAAGGGGGGAGAATTGTGACATCTAGGAATTTGGACCAATCCATCTGACCAGGCACGGACCACTCCCGGCCGTGCACTCAGCCACGACTCTCAACCCAAGAATTATGGGCGGCCATGGAAAATTCCAAATATTCTCACCTAATGACCTAAGCACCTAAGTCATATTGCCATGGTAAGTCATATAGACACTTGGCCTAAAGTGAGATGTCTTACAAAGATAACCACCCATTTGTCCTAACAATAAGTGAACCTAGGGACTAGATGCCACCTCTTCATTTTAGATTAGCCAAGAGAAATAATTTCATTGGGCCACCTAAGTTTAGTATTAATTAACATAATCTAAGAATCATAATAACCAAATCTTAATGAAAATGACCCTTAGGTGAATACTAGCCACACAATTTGAAACAAATAATGAAACCTAAGCTCACCATCTAGGAAAAATATCAAGTTCCTATTGGACCACCTAAGTTCAGTATTTATTAATGTAATCCAAAGGTCATAATGGCAAATCTTAATGACAAGGACCCTTAAACAGTAATTAAACCTAAGGGACAACTAAGCATATTAGGTTTGCCACCTCAATTCTAGCTAAGATAAGTAGCAAAATATTATTGGACCACCTAAGCCTAACTATAATTAATAGAATCCAAAGGTTATAATGACAAATCTAAATGAAAAGGACCCATGAATGGATTATAGCCACATAATTGGAGTAATGATAAACCTAGGGACACATGAGCCAAATAGGTTAGCCACCTCATTAACTAGCTAGGCAAGATAGCAATATTTCATTGGGCCACCTAGCTTGTAATGATTGAAGGTAATCATAACCCAAGTGCCTATAAATAAGCCATTCCTCTCATTCTTCACCACACAAGCTCACTAACACATTCCCTCTCCCTCTCCCTCTCCCTCACTCACACCCTCTCTCCCTCTCGGCCACACTGTCGTTGCCCCCTCTCGCTGGCCCACTGGCTCACCTGCTCGCCCCTTGCCCTCTCGGGAAGAGTTTCGTGATGCAGTCAGAAGTGGGCGATGCCTCAATTGAGTCAAGAGGACCTCGAGTCGGATGTTTTTGGGATGCCATGGCGTGTGATGCCTAGTTGATGCTGAAATGCCCCATTTGATGATGGGATGGCCCGTTTGATGACAAGACGTATGTATGATGACAAATATGAAAGCGATCTTGTGCATGTTCATGCTTTCTTATGTTAAGTCAAGGGTAGTTTATATGCATTTGCTGGTTAACTTTGGTATTGATCTTCCATCGACATAATAATCGGTAAGTTTTTCAGTTCACATGTCGTCACACCAAGTAAAGCAGTAAGTCAATCTCCTATCTTAGAGCTAGAGATTTCATTTATTAAGCATTGCTCACCCCTTTATTTTTCAGACTTGTAGGATGGCGTATAACACATCCCCTCAGTTTGGAGTCCCGATGAACCTAGAGTTCTCAGTTACCAATGTAGTGGAAGTAGAGGATGAAGTAACCTACTACTGGTGCGATACGATCGTGTGGGTCCAAGTCAAACCTAACGAGACGGTTTCCCACCGCTACTCGGCTTGGTACATGATGCTGGACAGTGACGTCATTGGACCGATCCAAGGATACAATGGACCCCCAAGTCTACTGGCGAAAATACAGCCCGCGCATGTGCCTAGGCGGACCATACGACGAGGAGTCCTATTTTGGCTACAATCGTGTAGTGGAGTTAGGCCTCCCCAACACCGTCCCAGAAGAACTGAAGCTACTATAATGATGTAAATAGCTAGCATAATAATGTAAAATATTATAATGCATAACAGAAGTAGTGTGCTTTGTGTACACGTGTTGATGTGTTAGTTGTTTTTTTTTTTAATGAACGCTTCCGCATGCTAACCAAGGGGGAAAAGAAAACAAATAAAAACAAAAAGACATGATAACAAGTGACGTGCCTAGGGTGTCACAAATGTCAATGCCCTTCATGAGGTTATACTCCAGCTTAAAGCTTCGATTTAGTTGATTCAAATGCAAGCAGACCCTATGCCTATTAGGTATGTTCCTTCATCAACATCTACTTAAGTTACCACTTGTGACATCCTGATTCTGGCTCACTGGTTTAATGCGCAGAGAATAACATTTGAAAATGTTATTTCATAATGTCTGTTGAGGGATAGTCCTCGTGTGATATTTCTAATTTTTGACCAATGTATCAAGATCAAATTCGATGGATTTGAACCACAAATTCTAATCCAATAAAGAGTATTTGACGTTACATTATCAAATCTCAAAGTTTATCGGTAAACCCTAAATTTTCGGATAAGTGATGGTAAGCCGAAAATTGAGAACCAAAGAGACGTTACGGATTTGGCATGAACCAACAGGCCTACTACCCATGAAATTCGGCCACCAATAGGCCCTATAAGAGGAAATTACCATTTTGCCCCTGAAAACTCATTTTTGGCCTAAATAAAGAGCCCATTGGATATCTAGCTCATTAGGCCCATCAAAATTCAAGCCCAAGCCCCGTGAATAGTGCCAAGCCCGTATGAATAGTGCCAAGGGTGGAAATTACCATTTTACCCATTCTAGAAAGTCTTGACTTTGAAGGAGTGAATAATGGACAAGAGCCAAGATTCATTAAGTTGGACAAGGATGTCTTCTCTCTCTCTCCCTTCCCCTCTTGGCCACCCACCCCCCTTGCCCCTCTCTCTTTCTCTCTTTCTTTCCTTCTTTCCTCAATTATTTGGCCCTAAAGTGTCTTGAAATTCAAGAGCAAAGTTGGATAATTATTGGAAGTTGCGTTATTAAGGGACAACTTGGTGAAGAACAAAGGAGTAACAAGACAACTCTCTCACTCTCTCTTTCCCTCTCTCTCTCTCTCTCTCTCTCTCTCTCTCTCTCTCTCTCTCTCTCTCTCTCTCTCTCTCTCACGCCTCACCTCTCTCTCTCTCTACCTCTCTCTCTCCTTTTCTTCTCATTTTCCCTCTTTCACCGCCGCCGTTCATCATCGTGCCAAGCTCAAGCCGAGCCCTTGCCGCCATTCAGACCGCCTTTGCCAAACCGTGCTGCCTATCGCCGCCGTCCATCGCCGTGTAGCTACGCCCTCACCACCCAAGGCGCACCGTGCTGCCGAGTTCATTGTCGTGATGTTCGCTTGAGTCGTTGCCATGCCAAGCAAAGCCGCGCCGTGTTGCTATTCATCACCGCCGCCGTTGAACCCGTGAGTTAACTCCCTAATCCTTGGTTAGGTCGTTAATTGCACTTAGGGTTAGATTAAGTAAAGTTTAGAGTTAACTATGGTTGGGTTAGTTAACTATGGTTGGATTAGTTAACTATGGTTGGGTTAGTTGATAGGCTATCATGAAATGATAAGTGCAAGTGATAGGTTATCAAGGAAAAGTGATAAGCTATCATCAAAGGGATGATAAGCTATCGGTAAGTAAGTGATAAGCTATCACCAAAAGAGTGATAAGCTATCGAAGATTTGGTGGTAAGCTATCGTAAAATGGATGATAAGCTGTCATCAAATAGGCGATAAGTTATTGAGGAATTATCGATAAGCTTTCGAGGGTTGGTTGATGAGTTATCAATTATGGTGTCTTGTGCTTGTAATATGTGGTGTTTCTATATATGTTTTTGTATGATTTGAGGTGAGGATTGCCTTAGAAAGGTAATTATTTCATGAACTATGATTTTCTAGTCGAAAATAATGCACTTTTGGCATATAAATGGTGATTGGCATGGTGTCGTGCTTAGATATTGCATTTTAGGTGCTGGAATAATCTAGGAGGCTTGAAAAATGAAGCACGTGAAGTTTGATAAGAAAATTATGTTTGTGTGATCACGTGTGGTTTATTTGTTGCATTTTTACGTGTGAAAATAGCAATAAGTTTGACGTAGGAGCACGAATCACGGCATGAGCATGTATAATGAGTGCATTGGCTAAAAGAAAGATGAAATAAGATTTGTATGCTTGTGTGATCAAAAAGTATACGAACCCTCTATGGTAATTAGGGATGACGCCCGATTTTATCGATGATATTATCGGAAGCTCGGCGGGGGTTTAGATGATGGATCACGGTAGAGGCCGGATCGATTCTCTTTTATGGAATGCCATCTACCTACGGGGCAGGTCACAATGTGGTCGCGCCCCGATCTTCCAGGAGGAGATGTTGTCGTGCTCGATGGGGCAGGACGATGCCCAGTCATGCCGGAGGACTACTAACCTTCGAGTGGTGCAGTGGCCTAGAGAGGTCAAGACCGCCACCCTTCAAGTCGTACGGTGGCCGAAAGCGATCATTATCAGTAGGCATAAAATTGGAACACGTTTGGATGCATTGCGCATGAAAAATGGTAATATGTGTTCTGATTTCCTTGGCTGATGCATTGTTCATCGAATGTTATAACTAACAATATGCAGGGTCTGTGCTAAGGAGAGGTAAGAATGCCTATGATTTGTCTGTTAATTGAGTTAAGTCACTCGAACTTATCGTAGATTAAGTAGAGCAAGAGTTGCTCACTATTGATCTACCATCGATGTTAAGTAGCATGTTTAGGGTATGCTCTAGGTGAATCAGCACCCTACGTGAGGCTTAAGTTGTTAACTTGCTGAAATTTTATCTCACTCGTTGTTGTTAACCGCTTTTCATGACCATATAATGGAATGTCAACATGTGCGATTCGGGGCAGATCAAGGTGCCCTCGTGTAGAGGAGATAGGTTAACCTGACCCTAGTATTGTTTTTTATGGTCTCAATAGAAAGTGCCATGTAACGAGGGCTTGTAAATATAAACTTTCTAGGGTTAACATGTATGTTAATAAAGCGTGTTTGGTAATGAGTGTAGTTTTGTTGTTTTTTCTACTATCCCTGTTATGATGATTGTCGGGTGTTTATTAATTGTTTCTGCTTGCATTAATCAAAAGATAAAAAGAACAGATCAACGACGCGTCCTGGGACGTCCCATTCAAATGACCCAAGAGAAGTATCAGGATAGTCACGTGCTCGAGGGCCGGGGCGTGACACCACTGGTACTATAGGACAACTAATTCCACCCCCACTACCAATTAGGATTTTACAAAGACCTGAAGCTATTGGTGTAACCTAGAACGGTGGGGTTGTACCTGTCGGTGGAAATAATTTATGTAACCCTGTCCAAGTCAACTTAAATGGGAAAACTAATGGCAATTTGATGAATCAAAATGCTCAACAAAATATTCTTTTGCCAAATGTGAAATTATACAATTGGCTAGGCCAATACCACATGTCGATAATGTAAGGCAGGTTGGGATAATACCTCAGCTTAACATAGCAGCTATCTCATAAAGGCCTAATGTTGTGATCAACAATCAAGGTACACCACCTTCTCTGTCTAAAGGGTAGGATGGTCAAAGACTTGTAGATCAAATGTGTAGAAGAAACCAAACGGAAAAAACAATCATAACACAATGAAATTGTGGTGTTTATGATCGAAGGTCAAGTTTCTTGGTTTGACTGAAAAAGTCAACCTTTGGCCTATACATGAATACTTGGAATTTGAAACCTTGAATCTATATTCTGAGATGGAAGGAATGTCTATATGCAATTATTTTTTGTTTCAATTAAGGGTTAACTTTCTCAATTTGAAAAAAAAAAGTTAACTCTTTAATTTATTGATGAATAGCCTAAAAAAATACGATTTAAATGCAAAGAACCTATTCTAAATGTGCGGGTGTACATCAGGTTGCACAAATTGCATAGTATCACAAATAGCTACTTCGGGGATTACCCATCTGCCATGAGAGTTTATAAACAAATAAAGATCCTTGTTATCATTCTCTATACTGAGATCTACCATAAGACCAATAAGTTGATTCAAAATCTCGCCATCAACCTCTTGGCCTACAAAAAGTAATCTTTCTTGATAAAGTCGGTTGATTAGGATAAAATTTGTATCCCTTAAGAGCCGTACATGCACTTTTTGACCCATACGGTTCAACAAAAATTGTGAAAAAAAAAAAGAATCAATGTGTAGATCCCAGCCCTCTTTCTTCTTCTTTTTCATAGTAGGGCCCTTTTCTAATCTAATTTTTGAATTTCTTAATGAAGCGGCTTTTTTTTCTTCCCCTTTTCAAGAAAGATGAATTTTGGTTTTGTCCCCTTTCCCTCCACAAAAAATCCATTAAACTTATCAAATAAAATTTTCATTGATGTATTGTTTCATCGAGATCTAATCCAAATCACGATGTCATTTTCTTGTTCCTAAATGAGCCTTTTTTCAGATTTTTTAGGTTTATGCTCTACTCCAAGTAAAAAAAATCTGCTCAATTTTTATTTACACATATAGGACAAATAACACTAATACTACGTCTTTTTCCTATGACTTACTTCTTTTTCAATTCAATTCATGTCTTCTGCCAATGCCAAATATTCAACGTGTTTATCATATTACTTGCTTGATTAAAAGTTTAAGATTATTCTATTATTATATCAAAAAAAAAGATTTTATGATCTATATTATAAGTAGTAGTAATCATAAATATATTACCAATTGGGTTTTTTCTAAACGGAGTTTGAACACTTCATTTTATTGGTCTAACCTTAAATTATTCTATAGACTTTTCTAAGTTTCAAGGTGTTGTAGCTATATCTATCACCTAGAATGGGGTGAATAGGTGAATTTGACTAATCTTAACTAATATTGCAGAATTAAGAAAGTTAAGATAGAAATATAAAGGACGATGGGAAGTTTGAGCTTTGAGTCTGAGGTAGTGAACTCTGCAAGTGTGCAATATAATCTCAGATGCTAAAAGTAAAAGAAAGGAGATAGAGAATTCTACACACAAAGCTTATAGTCATTGGGCTTAGTTCAAGTCTACGTCCACTTTCCACGCTAACAGCCTACTAGTTGGATTCCACTAGTTGGATTCCACTAGATAATCTTCAAAGATTACAATGAGTGATGATGTACTTAAGTGATAAACCTCGCTATTTCACAATCACTCTAACAAAGTCTCTCAAAGATCACTATTTGTAGCTCAACTAAGACAAGTGTATAAAAGCGAAGCTCTGCTCAGACTTTGGAACTCTTAATTCATGATCACACTTACTCAATAGCCTCTTGATCTCTTCTATACTCTTCTATGTCCAAACTTCCCATTAGACAGCCTCAAAGGAAGATTCCCCAAACAATCCATTGGATGGAACTTGCCAAAAGAAGATTGAAGTAGCCATGGAGAGTGAGCTTAGAATCTCCCATTGATTCAGTTGCCCATACCGCTGAATATGATTTTCCATAAGTTGAAGATCTTCGATTTGGAACGAACGTCTTGCCTTCCGAAGAATTGCTAATCAATTTTATATGATTTTCTTAAAAGAAGCCGTTGCAAATACATCTAAAGATGATCTTCAATCATGGATAAATTGCCTGCGAAATCTTGACCAGATCTTTAGCCATTGCGAACGATATAACCAAGGTGTTCTAAGTCTGAGGTTTAATCTACGTCAGATGTTATTGCTTGACCCTAAACATGTGATATCCCAAATTTCGACGTTGTGGAATACTGTAATATTTTGAATTCTCGACAGTATGAATAATCGAAGGACGATCGTCGAAGTTAATTGTTTTAGAACAATTTGCAAAAAAAGGGAAAAGAAAGAAGAGAATGGAAACAGAGGCCGTCGTCCACGGGTTTCGAACCGCGGACCTTCGCTGTCTCGTGCGCGTCTCGTGCGCTTGCCACTCGGCTAAGGCACGACTTTTGGGTTTTCAACGCCAAAGGTTTTATTTAAAGATTACGGCACAAGACTAACGGAAGAGAATCAACCAAAGCCATCGTCTGTGAGTTTCGAACTCGAGACTTCGATTTGTGCCGTCCCTTACCACTCGACTGAAGTTCGAACGGTGAGACAGAAGCGCCAAAAGTTGTATTTAATGGACACGGCGCGTGAGAAAGGGAGGAGGGGCAACCGAAGTCGCCGCCTCCAAGTTTCGAACCCAGGATCGGACCAATTGTTTCATTCCCGGATACCACTCAGGCAAGGCGCGAGTGGCGATATCAAAGCGCCAAAATTTATATTTAAATGAATCGGCGCACTTTAAACGTCGTCGTTTTAGGTCAACATAAACGACTTCAATTTTTGCGGAAAAACCCTAATTTTTCGCAGAAGAGGCGTTTTGGGCCGGGCACGAACCACCGGGCCTAAAT
>BCNH02000003.1:15859341-15879274 GCA_001662345.2 Metrosideros polymorpha var. glaberrima
TTCGGTTGCCCCTCCTCCCTTTCTCGCGCGCCGTGTCCATTAAATAAAACTTTTGGCGCTTCTGTCTCACCGTTCGAACTTTAATCGAGTGGTAAGGGATGGCACAAATCGAAGTCTCGAGTTCGAAACTCACAGACGACGGCTTCGGTTGATTCTCCTCCGTTAGTCTTGTGCCGTATTCTATAAATAAAACCTTTGGCATTGAAAACCCAAAAGTCATGCCTTAGCCGAGTGGCAAGTGCACGAAACGCGCACGAGACAGCGGAGGTCCGCGGTTCGAAACCCGTGGACGACGGCCTCTGTTTCCATTCTCTTCTTTCTTTTCCCTTTTTTGCAAATTGTTCTAAAACAATTAACTTCGACGATCGTCCTTCGATTACTTCATACTGTCGAAAATTCAAAGTATTACAGTATTCCACAACGTCGAAATTTGGGATATCACACATTGCACATTTACTTAACTCTGATATAATTATGTTATTCATAAGTAGTTGCTAATTCTGCGTAATCAAACTTAAGTCTCTCAATTCCGCATTAATTTATTAAGTTTGTTTAAAATTACCTATTTACCCCCATTTAGGTGATACTACTAGTTATATCAAACATGACTCAAATTTTTCGAACCAAGAGAAAAAATATTTAGAAACTTTAGAAATTTCATAAACTTCCTTTTTCAAATGTCCATTCTCCTTGGAAAGTAAATTTTGATTTTCCTTGATTTGAGAAACCTTTTTGTCATTATCCAAGATTTCCTTTTTCATAATCTCATTTTCTTTGGAAAGTAAATCTCGATTTTCCTTCATCTAAGAAAATTCCCTTTGTAAAAATTTAATTTTATTCTTTTGAGAAGAATCATGTTGCCTCAACATGGAATTTTTCTTCTTCAATTCAAAGATTTTCTTAAGAGTAATTTTATAATCAGCACATAACTCATCAATAAATTCAAACATTTCATTTGAAATTTCAAGATGACTTACCTCAATTTCTTCATCTTCGTCAGAGTCTAAGTGTGCCATTAGACACATATTTGCGTAATCTTCATCGTTTTCTTCACATTCGGTTTCACTCCATGTCTCTGCTTTCGAGGTCTTTTTAAATTTTTCATACTTGCCTTTGTTCTTTTGAAGCAATGGAAATTTTGGTTTGATATGTACTCTTTTTCTACAATGAAAATATACTAGATCCTTGCTTTCTTCTTTATTGCTGAATGTCTTCTTATACTCAGGTTGCTTGAAAGGCTTCTTCCTTTTGAACTTCCTGCCTTTCATAGCCATTCTTCTAAATTTCTTCACCATGAGTGCAAGTTCTTCATCGTCTTCTTCTTTGTCCTCAAAGTCTGAGTCATCAAAGTCAATGTTAGATTTTAAAGCAATTGACTTCTTCCCTTTTGATTCTCCTTCATCATTGATGCGTTCAACTTCATATGATTGAAGAGTTCCAACGAGTTGATCCATTGATGGAGATGAAATTCTTTGAGTTTCACGAATGGAGGTTTTTCTATTGTTCCATTCTTTGGAGAGTGCTTGCAGAACCTTATTGACTCTCATAGGCTCAATGATTGAATTGCCTTGATGTTCAAGAGTAATGACTATATCAATGAATCTGTCATTGATCTCCTTGATGCTTTCATCTTGTTTCATCTTGAAAGATTCATATTAACCAAGAAGGATAGATCTTTGTTTCTTTGACTCTATTGGTTCCTTAATACATGACATGTGGCCTGTCCCATATCTCTTAAGCTGACTTATAAGAAACAATACAATTATATTCAAAAGGTGATAAAGCACAATAAAAAGTGTAAATGACTTTTGCATCAAGTACTTCTCTTCTACATATCTCTGTGTCAAGTAGGGGCTCAGAGATTTTGCCATCAGTAGTAGTTGTTGGTTTAGGATTGACTCCTCTTATAACAACGACCCATTGTTGGATCTTTGGATTTAACACAAGCATTCACTTTGTTCATCCAAGTGTCATATTCCTTCCCATCAAAGTAGGGAGGTCTTGATTCACTTTGTCCTTCAACAATTCCCGTGATAGAACTACTAGCCATGAAAATCGTTAGCTCAAAAGCAATGTAACACTTAGGAAAATAAGGAGCACCTTGCTGTGATGCCAATTGTTGTAACTAGATCTATCACCTAGAGGGGGGTGAATAGGTGAATTTGACTAATCTTAACTAATATTACGGAATTAAGAAAGTTAAGATAGAAATGTAAAGGACGATGCAAAGTATGAGCTTTACGTCTGAGGTAGTAAATTGTGCAAGTGTCAGATGTTAAAAGTAAAAGTAAGGAGATAGATAATTCTACACACAAAGCTTATAGTGGTCTACCTTTGTTCAAGCCCACGTCTACTCTCCACGCTAATAGCCTACTGCTTGGATTCCACTAAATAATCTTTAAAGATTACAATGAGTGATGATGTACTTAAGTGATAAACCTCACTATTTCACAATCACTCTAACAAAGTCTCTAAAAGATAACTGTTTGTAGCTCAAATAAAGACAAGTGTGTAAAAGCGAAGCTCTGCTCAAACTTTGGAATTCTTGATTCATGATCAAACTTACTCAATAGCCTCTTGATCTCTTTTATACTCCTCTATGTCCAAACTTCCCGTGAGATAGCCTCTAAGGAAGGTTTCCTGAACAACCCGTTGGATGGAATTTGCCAAAAGAATATTGAAGTAACCGTTGAGAGTAAGATTAGAATCTCCCATTAATTCAGCTGTCTATACCGCTGAATTTGAGTTTCCATAAGTTGAAGATCTTCGATTTGGAAAGAACGTCTTGCCTTCCTAAGAATTACTAATCAATCTTAGATGATTTGCTTAAAAGAAGCCATTGCAAATACATCTAAAGATTGATCTTCAATCACAGATAAATTGCCTGTGAAATCCTGACCAAATATTTAGCCATTGCGAACGATATAACCAAAATGTTCTGAGTCTGAGGTTTAATCTACATCAGATGTTATCACTTGACTCTGAACAAGATCTAAGATAGAATCTCTCTAGCATAGAGTTTGAGTTTAAGGGTCACAAGAACAACTTCAAGCCTTGTAGATATCCTCTTGTCACTATAATGAGGTCCATTCCAAGAATAACTTCGATAAGGAGATTAATATATATCCTCATATGTAATATTCAGAATTAACATGCAGCATCTGAAGATGATTCCCTTAGGCATATTCACCTAAAAAATGTCTTCATTAGACTTGACTAACAACTTGGAAGGTTTTGTTAATCATCAAAATATCTTAGGAGGTTTAATCAACACAATGAACGAACCATGTCGCGATTAAGATCTCGAATCCCGAAATAATTTTTTTGGAAATGAATCCCAAAATTCAGGTTTCCAACACCTCCCACATACAAACCGGATTAGGAACAAAACATAAAATTGATGAATAGGCGGTTGCATGCTCAAAACAAAAATGAGGCCGGACATGACCTGAGAAAGTCCAACCCTAATACCAACTCAAAAGATTAAACTGGCGAAAGAATAATAAGTAACACGTGCAAAGTCTGATAGAATCAGACTGAAATAAGGAGCATCTATACTGTCTTATTAAGAAATCGTTCGCTAGAGCTCGTAAATGCTCGTGTGCATTTTTTCTTTTCCGTAAGAGATTGTTAGGAACCTTCCTTGCTTACTCTTTCGACGAAAAACCTTCGGCGTTTTCCTATTAATTAAGCCATCTGATCGTTTTGGTATGCTATTTATCCATTTTGATCTTACTTTAGTTGACATGTCGACATGATTAACCAAAATGCACCGTCTATAAGTTAACCAATTTACTGCGGCCACCCTAGATTGATTAGACTTTTGACATTGTGGATAAATATCCATGTTATAGTCATAATAAGGCAAAGCACAGCCTAAACTTTAGGAAAAACGTTAGTAATTGAATCTAATAACTTAATTTTTTAGAACAGTTAACTCTAGTCACATAAAAATGTACGTTGACGAAATACTTCGTAGTGGTTGGCGCAAAGGTGAAAGACATTATAAATATTAGTTGAGACTTTTATATATGTATTGCGCTATGAATATCTAACGGCCAAAGCCACGAGGCCACCGCCAGCCCTCTTTTAAATTCTCCCCCAGAATTGGCTATACATGTTGCACTATCTTAGTAAATTGCTTGAAACATGGGGTAATTGTAAATCACACCGAAATAATTGGCTTCTTGAAATACCCAATATATCATTACCACATTATTTAGTAAAATAAAATTAATAAGATGTCTTGGTAAATTTAGCATTGCTCGTGTGAATAGTGGATTTTATGACCACAGTACCCTTCGGGTGTTATTTAAGCTTGGATAATGTGCTCTAATATTACAAAAACATATTGATTTCATATTTAATTTTCTCATGGCCTTTGAATTTGTTATTTACTCATTTCGAATATTTTATGACTTGACAAAAATATCTTTAAGACATTTGTTAACAAGAAATTTTCATAATATGCCACGATGCATGTTACATATTGTATTACTCCACTGCAATAAGGTTTTCCAAACTGAAGTGTTCATAGATGGAACGAGAATAATCAAAGCTTATGGAACTTTGAACACACTTTCGTATGCGGTTTGAATCCTACATGTATGATAATACACAAACCATTAAACCAGCTTATGACATCTAAGGAAACGAACCTATGAAACCTTGAATCAAGCAAATGAACAAACAAACAATATAGGATCACTATCATCATTGTGTCGTGTGTCTCATAATTAAGGGCTCGACGCAATGAACTGTAGCAACTCCTCGTCGCGCTCGAACTCAATCATGTCGCGCTCGGCCAAGGTGATCCATGCTTCGATCCCATCCCCACACCCCGTTCCCATCAAAATCACCACATTTTTCATCGGAACACTGGTGGTGCACACCCAAGCAGGCCTTCCCCAGCCAAAATTCACCTCGTAGAACGGGAACCTAGCCCAGCTGCTGAACCTGTAGAGTTCGATCTCTCCCGCAGACGCAGCCGCCAGCTTCCGTGCCGCCATGAGGCTGTCGCAGGCTTTGGCCAATCCCATCTCGCCTTGAAGCGCGCTCAAATATTCGGCATCAACTGCCCTTATTGATTTCCTGAGGATGCCTGCAAAGTCATGCAATTCATATCCCTTGTTTGCTTCCAGGAGTGGTGCCACAACGGACTGCCACAGATTGCCCAAGGCATTCTCAGGCAATGGTTGTGGCCTCATCCTGCTTCTGATGTTCACCACATGTGTGACGGCAGATGATGGGGGATAGTTCTTGTTCCACTCTGGCCTCTTCCTTGCGGCCTCCACAGCAGATTTCCATATGAGGGCGGTCAAGGCCTCAACGCGAGTAAGAGAGGTACTGCCGAACTTGGCTTTGAGGCGGGCCAAACTCTCACTGTCGAATCTAAACCTCTTGGTGGAAAGCTTCTCACTGCTGATGACCCCAGATGGCATTCGGAAGTTTATGTCCTTTGGTTGGAAGAGCTCAGATGCTTTCAAGAAGGGAGTGATGAGGCTGGCTTCGCCATCAATGCCATTGACGGCAATTTCGGACCATGCAGAGAGGAAAGCAGAGACCGACGCGCCGTCGGCGATCTTGTGAGAGATGCAGATGCCAATCCCAACGCCGCCACAGTCGAACAAGGTGGCTTGGACCCCTACAATGACTTGTTCGTCAATGTTGGGACTGACTCTGTATGGAGAGAATGGGAGGAATTGCTGCAGCTGATTGATGTCTGGGTTCGACAGGACTTCAGACAACTCGAAGTGAGCTTTTACCTCCAAATAGAGTGCGCCCTCATCGTTGCAATCGACGGTGGCGTTGCCTTTTACCCTTCCACCTAGAGGGTAGAAGAAGGAAAGTGCCTGTGAGAGCGAAGTTTTCAAGTTTCCTGTCACCGAGGCAGAGTTCGGCGCTGCCTTCTCGTCGGGAGCTGAGTAGAACAGGATGACCGGAATGTAAAACGGAGGAGCCAGCTGGTCAAGGAGGCAGAACTTGAAGTTCCTGAGGTGAGATGGAGTTGGAGAGGAAGGCTTGATGCTCTCTGTGGAGACAACCTCAACTTTCATGGCCATGTTCTGTTGGAAATTGAGAGATTTGAAAGTTTGTCCTTTCAAGTTTCTTTCTGGAGAAAGATGTGTTTCCTTGGTGCTTTTCAATCGCAAGATCTTGTAGTTTATATAGATTAGAGAGAGGAGAAATTTGCAATTTTGGGGTCATAGGCTCATAGTATCATGGCTAAACAAGAAGTATATGCTGATCTCTGGCGGTAGCTCACGTTTCGAAAACATTAATACCCAGTGCGAAGAATCTATCAAGTTTCTCCATTTGATATAGTGCCTTCAAATATAGTGTAATTATAGACTTAATCCCCAGCTAAAATGATGGACAAAGTTAACCTCACGATGCTTTAAACATATAGAATCATATTCTTTCTATTGGACCTAAGCACTATATACATCTTCTCTTTTTGATATTACGATGATATGATGTTTGTGCTATGCTTTGAACACCAGAATAAGTCTACATCTTCAGTCTATTCAAAGACAAGTCATCCATTCCGAGATTAGTGAATTTATAGAGAATTATTGGCTTGTAGCCTGTTCATCAGTAATCCGGTCGAATAGGAATTGAATAGGAATTGAACATGAACCCTTGTGCTATTTGAGCTATCTAGTAGGGAATATAATTTGGGTATTGGGATCTCTTGGTTAATCTATTTACATTTACTTTTTCCTAAATATCGACACATTAATTGCCACTCAATTTTGTACGACATATCACGATTGAAAGAGGAATCAACCTTATTTTCACTAAATTTGGACGATGCGCATCTATGTAATTGTCGCAATCATTCGGAGCATTTCATCATTCTAGCATTGTTACATCAGGATCTACGAGGGAAAGGAATTCGTTGGTAGATAATAACAAGAAGTCAAATTACTCCAATGAGAAAAACAACTGGAACAGGCATGCCACTATATATATAAAAGGACATCGTAAATTGTTCAGTTTGATGCCAAGACTGACTATTAGAGGACAAATTAGTCGAACGTCCATGGGGGTCGGAGAATGCTACTGTAAACAAGTGTTCAGCTTCACCATCTGTCGGGTTTTGGACCTGGACGTGCCCAAAACGGGTTAAGATGAACCACTTAGTTTTAAAGTTTTGAAAAATGACACAAATGGTTCTTGAACTTTGGCCTAATATACAATATGATTCACGAATTTTAATCTAATATGCATTGTCATCCATGAACTTTCAATTTGTTCAATGTGGTCATTGAACTTTTGATACATGTTTAATATAATCCCTCGACTATAAATGAAAATCTTCAATATTGTCTCTGAACTTGAATTAATGTAAGGATAATATTGAACATTTTCATATAATCTATAAACTAACTTGAACATGTACCAAAATTCTAGGGATCACATTAAATAAATTAAAAGTTCAATGACGATATTGTACATTGAGCTAAAGTTTATGGACCATATTGAACATATTAAAAGTTCATGGGAGGTTATTTGTGTCATTATCCCTTAAAATTTCTTGAGGAGAACAGTTTTTACTTTAAGGCTTTGTTTGTTTAGCGGAAAATGTCACGTTTTTGGAAAATGATTTTCAAAAAGTCATTTTCAAGGAAACTAACCATATTTTTTGGTGTTAGGCTAAAACATGAAAATGGACTGGAAAACATTTTCCGCTGTTTAGTAAGGAAAATATTTTCCTGAAGAAAATTACCAAAACAATAAATTTTTTATTTTTAATCTTATTTTATTTTATTTTTTAAATCGAATTTTTTATTCTTTTTCTTTGTCTTTTTCTTTTTACTTTACCAGTCGCCAGCCACGGCGACTGGCCACAAGCAAGCCTTGAGCTTGCCAAGGTCAGGCGACCCTGCCTTGGTTGATTCAAGTAGGCTGGCGAGCTCGAGCTCGCCTATGGCTGATCGCCGGCTGTCGCTATGGCCAATGACCAACCGAAGAAAGAGGAACAAGAAAAATGAAAATGAAAAAGGAAAAAGGAAAAAAATTAAAATTTCGAATTACTGAAAAAATAAAATAAATAACTAAAAGGAGTTGTGCTTGGTTTGGGTCAAAGAAAGAGAGGGCAAATGATTTCCTCTTCTCAAAAGAGGAAATCATTTTCCCTACTTTTGTATGTGCTTTTTCCATGAATGGAAAATGTTTTCCTTGGTTCATTGATTTTCCGCCTCCTAAATGTCGAAAAATCCAAAAAAAAATTTTCCTGAAAGTTATTTTTCGCGAAACGAACAAAGCCTAAGAGAAGGTAACTTTTCTTTCAATAACCCAGAGTGCACGTATAAAGCACGGTGCATGCAAGTTGCAATTTGTGCTCGTGTGATGGGGAGACCTAAAGAAGAGAGACAGAAAAATCTCCAGAAATTGCATTGACAAAACAAGTGTTGTAAGATCAAGGGGCATATTTGGTTGCAGATATACTGGTGTTAGTCTGAATGTCAAATTACAATATCGACCAGTGCAAGTACACAAGCAGTACGTAGAGCAATCTCGATTCTTGGGACTAATTCAAACTAATAATAAAATATTCGATAAAATATTAAAATATTATTAAAAATTATCCATGTCGGTATCAGCCGTGCCACTTATGACGGCCAGCGTCCATGTATACGGTTTCCGACTAAAGTTGGTTAAATAGACTCAATTGATAAAATGTAAAAAAGTTTAAGACTCTATCGATAAAATTGAAAGGTTTATGACCGAATTGGCAAAAGTACAATAAGATTATGTCTTTTTGGATAATTTTCCCTAGGATTGACTGTCACGCATCGACCCTCGAGCGCACGACCATCTCGATACAACTCTTCTCTTGGGTCATTAAAAATGCGACATCTCAAGATGCGTCGTTAACCCGTTCATTTTATCTTTTGATTAACGCAAGCGGAAACGATGAATATTCACCCAAACAAACATAACAATAGGAATAGTAGGAAAAACAACATAACATTAATCATTAGCACAACCCACACTTTAGTTACATACATGTTAACCCTATAAAGTTTATATTTACAAGCCCTCACTTTTGGGCTACTTCCTAAAAAAACCATCAAAAAGGTATTGAGGTTGAGTTAACCTATCTCCTCTACGCGATGGTACCTTGAACTGAAGCGCACAAGTCAACTTTCCATTTTATGGTTCTGAAAAGCGGTTAACAACAACGGATGAGATAAAATCTCAGTAAGTTAACAACCTAAACCTCGTGTAAGGTATTTATTCACCTATAGCATACCTTAAACATGCGGCTTAAGATCGATGGTAGATCAATAGCGAGTGACTCTTGCTCTGCACAACCTATAATAGGTTCGAGTGACTTAACTCAATATCGATCAACCAACAAACCGCAGGCATCTTTACCTTGCCTTAGC
Source organism: Metrosideros polymorpha var. glaberrima (assembly GCA_001662345.2). Classification (NCBI taxonomy): domain Eukaryota; kingdom Viridiplantae; phylum Streptophyta; class Magnoliopsida; order Myrtales; family Myrtaceae; genus Metrosideros; species Metrosideros polymorpha. Next base: position 15,868,740 of record BCNH02000003.1, read on the forward strand.
ACATCCACACACCCTGCATATCGTCAGTTATAGCATTCTATAAAAAATATATCAGCCAAGGCATGTAATTAAAACACATATCACCATTTCTCATGCGCGATGCATCTAAGCGTATTCCAATTTTATGCCTAGTTATTATGCCCGCTCTCGAGCACAACCCGAAGGTTGATGGTTCTCGACCTCTTTGGGCCACAACATAACCCCCGATTGGCGTCTTCCGACATGACAAGGCATCGTCCCAAAACCATCAGGCACGGCAACGTCACAATCTCCCCCAGAGATGGACAGCATTCCGTAAAAAGGAATCGATTTGACCTCTACTGCGATCCGTCATCCGATCCCGCCAGGCATCCGATAAATCATCATCATCCTGACCCCGCCGAGAATCCGATAAATCTGGCATCATCCCCAAGCCTCTTGGGGGTCCGTACTCTTTGTGATCACACGAGTACACCAATCATGCATGCCATTCTCATTTCTTCTTTCTTTTAACCAATGTACTCATAATACGTGCTCACGCCATGATTCGTGCTCATATGTCAAACTTATTGCTATTTTCACATGTAAAAATGCAATAAGATAATCACACGTGATCACACAAACATGCTTTTCTCGTCAAACTTCACGTGCTTCATTTTTCAAGCCTCCTAGATTATTCAAATGCATAAAACTCAGTATCTAAGCACGACACCATACCAATCACCATTTATATGCCAAAAATTACATTATTTCAAATAAGAAATAATATTTCATAAAAATAATTTCTTTTCTAAGGAAATCCTCATATATAAAAATATCGCATATTGCCAGCACAAAGCATACAATTTAATAACTAACCCAATCATAGTTAACTAATTTAACCATGGTTAACTAACTCAACCATGGTTAACTAACTCAACCGTGGTTAACTAAACCAACTCTAGTTAACTAATCTAACCATAGTTAACTAACTAACCCTAAGTGCAATTAATAATCTAATCAAGAATTAGAGAGTTAACTCACCGTTTAACGGCGGCGGTGACTACTGTGGCGACAGTGGCAACAGCGCGAAGGTGGTGGTGGTGGTGGCTCGGTAACGGCACGTGGACGGAAAATGGGTATTAATAGCGGCTTGACTCAGCACGGCGGTGGCTTGGCTTGGCTTAAGTGGTGGTGACAGCAGATGGCAAGGCACGGCACGGTTCCACGACAGCAAGGACACGGCTCAAGCTCGGCACGGCGACAAACGACGGCAGCAAAGTGAACGGTGGTAGTGAAAGAGAGTGAGGTAGAGAGAGAGGATGGGGGCGTGAGAGAGAGAGTGCAAGAGGGAGTGGTCTTGCTTTGTCTTTCTTCTTTTCAAGATTGCATTATTACTACTCCAAAATTTTATCAACTTTAGCTTATAATCCAAGATCAATAATGCAAAGAAAGAAGAAAGAAAGAGAGAGAAAGAGAAGAAGGCTTCTTGACTTTTTCACCAAATTTGCACAAAAATCTCTAATCCTATTTTGTCTCTTTCCCCAAAAATATCTCTCTTCTAGAATGGGTATTTTGGTCATTTCCACCTTTGACACTATTCACACGGACTTGCACTATTCACGTGGGCTTGGCACTATTCACGTGGCTTGGGCTTGAATTTTAATGGGCCTAAAGGGCTTGATATTCAATGGGTTATTCATTTGAGCCAAAAATGGGCTTTCGGGGGCAAAACGGTCATTTCCTATTATAGGGCCTCTTGGTAGCCGAATTTAATAGAAAATAGGTCCATCAATTCATACCAAGTCCTTAACGTCTCTTTGGTTCTCAATTTTTGGCTTACGGTCACTTATCCGAAAATTTAGGGTTTATTGATAAACTTTGGGACTTTGAGAACATAACGTCCAATACTCTTCATTAGATTAGAATTCGTGGTTCAATTCTATCGAATATAGACATTATGGATTAACATTTCCAAATTTTATTCTCTGCGCATTAAACAAGTGAGCTAGAAAATCAGGGTGTCACAACTCTTTCCCCCTTAAAGAAATTTCGTTCTCGAAATTTAAGACCTTACTTGATCATTCAAACAGACGAGGGTACTGGCACCTCATGACTTTCACGCATTCCCACGTTGCCTCCTCCAAGTCACATAGTGCTACTATAATACTTTTTACTAAAGCAATAACCTTGTTCCTGAGCACTTGTTCTTTTCGATCCAATATCCGTACTGGCCTTTCTACGTACTTAACTTGCTCATCCACCAATGATATCCTAAAGATCAAGGCAAAACTTGTAAGCTTGAATTCTTTTCTGACCATTGAGCATTCACCTTCTATGTCTTCAAGAACTGTGAAAGGTCAAGTCAATCGTGCGCCGGTTCCTTTAAATAAAAACTTTGGCGCTTGAGTCTCACCGCTCGCACCTCGGCCGAGTGGTATTCGGGAATGAACAAACGGTCCGACATCCCGGGTTTGAAACTTGGAAGCAGTGACTTTGGTTGCCATCCCCTCCCCCCTTTTGCATCCTATTCCCTTGTGGACTTGTGCAAATCAATTCTTATTTGCTATAAAAACTTTTCAAATGCTTTTCATGTCCTTGCTAATACCTCGAGAAGAGATCATTGACAACCTTATTTCAAAAATCTATCCACTTAGCACCATGAGATAATTAACCTCTAATCCTCCAAGATAAGATCATCTCATTTTAATAATGATCACGCACTTTCAATCCCACATTACTAGCCTTAAATCGATACACCAAGACTCTTTGTATCAAGACCTTCAAATACATAACAAGTCCATATCAACACCTCGAGTATAAATTATAATCAGAAACTAAAATCCTCAACTGATCCCGATGAAATTCTTAAAATCATATCCTTTTATCAACATATTATAGTTCATCATAATAATGATCATAACTTGTCGCTGAAGGATCAATACTTTCGTTCTAAATTCATAACTTATTACTTCCACAATTCTTACTCCACCATATTACTTCTGAACTTACATTCCATGTGTTCAGTTAATCTATTCTTGAATGTCTCTAAGATACTCAAAATGTCATACATTTACAGAAATTCTTCTAATACCAAAATCCAATATTATTTGTTGACACTTAAATTCGAACTTGCCATATATCCATTGGATCACATTATATGGCACATTTCACAACCATTATCATTTGAACTTTTCATTAGCCATTGACTAATCCATCAAGATTCCTATCATCTTAATCAAGACGTAGCCTAAGAGCATCTTGTTATCCAATTGAAAATTCATATCGATTAATTCTCATCTCGGATGCAAAACCTTCAAATAATTTTCATGACTTAACTAATTCCTCCGATAAAATTCCTCAATGACATAATTTCAGAATTGATCTTTCCTAAATCCACCAAATAATAATCTTTAATACATTCTTGACAAGATACTTCCAATCATAGTATCTAGAAAAGAACTATTTCTCCAATTTCAGTTTTACTATCTCCCAAGGTAATTTACCTCATTCTTTTCTATAGGATCATATACCATCAAAACAATAACTCATATTTAATGCACATAAAAATATCATTGCTCAAAAGATCATCACTTAAACTTGAATAACTAATATCATCATATTTCCACACTTACTTCTTATTTTCTTAAAAAATGTAACTTACCAAATAGTAGGTCACCTCACTATACTTCCATTGCGCCACTCTAATAAACCATCTCTGCATAATTCTTCATTGAGATATTCAAATACTCTTTGAACACACGGTTCATTGGATCCATAAAAACAGCAGGGGCATTTGTCAGACCAAACGGCATTACCATAAACTCATAATGACCATAACGTGTACGAAATGCCGTCTTCGGTATATCCCCCTTCTTGATTCTCAATTGGTGATAGCCCGTCCTTAGGTCTATTTTGGAAAATACCGAAACTCCTTGAAGTTGGTCAAACAAATCGTCTATCCTTGGCAACGGATACTTGTTCTTGACCGTCACTTGATTGAGTTGTCTATAATCGATGTAAGGATGCAACGATCCATCCTTCTTTCTTACAAATGAAATTGGCGCTCCCCAAGGCGAAGCACTAGGGCGGATGAATCCTTTATTCAACAATCCCTGCCTCTGCGCCTTTGATTCTTTTAGTTCCAACAGCGCCTTGCGGTACAACGCTTTGGGAATCGGCTCCATTTCAGGGGCTAACTCAATCATCAATTCTATTTCCCTTTTTGGGATAATCCAAGCAATTTCTTTGGAAAGATATTAGAAAAGTCTCGTACTATAACGATGTCCTCCATCCTTGGTTCCTCAACCAATGTATTGACCATGGTTGCCAAATAACCCCGGCAACCACTCTTCAGCAAGCTTGTCGCCTCAAGCGACGAAATCAAGGGGATCGAGGGGGACCCTCTATTTTCAATGAACTCGAAATTAACCCTTCCTAACGGGTTAAACTTGATTGCTTTACGATAGCAATCCATCATAGCTCATTGCTTGGTGAGCCAATCCTTTTCGATGATGACATTAAAGCCATACATTGTCAACACCATCAAACAATCACACGTGAAGCCTCGCTTCTAAATAGCATCCAACAATTACACAAAATAATCAAGAACACTTCATTGCAAATGCATGTTAATTACACATAACCAACATTTATCTTGCAAATCTCAAAGCAGATAAGCAAATTGAAACCAAGACTTGACCTGCACAAACGATGATACGAACGCTAAGGACTCATGTTCCATAATGCCAGTGTGATCTCTTCTTAGCCAAGACACACGGATTACACCGATTATTCACCAGTCTGCGCAAGGTCCTTATCTCTGAAGATACTTCTTTCACGACCTCAAATGACTTTCTCATTTCAACATTCATTCTATTCGTTTTTAACACCTATACCCGCCTTTTTCGATGTACGGTTTGGTTCATTCCTGCCCCCTTCGCCATCCTAGAAGCCTGTCAGGAGCCGCACATTGTCCGAGCTCTCTTGCCTTGACGATCACTCCCCACCCTCGTCGGACCAAGTCATTACAGGTCCACCAGCCTTCGCTTGGTTCGTCCCCAAACCACACACCTATGAAGGGAGTCCCACTTGACTCCTCCCATACCGAGCCTCACGGTTTGTAGGTGTTCCGCTTGACTCATCCCATACCGAGACTCATGGTTCGCCCTAACCTATGCAACTAGTAACAGAGACAATCATAAATCACATGCCTCATCTTAATCAAGATGTTTCTCACATAGCATGACATGAATGACACTTAATTCACTCTTTTTCGCACACCTTAGACATTTATCTCATATATACGATCACATGTACATCCAATGTCACGTGTCATGTACTCATTCCACACATCTTTCTTACCATACCACATCAATTCAGCATGTCTTTCGATTCACATCTATCAATCCAACAATAGGTAGAATCGAAATTACAACATAAAACCAACATCACTTCCCAGCTCCTTTAATCCAGCACCATCCGAATACCATAACTCACCAATCATCAATCCGTAAACTAAATCCAATGATCCTAAGATGACACGAATCTCAACAAGGCAATTTCAGTATTCCTCAATTATTCGTCATGTTCTTGAAATCTATCATACCACTAAACCATAAAACTCAACAGGTGATTCATCCCTCAAAATTCATCACGTAACACCTCTCTCAATCGAACTACTTAGGGCAAGAACATAGCTTCACCAAACCACATGTAATCCAACAAAATCTACCTTAAGTGCTGATTCAACTAAACTAATCTCAAAGAACATAATGAGGTTTACGGTTCCTCCCAATTTAGAATACCCGAGATCATCGACCTCAAAATCAGCCAAATCAAAAGTCTTTATCAATACTTCCATACCCCATGTGGTGATTCCAATGACTTCTTACCAATCCAAACTTAAAATTATATCATATCTTCACGGTCTCCTTAATTTAAGACAAACCCAAGAACACTAATTCCAGAATTCGTTCAATCCATGAACTAACTGCAACATTTCAATACCCACGAACATATTCCTAATGTTTTCTCAACAATTCAAGCCTAAAACTACTACATACTCTTACGATTTCATCATCTGCAAACTAGCCAATAACTTTACCTCAACAAGCTCCAAAACTCACCAAAATCGAGAGCCCCCAATCATAATTAAGACCTAAACCACATTCTATCTTCACAGATTCCTCAATCAATTTATCGACCATGAACTACATCATTTATACACGATTCGATCATCAAGAAAACTAGTCGTGAACTTTCACTACACCAGCCTCAAAACCGAATAAATAAGGAGATCAATAAGCCTAGAAACTAGAGACTTCACTTACATTATAGAACAATCAAAACAACACATATGCTAGTATCAATAAGCAATCAACGATCACAAGTATGGGTGTTTTTCCTAACTAACTATCCCAAAACCCAATGCACCTTATCACTCCAAGTTATGACCATGCTCTGATACCAAAATAGGGATGTCACGCCCCGACCCTTAAGCGCGCGACCATCTCGATACAACTCTTCTCTTGGGTCATTAAAAAGTGACATCCCAGGACGTGTCGTCGACCCGTTCATTTTATCTTTCAATTAACGCAAGCAGAAACGATAAATATTTACCCAAACAAACATAACAATAGGGATAGCAAGAAAAATAGCATGACATTAATCATTAGCAAAACCCACACTTTAGTTACATACATGTTAACCCTAGGAAGTTTATATTTATAAGCCCTCACTTTTGGGCTACTTCCTAAAAAGACCATAAAAAAGGTACTGAGGTCGGGTTAACCTATCTCCTTTACGTGAAGGCACCTTGAACTGAACCCCACAAGTCGACCTTCCATTTTATGATCCTAAAAAGCAATTAACAACAACATATGAGATAAAATCTCAGTAAGTTAACAACCTAAGCCTCGTGTAGGGTACTGATTCACCTAGAGCATACCCTAAACATGCGGCTTAACATCAACGGCAGATTAATAGCGGGCGACTCTCGCTTTACACAACCTATAACAGGTTCAAGTGACTCAACTCAATATCGATCAACCAACAAACCACAGGCATCTTTACCTTGCCTTGGCACATCCACACGCCCTGCATATCGTCAATTATAGCATTCTATAAACAATATATTAGCCAAAGCACGTAATCAGAACATATATCACCATTTCTCATACGCAATGCATCTAGGCATGTTCTAATTTTATGCCTAATGATTACGCCCGCTCTTGGGCACAACCCGAAGGTTGGTGGTTCTCGACCTCTCTGTGCCACGACACAACCCTTGGTTGGCGTCTTCCAGCATGATCGGGCATCATCCCAAAACCATCAGGCACTATAACGTCACAACCTCCCTTGGAGATGGAGGCATTCCGTAAAGGAGAATCGGTCCGACCTCTATCACGATCCGTCATCCAACCCCGCCGGACATCCGATAAATCATCATCATCCTAATCCCGTCGAGAATCCAATAAATCGGGCATCATCCCCAAGCCTCTTGGGGGTCCGTACTCTTTGTGATCACACGAGCACACCAATCATGCATGCCATTCTCATTTCTTCTTTCTTTTAACCAATGTACTCATAATACGTGCTCACGCCATAATTCGTGCTCATAGGTCAAACTTATTGCCATTTTCACATGTAAAAATGCAATAAGATAATCACACATGATCACACAAACATGCTTTTCTCGTCAAACTTCACGTGCTTCATTTTTCAAACCTCCTAGATTATTCAAATGCATAAAACTCAGTATCTAAGCACGACACCATACCAATCACCATTTATATGCCAAAAATTACATTATTTCAAATAAGAAAAATATTTCATAAAAATAATTACCTTTCTAAGGAAATCCTCATATATAAAAATATCGCACATTACCAGCACAAAGCATACAATTTAATAACTAACCCAACCATAGTTAATTAACTTAACCATAGTTAACTAACTCAACCATGGTTAACTAACCCAATCATGGTTAACTAACTCAATCATGGTTAACTAACTCAACAATGGTTAACTAACCCCACCATAGTTAATTAACTCAACCGTAATTAACTAAACCAACTACAGTTGACTAACCAATCTTAGTTAACTAATCTAACCATAGTTAACTAACTAACCCTAAGTGCAATTAACAACCTAATCAAAGATTATGGAGTTAACTCACCATTTAACGGCGGCGGCGACTACGGTGGCGACAATGGCAACGGCATGAAGGTGGTGGTGGTGGTGGCTCGGCGCGGCGGTGGCTTGGCTCGACTAGGCTTGGATGGTGGAGACGGCGGACGGCAAGGCACGGCACGATTCTACGGCAGCAAGGACACGGCTCAAGCTTGGCACCGCGACAAATGGCGGTGGCAAAGTGAACGGTGGTGGTGAAAGAGAGAAAATGAGAAGAAAAGGAGAGAGAGGTAGATAAAGGATGGGGACGTGAGAGAGAGAGTGCAAGAGAGAGTGGTCTTGCTTTGTCTTTCTTCTTTTCAAGATTGCATTATTGCTACTCCAAAATTTTATCAACTTTGACTTATAATCCAAGACCAATAATGTAAGGAAAGAAGAAAGAAAGAGAGAGAGAGAGAGAGAGAGAGAGAGAGAATGTCATAACTGCGGAGGGGACCAACAGTCATATCTCTATTTCGATAAAACCAAGCCAAAAAGGTATGAGGCTTCCAGTATGCTTCGCCTTCATCGACCCACACGGTACTACTTATCCTAATATATTCTATATCATCGCCTATCGGGTACCTCGACTCCATGGCCTCCATATCCATGGGTACACCAAAATGTTGAGGGGGAGAATTCATATCACGGACATGGGTCTGAAATGGTTTAAAAACAACGAATGAGATATAAATCTCAATAAGTCTACTTTCTAAGTTCGACTAGGGTAAAGCATACTTTTAGAATACCCTAATATGCAGTCCTAACCAAAATCTAATTAAACGAACAAGGTAATAATACAAGTGAACTTATGACATCAAAGAATTTAATTATTATCGAAACATGGCATAAAGCACATATTAACTCAACAGACAATATGCTCACAAGCACACTATGCAAAAATCGATGCATGATTCACCCCGACGTTCCGATATTTCTCGACCCGCGTAATCACGCCTCAGGTCCGACCAGCGTAAACACTCCTCAAGTCTTCGCAACAACCCGCGTAAAACGTATCAGGTGTGCGACTCGCCACAACCCTCGTAAAGTTCACACTTTAGGTGTGCGATAGTTGGCCTCATCAGGCTCAACTATACCCCGCGTCAACACGCATCAGGGTGGCCCGCATAAAACGCCTCAGGCTCAATTCTTAACCCCGCGTAAACACGCCTCAGGGTAATAATGATCACTTGATTTCATCAAACTATCATGGAAATGCCACAATAATCACGCGACCAGCGTATAAAATCATGCGATCGAAATCAAATCATACGATATTAAATTAAGGATGCACGATCAATATTTGATCATATGATTAATTAATTGAGCCACAAAATCAATGCTCATACCCTACTCACATCGCATAAAAATTTATTATTATTAGTATTTTTTGACATAATAATTCACATTATGACATTATAAATCATAAATATCTCTAAATGATATCATAAATTCACAAAAATCACAAATGACCTCATAATTCACATTGTGACATCACATTGCCACAAACGTCTTCATATGACCTCATAAAGTACCAAGTGACATCATGAATCACATTATCCACACATGACATCACATATTGAATTATGACATCGTAATTCTCACTTTCGGATTCCCCTAAGAACAGCCCACAAACTTGCATTTTTCTCACTCAAATCAACATATAAACACTTCTAAATCATGCCATATCCATTACCACATGAAGGCACTTCAATTCTCCATGAAAATCTACACTAGAGCATCTAAAAATCACCCAATAACCTAATCAAAGATTAGAAAGTGACTTACCACAAAAAATGAGCTAAAAACACATGCAAGCAAAGATGGAATAGGCTCCGAACCGCTACTCCAAAACCAAGGTGGCGACGATGGAGAAAACCGAACAAGAAACAAGAAACAAGAAGAGAAAGGAAGAAATTTAAGAGAGAAAGAGTGAGGAGATGGAGTGGCCAAAATTATGAGGGTGAGGAGAGAGAAAAGTGGCTGAAAATCTTCTCTTATACAAATGCTTAAACTAATCCAAGGGCTAGGGTTCAATTTTGCACAAAAAAATCAAGAGCTAAGATTAACTCTTGCATGAAAATTCAATAGAGCTAAAATGTGGATTCTTATCCATTAATAATTTCAGCCACAAGAAAAATAAATTAATTAATTAACCAACCATAAAAAAAAAAACCAACAACCGAACCTAGGGCAAAACGGAAATTTTCGATTTTCGGGCCGGTCGCACGATTTTTCGACTTTTCGAACCTTACCACTAAAATCACTAATAATATGAGGCGACGTCCAAAATATATTCATTGACATCATCAGAAGCTCGATACCCAAGTTCGGATGTCAATTCGTGGTCAAAACCAATCAATTGCGATTTTAGCATATTTCAAACTAACGGGCGGCTTTTTAGG
>BCNH02000003.1:15895609-15924489 GCA_001662345.2 Metrosideros polymorpha var. glaberrima
AAGTTGATAAATATTTGGAGTTACAATAATGCAATCTTGAAAAGAGAAGACAAGCAAGACAACTCCTCTCTCTCTCTCTCTCTCTCTCTCTCTCTCTCTCTCTCTCTCTCTCTCTCTCATTTCCTCTTGAATTCGGCCACTTTCACCGCCCCTCACTTTGCCGCTCACCTTGCCACCGCTGTTCGTCGCCGTGCCAAGCTTGAGCTGGATCCTTGCCATCGTGTAGCCACGTCATGCCGTCGCCATCGAGCCGTCCATCACCGTCGTTCACCGAGCTAAGCCGAGCCACCCATCGATGCCGTCCAAGCTGCTAGTTGTACCGTACCGCCATGCTGCACCCTTGCCACACCATGTTGCCATTCGCCACTATTAAACTAGTGAGTTAACTCTCTAATCCTTGGTTAGGTTGTTAATTGTGCTTAGGGTTAGATTAAGTGAAGTTTGGAGTTAACTATGGTTGGATTAGTTAACTATGATTGGATTAGTTAACTATAGTTGAATTAGTTAACTGTGGTTGGATTAGTTAACTATGGTTGGGGTTAAGTGATAAGTTATCATGAAATAATAAGTGGAAGTGATAGGTTATCAAGAAAAAATGATAAGTTATTACCAAAGGGGTGATAAGCTATTGGCTTTTGGGCGATAAGCTATCGAGGCTTAAGTGATAAGCTATCGAAAAATGGATGATAAGCTATCATCAATTAGGCGATAAGCTATCAAAATTTGAGCGATAAGTTATGAAGGTTTAATTATTAAGTGATTAGTTGATGTGCCTTATGCTTGTGATATGCAGTGGTTCTATGCATGCTTTTGTGCCATTTGAAAAGTAAGTTACCTTGGAAAGATGGTCGTCTCACAAACTATAGCTTTCTCGTTGAAAATAATGTATTTTTAACATATAAAAGGTGATTGGTGTGGTGTTGTGCTTAGATACTAAGTTTTTAGTATTTGAATAATCTAGGAAGCTTGAAAAATAAAGCACGTGAAGTTTGACGAGATAAGCATGTCTGTGTGATCATGTGTGGTTTATTTATTGCATTTTTATGTGTAAAAATGGCAATAAGTTTGACGTATGAGCACGAATCATGGCATGAGTACGTAGCATGGGTGCATTCGCTAAAAGAAAGAAGAAATGAGAATTATATACATGTGTGCTCATGTGATCACAAAGTGTACGGACCCTCAGTGGTGATTGGGGACGATGCCGATTTTATTGATGATATTATCATACGCTTGGTGGGGGTTCGGATGATGGATGGCGGTAGAGGCCAGATCGATTCTCTTTTATGGAATATCGTCTGCTTGCGGGGGAGGTTAGGATGGGGCCACACCTCGATTGACCAGAAGGAGACGTTGCCATGCCCGATGGGGCGGGACGATGCCCGGTCATGCCGGAAGACCGCCAACCTTCGGGTTGTACCATGGCCCAGAGAGGTCGAGAACTGCCAACCTTTGGGTTGTGCCGTGTTCCAGAGCGAGCATAATCACTAGGCATAAAATTGGAACACGCTTAGATGCATTGCGCATGAGAAATGGTGATATGTGTTCTGATTGCATTGTTTATAGAATGCTATAACCTATATCATGTAGGGTATGTGCCAAAGGCGAGGCAAGAATGCTTGTGATTTACCTAAAATTGGAACACGCTTGGATGCATTACGCATGAGAAATTGTGATATGTGTTTTGATTGCATTGTTTATAAAATGCTATAACTTATATCATGTAGGGTATGTGCCAAAGGCGAGGCAAGAATGCATGTGATTTACCTATTGATTGAGTTAAGTCACTCAAACCTGTTATAGATTAAGTAGAGCGAAAATTGCTCACTATTGATTTGCCATCAATGATAGGTCGCATGTTTAGGGTATGCTTTAGGCGAATCAGCATCCTACACAAGGCTTAGGTTGTTAACTTACTGAAATTTTGTCTCACTTGTTGTTGTTAACTGTTTTTCAAACATGTAGTATGAATATGAGAATCGTGTGGTTCGGGGTTCCTACAGACCAGAGCTTCGAGGTAATGCCATACTTGGTCCCTAGTGCAGACCACCATTATGAGCTTCACGTTACGACGGTCTAGGTCAATGAAGGGTTGAGACAGCTAATATCTCACCATTTTAAGGCATGATTCGTTCGCCATAGTGATACCCTCTTTGGTCCATTGAGAGGTTTTAATGGACCAGGCGGAGGTGGAGCTCCGGGCGAAGGAGTTTAAGATCATATGGACCTAGAGGTCCCTGATGGCGCTGTTGAAGATCCGAAGTCCGATCCGAATGTAGAGAGCGATCCCGAGCCTCCTCCTGAGTACTACCTCTAGATCAGGCTTAGAGGACTGACTTTTTAGCGTAACCCCATAGTAGTAGCAAAGATAAGTTAACCCCGACCCCGGTATCTTTTTTATGGTCTTTGTAGGAAGTGGCTCGTAGCGAGGGCTTGTACATATAACTTCCTAGGGTTAACAAATACATAAATAAAGTGTGAGTTTTGCTAATGATATTTGTTCTACTGTTTTTCCTGCTATCCCTGTTGTCGTAACTGTTTGGGTGAATATTTATTGTTTCCGCATATGTTAATCAAAAGATAAAATGAACGGGTCGACGGCGCGTCCTGGGACGTCGCATTCAAATGACCCAAGAGAAGTGACAGGAATCGTCACACGCTCGAGGGCCGAGGCATGACACTAGTGGTATGTCCTTTAGGCCCTGGTGGTGAGCTTTTCTATCCCCAAATCCTTTATTCTTGGTTGATGGTGCGTCCTTTACACCTTGGTGGTGAACTTTGTCAATCTCGATCTTCTTTCTTGACCGGTGGTACGTCCTTTACGTCTTAGTGTTGATCGAATCTATCCTGCATTTGCAATCATCCATCGATACATATCTTGATACACTCTAATCCCCTTTGCTTCCTTCCATAATCACTCAAAACACACTCGCCCTCCATCTGTAACCGCATCAAAATTGGTATCAAAGCCCAATGTTGAACTCATTTTGAGTGATTCCTTCTGTTACCTATCTTCCACCCCATTCCATACTTTCAAAATTTATATATATATGGTTTATCAAATTTCAAGAATCTTTTCTTTGGAGAAAGCAAACAATGAAAGGCATGATCATGCTTTAACGATTCTCTAGCGACAAATGATGAGAATTCTTGACCGCCTAGAGAAACAACCAAAGGGTGGCAAGAAATATTCGGCTAGGCCCTTCAACTAGAGGTATGTCCTTCTTTGAATGTACTTACTCTAATCAAGCTGAGAAGTTTTCACAACAGGAGAAACCAAAGGACAGGCACCCTGAGTTCATTAAAGAGCTCCAAACAGAGTCAAATGGTGAAAATAGCATGTGCTTCAAGTGCTATGGCTATGGACATTTACAAGTAGATTGTACTAACCAGAGGGCTATCACCATTGAAGAGATTGATTTGGAACTTCAAGAGACTTAGCAAGATTCATACCATGAAGAGTCCGAATCCATGGAGCAAGAAGAGAACGTGAAAAAAGGTGATAATAGCGAGATGTTGCATTCCACAATTATTCTAAAGAAAGACGAGCAAAGAGAAAATAGTTTCCAAACTCTTTGCAGCATTAACAGGAAGATGTGCAACTTGATCATCAATGATGGAGGCTGCACCAACGTGGCGTCAATAACTCTAATCGATGAACTGAATCTTCATACTTCCAAACACTCCTAATCGTATAAGTTATAAAGGATGAATAAAGGGAACAACCTTCAGGTAACTAAGCAAACCCTCGTGTCGATCTCAATTGATAAAAGTTATCAAGACCAGGTTCTTTGTGATGTTATTTCTATGGATGCATGTATCACCCTTGTCCCTTTAAATCCATCCATGATACACAAAATTCAACCTGCAGAGAGAAACACTAGCTAAGAGAATTTGTTTTTTATTGAAACATGGGTAGAGAGAGCCATTAGCAAACAGAAGAACGTATTTGATTTGCTTATGGTTGAGAAAAAGAGTGATATTAAGAGACCCCTGCATCCAAAAATGCATTCCTTGTTAGATGAATTTGTAGATGTATTCTCGGAGGAATTGCCACGTGGATTACCTCCCATAAGACATATTGAACATCACATCGAGTTGCTTCCTAGTGCTTCTAGATCAAAGAAAGCAGCTTATCGATGCAACAAGGAGGAGAGAAAGGAGTTGCAAAGACGAGTCGAAGAACTTATCGACAAAGTATATGTCCAAGAAAGTATGAGCCCATGTTCTATCCCAACTCTACTCGTGCCCAAGAAGGATAGTTTTTTCAGGATGTGTATCGATAGTCGAGCCATCAACAACATCACAATCAAGTATCGGTACCCCATACCTAGACTTGATGACATGCTCGATGAATTGCATAGATCGATAGTATTTTCAAAGATCGATCTAAAGAGTGGATACCATCAAATCTGCATGAAGGAAGGTGACGAATGGAAGACAGCCTTCAAAATGAAGGGAGGTCTATATGAATGATTGGTTATGCCATTCAAACTTTCTAATGCTCCGAGTACTTTCATGAGGCTCATGAACGAGGTTCTTCGTTCCTTTATTAGTTGATTTGTTTTGTTTATTTTAACGATATTCTTATTTATAGTTGGAATGAGGAGGATCACATATCTCATTTGAAGCGGGTCTTTAAAGTCTTGAGAGACCAGAAACTCTATGCTAAAATGGAGAAGTGTCAATTCTTTTCTCCAAGCATTGTGTTCCTTGGTTATATGGTTTTAAAGGATGGGATCTCCGTTGATCAATCCAAGGTGAAAGCGATGAAGACGTGGCTGGTCCCTAAGTCCATTTCTGATGTGAGGATTTTCATGGATTTGTTTATTTTTATCAGTGGTTTGTAAAGAACTTTAGCACCGTCATGGCTCCCATTATGGAATGCTTGAAGAAGGGAACCTTCGAATGGACTAAGGCTGCCCACTATGATTTTGAGTATAGAGAGAAATTGTCACGCCCCGGCCCTCGAGCACGCGACGATCCTTGTCAATTCTCTTGGGTTATTTGAATGCGACATCCTAGAACGCGTCATCAACCCGTTCATTTTCTCTTTTGATTAACGCATGCGGAAAAGGTAAATAAACACCTAAACAGTCATGACAATAAGGATAGCAGGAAAAATAACAGAACAAACATCATTAGTAAAACTCACACTTTATTTATGTACTGTTTGATTAAGCCTCGGCAAGGCCTCCTCTTCCTTTTTGTCAAGCTATCTGTTTGGCCTCGTCACTCTTATAGTGGTTCTCTTGTTTGGGGTTCGCTCCCCTTATTGCTCTTCTGTTTTTTCACCCACGACACCCCTGCACCCGTAGTGACATTCCCTAATGTCACTTTGAGTGCAGGGTTTTGTGTAGTAAAGTTTCTTATTATAAGTCATACTTTGGGTGGTTAATATACTTCTTATCTTAAAAAATAATAATAATAATAAGGTGACACGAGTTTGACCAATATTACGTACGGAAAAAGAAACAAAGTGTTCTCAACTGTGTCTTTCTCTGTACGAGCGCCAGAGTCGCGTAGTTCCCACTCCCAAGTCCCTGCTCTTCAAATCCAAACAAGCCCTTCATCTTCCGCGTTCTTTCACTCAAACTCGCTACTGCAATGTCGATCAGCAGAACCTCCACCTCTAAACCCCCTCCAGTGATCGGCAAAATGGGCCCTTACACTGTTTTCGTCACCCCACCGCCGACCCCGAAGCCTGTCGGGCCGGTCCCTCCTCCGGTTCGGCCGCCTCCCCACCGGTTCGGCAACTCCATCGCTGCTCCGTCTTTGCTTGACCGTGGGTCTGTTCTGGCGTTCTTCAAGAACGCGGCCACTAAGTTGCAAGATGGTAGAAGTTTCTGCTTGAGCTTTTCTGTACATTGGTTTATCTAAATGGGGGCTTTGTTAGTTTTCTTTTCTTCTTGTCTTCCTGAATGAGGAAGAAGATCGGAAGTTTGAAGCTTTGATGTGGAGAGCCATGTTTTTAAGAAAGTTCTGTCTTGTTATGGTAGATTGGTCCGAAAGTGAGTGTGGGCGTTTCTGTTTTCCTCATTTGACGGACAAAAAGAAAACAAAAATGGTTTCTTGATCTCCAGATTCTGCATTCCGCATGTGGACGTGTGTAGTCTCAAAGTTCAGCGGCTCAATGTCCATGTTGTGTAATTTTAGCTGTGTTTCATCTTTTTTCTTGTTTTCCTTTTATGCTGAGAAACTTACAGGAATTCTGCTCTTGCTTAATTTTGCAGCTCAATCAAGCTTGGATAGCTACATGGCCCGTTGGCTTGGGTTGGACCAGTCAAGGTATCAGTGGGCGTTGGAAAATTATTACGATAACCAAAGATCAGTAAGTTTTACCAATGTCTTATTTTTCTATGTTTATATTGCACTTTGCATTTGCTATTATGGGTTCTTTCAGCTTTGCTTTCACATATTCCGTTTCTTTAGGTCATGATTCTTCGAAAAGTAACCTGCTTTGTGTTGTCTGCTGCTTCTATACGATGCTCGATTAGTCATGAAGTATGATGAGGTTGTTGTTGTGTAGGCAGTTTGTCAGGGGTACAAGTTTGGTGGCCTGTAGTTGAGTGCTTTTTTAGCTGTGAGATCATTTTCAGTAACTATTTAGTAGTTTTGCTTCATTTTCAATTTTCATTGCATCAATTTGCTTTGCACGTTGGTACAACAGCAGTTGCTGCAGTGAGCGCATCGATCGGTTATTAAGTTACTAAACATTTGATGTATACCATTGCCATGGCTGTGTTTGGTTGTTGACCAGTATTGGAGAATTTGAGTTCGACTGGATTCTTGAAGCACTCTCTCTCAGCTTTAGTCCACTGGAACTTGAACAGTTCAAAACTGTATTAGCCTATTCAAATTCAAAAGCTGTTGTCATTGAGGCCCTGGCATTGTCATGGCTTAGGTTTCGCAGCTCAAGTCAAGATAGATTTGGCCCAGCACCATCGTTTTCTGGCAAAATGCCAACACTGTTCTATAGTAACATTTTATGTCCTTATGGGTTCTACTAGTGGACTAGGAGGATCCGTAGATAGGCAGTAAACAGCATCCCAAATAACTGCAAACCAGGAGTAAATTCCATTGATGATTCCTAATCTTCAGTGATTTCTCAATCAGGTTATTGGACTTTGGATTTAATCATCCAATGCAGTAAATTGTTCATTTTTGCAATCAATGCACTTTGACTGGAACTTGGTGAATATTCCATGAAATGCTAACGGGATGGCCACATGCTAATGATGTGGTATCTAGAAAATTTTCCTCTTGTCTGCAACTTCAGCATTTCACCGTGATACTTACCAGATTCCAGTCGAAATATATCAACCACAAAAATTTGGAAGTTTAGGGCAATTGGAATCAAATTTTGGTGACCATATGCAGAATCTACTAAATTGTTAATGACCATGAATGGAATTTATTCCTACTATTTGACAAGCCACAGTCTCTTGGTAAAGTGGTCTAGGCTTGATTTCCTGCTAAAGGAACGGTAAGAAAATAGCCTCGTCTTGTTTGGGTGAAAATAGCTATGGGTTGCGCAATAAGCCTAGCCTAGTATTCATGCAGGTTGTCTTTGCCAGTGTTATTATATGTGAGTCGGCTCTTATTTTCAATTGAAGCAGCTTCTTTGCATGGTAGTTTAGGCCACATTTTGTGCTAATTCCTTAAATCCTGCCTGCCTTTGCTAGTGAATAACCGAACACGACTTGTAATAGAAAAACCAAAGCAACTTAATATAAAGGTAACTTTGAGGTAGAAAAAAAAAAGATAATTCTGCTTGCCATGGCATGTCATGCTGAATATGGACAGCTTTCTTTCTTCCTTAGCCCGGTGATGGGGGTGAGTTATATTAAGAATCACTGCAATTTTATGTATTTCATCAGGTTGCTTATCAAAAAAAAAATTCTCTGTTTTTTTTTTTAATGTTAAGAGTCACTACAATTTGTGGATCCTTTTGATTGTTGCAGTTTGGCATTTTGTAATGGACTAGTGACATATCAGCTGCGCATATTGTTTTTATTTTAATGATTACTCATTAGTGGTCTGGAGGGGGCCAACAAAGTGCAAAATAAACCCAACCTTCGGAAAAGAGAGCGAATCATGGCCCTCCGTTGGAGAAAGCAGTGGCTCACTTTCCTGAGCAAGCAGAGGGTTGTATGACCCCTGCCCATGAACAGGGTGAAAATCATTCAACCATTGTCTTAGACTGGCGAGGATCCGGCAACAGTTCCATGACTCTTGGCTGGGTGAGGGTCGCCTGACCTCTGGTTTCTCAACACAAGGCGTGACCCTGTGCCAGAGCACCGCAAACCTCCGTTGTTGCTCTTTCAAAAAGGTTGGGCCATTGTGGTCCGCAGCAACTCGTCGGTGAAAACCATAGAAAAAGACATGAAGAACATTGTTCTGTTGAAGAATTGGCCAGAAATGGCCTTGAAATGTTAATTGAGAGGATTTGCAAAGTTAAATGCATCATGTGCAATAAGCTGAAGCTTAGTGACCCAAATGAAAGTTACATCAACATATAGTGACCATCGAGTGTATTTTATCCCTTGTGATGATACTTGCATTTGCTATGTATACTCATAGACTTATGATCTGCAACTAGTATTCCATTTTCACAGACTTATGATGAACACTCATTGCAGGAAAAGGAAGGTGAGAAAAATAAAATGTCAAACAAGTTGCAGAGTGTCTAATGCATTCTGGCCGATATAGAGTCCGAAAGATGGATGCGGTTGCGGCTCCCATATATCATAATTTCCAATTTGGGGATCCTTCTCAAGCAGGAACTGTGCCAAAGTTTTCATAAGGACGAGATCCTCTTCCAAAATGTACATAAGGTTTCCCGAGGTGCAATAATTGGAATTTGGTAACTCTCTGATGTATGTTGTTTGTATCCAGTATAACTGTCTTTCAAAATTCGTGTTTCGACCAGCTTTCCAGTTTGTGCATTTTTTCACGTTGAATGATCTTGAAGTTGCTAATCTGCAGCATTCTATTGCTTTGGGCGAGACATAAAAGAAGCCGTCCATGACCTTACCTAACTCCAGTTATTTTAATTCCGAAGGCAATTTGTCGTAGGTTTCACTTGTGGTCCTAATCTTAATCTCCATCTTATGGTTTTTAAATGCCTAATTATCTTAGTCCTAAGCTAATAAAAAACCGAGTCTTCATCAATAGGATTCCATCTTCTCGGTTTTATGCTTTCTCACCTTCTTCGGATGTAAGACTGCAATAGAATGTTGCAGATATGCATCTGAATGATCTTGCGGAATCTAAAGAAAATCTGAATATCGTTCGTTTATTTAAGACCTAGTCAATCACGATACAAGTTTGTATTATAGTACTTGGTTCTTAGGTTCTCGTCAATTTTTGGATTATGGTATTACTTGATGTGATATTCGGCTTTTACTTATGTATTCCTCAACTGAAGTGACATTAGATAATGGTCTCTTCATAGAGAAATGAATATTCTCACTCCGTTACAGAAGCTTCAATCTGAGTTTTGACAGCAACGAATCCGCATATATAATCCCAGTTCGCACATGCACAACGTGGATCGACATTGCATCAGATGACTGCGAAGAGTAGCTTCCTGCGGTATTGTGACTTAGACTCTTCGTGGATGGTAATTTTGTCTGAATTTTACAGTTCTTCTGATGGTCGCATATTACACGAACCAAGGAGGGTCGCTGTCCTAGTCGAGACAACTACTGAAAATTACTGCTTGCGTACGCCTTCTTCGATTACAGAATAGTTTCTATTTGAGAACCAACAAATTTCGAGATGTGCAATAGGACTAGGACCATTCATAACTGTGTAAAGGCTTTATACATGAACACATCGAGAAGTACGACCAGATTTTCTGCTTTAAGATTTGCTGAACTGCCTCTCATATTTCATCCTTCAGCTCCACTTAGCTTTTGTTTTTATATTTTTCATCTTCCACTAAGCATTTGTTTACTTAGCTGAAAATCCATGGCCGGCTGAAATTCCATGCTACCTGGGATTCGGGGCCTCGTTCTTGAAGCTCCATTTGGGGCCATGCTAATTCCTTGAAAAAATCAGAAAAAAGAGTTTAGGTAATAATTGATCAGCCTACCTACGGGAGAACTGTCCAAAAGCCATAAACTTATTGTACAGTGGTCAATTTGGTCCTAAACTTTTTAATTTGGCCAACTTAGGAAGAAAATTGCTTATGTGGGGGTCTAATCAACACAGGTTGTCCTATGCACCATGACAAGTGTTTTTTTTTTTTTTGGCTGAAGGAGAACTTTTCATTTCATAATAAGGAAAATTACATCGAAAAAAGCAAACTCCATAAAAGTTACATTACAATGGAAATTTGAAAAACGAAACAACTGAATACAACTCGCAGAAACTTACTTATTCCACAAGAACGGATTTTCCAAAGCATCATAACACAATCGGCGGCCGATCATCAATACTTTAACATCAGTAATGAGCACACACCGAAACCCTTCTCTAGTAGTTACAACGTTGCCAAAAGGCGGTGCGCATCTAGATTCAGCGTCCCCAGTACCATCGTCGTTTAGAGATAACAACAACCCCAAAAGGTTGAGAGAGCACAAGTAACGTCTCATAAATTCCAAATCTAGATTTGACTCTAAATCGGGAGAAAGAAGCTATACAGCAGATGTCAGTTGATCCAAAATCACACATAAACTTACCGATGAAATACCGTGGGAGCGAAACCTATAGGACGCTGCGATAAGCGGACCGGCTATTCAGATCTACAAAAATCGTGGGCAAAGGAGGGTGACGTGCTTGGTCCATCAAACAGCTAACCCAACGATTCGACGATCGACGACCAGGAGGGGGCCAGACTTGGACGACCAGCTAACGGCGAGCAGACGAGCGGATGAGTTCCAACGACCAACGCACGATCGGCTACCCGCGAACACAGTGAGCCCAGGAGGAGGACGAACTACCAGCTGATGAAAAGAAAAAACTTGACAAAGCAAGGAAAAGAAAACCTAAACAGAGAAGGCTAGACAATTTTTTTCCTGTCAAATTACATTTGTGCTAGAGTCCGCTAAAAATAAACTAATTAAGGATAGAAAAAATTTCTGATCGCCCTAAACAGGATTACATGAATTATCCCGCCTCCCCGCCGTAGGTGTCTTCTTTTTCTCGTCCTCATTTGTTTGGATTTCTCACTAAGGAAGCAGATAAAAATCTACTTGGGGGATTGAATATTGTTCTTCTAGTCGTCAAATAATCGTTTAAAGTAAGGCGCAAGAACTTCTTCCCCAAGAAGGGTACTTTGTTCAATCCTACAGTGGGCCCTAGACAAACATGAAGCAACAAAAGTGAAATCAAAATGGCTAGTCAAAGGCAACTATAACTGGTTCCAGCATCAAAAGAAAATCCTCCTTAGAAACATAGAATATATCTGAAGCTGAAAAATCAACTTCAATACAGCTACTCACAAGGAAAAACTGCAAAGATGAGCATCTGATTTTGGCTTGTATTTTGGCTGCTTCGATTTCTGCCGATTCGATGGTGTCCGGCGAGGCATGTTCAGTTGTGATATTCCTTTGTAAGTCTTTTCTGTGATCCAAGGAAATTTTTATATGTTGTTCAATCTTCCAAGGCTGTTTGTGTGGAATCCTATCAAGTCATCGTAAAACATATTCCTCTACATTCATGTGCAGTGGTTATTATCATCATTAGAATATTTTTTAGCCTCAGCACTTGTTCTAGGCGATGGACCCTCAAAAGGGGCACGAATCTGGTTGCCCCCGTGTTCTCGACGATCGTGGTCGATAAGATTCTTGATGACATAGAGAAGCCCATACGGTTCATTTCTCAACAGCTAAGAATGGCCACCAGTGATTTCTCGCATCTACTGGGTGCAGGCAGTTTTGGGGCAGTTTATAAAGGGACGGTCATGAACGGGTTGTTAGTGGCCGTCAAAGTACTACATGGCAGCTTGGACAAGAAGATTGAAGATCAGTTCTTGGCTGAAGTGACCACCATCGGTAGAACACACCATATGAATCTAGTTCAGCTATATGGATTTTGCTTCGACAGAAACTTGAGAGCCCTTGTATACGAATTTATGCAAAATAGTTCGCTGGACCGACTACTGTTCCGTGCAGAAAAAGATATAGAGTGGGAGATTCTGTACAATATCCCGATCGGAACTGCCAAAGGGATCACCTATCTACATGAGGAGTGTCATCAGATGATAATCCACTATGACATAAGGCCAGGCAACATCCTCCTGGACACGAATTTCTGCCCGAAGGTAGCAGATTTCGGGCTAGCTAAGCTCTGTAACCGGGAAAAGACACATGTGACAATAAGTAGAGGGAGAGGGACCCCTGGATATGCCGTGCCGGAAATGTGGATGCCGTTCCCCGTCACCCAGAAGTGCGACGTGTACAGCTTTGGTATGCTCCTGTTCGAGATCCTTGGGCGCAGGAGGAACCTCGATGTGAATCTTCCCGACAGCCAGGTGTTGCATATAAAAAGTTTGTATTTCCTAATATTAAGTGTCTAAGACTGCGTCTCGTAAGAAGGAGCGGTGTTTAAACACAGGGGCCATTGATCAAAGGGAAAAAACAAAAGATATCAAAGTTTTTGTTATAACTGATTACTCTGGACAGATTCGATCATTGTGGATCACCGAGTGCACAGGCATTCCATGATGATTGATGATCGATCGGCCAGTCAGTCTGACCAAATTAGGCTTAATAAGAAAGAGTAGCCACTCTGCTGAAACAGGCCTCGAGTCATGAACTAAATTAGGCTTAAGAGAGGTCATTGAGGGTTGAGATCAAGAGTGCATTATGCAATTTAAATTTCTTGGGCTGAGGTCAGCTTTCATTAAAACCTAAGGCATTAATTACATTTCCATCACGTTTAGACTTTAATTCTTGAGTTATTCTTTGATATGCACCCAGGAATGGTTTCCAAGATGGGTGTGGAAGAAGTACGAGATGAAGAGGTTCTTGGATGTGATGATCTCATGCAGTATCCAAGAGAATTGCAGAGAAAAGGCCAAGCGGATTGCGATGGTCGCTCTGTGGTGCGTTCAGTACAAACCGGATTTGAGGCCGAGCATGAGCGTCGCCCTGAAGATGCTGCAAGGCGGCATAGAAATTCCAATGCCCCCCAACCCATTTTGCCACCTAATAGAATCTCCACAGCCGGAAGTTCTAGCAGAAGTAAAAGGAGAGGCGTGCAGCTTCCTGCCACCGGCCGTCAGAATGCTGGCTTTATCTTCTTTTCCTGGCATGGCTCCTACAATTTGATAGGACTCAGTTAAATGAAATTTCTTGATCAAGATTTATATGTCTCGTGTGTTGAAAAGTGCATAACTGCAAGTGACATGCTGTGATTTTTAGGTTTAAGAATTACAAGACCACTTTGGTTTCATTCTCTTTTTCATTCATGAGTTCAAGCTTTTGTCAGTAAGTTCTTTGCTTTTCATCTTGTAAATAATGAAGATGGACAAGATTTCTTGCTTCTTAGGCTTCAATTTTTCATGTCTAGTTCTATCTAGATATCTTGCCCTCGCCCTGGGCCTTCGTGGCCCCGCCGACCGAGGGCAAGGAATGTTGAGCTGATTGCAAAATCTACTAAATTTTAATGACCATGAGTGGAATTTATTCCAACTACTTGACCAGCCACTGTCTCTTGGTAAAATGATCTAGGCTTGATTTCCTGCTAAGGGGAATGGTAAGAAAATAGCCTTGTCTTGTTTGGGTGGAAATCTTTCATATGCTGGTCTAAAAGTCCCTTTATGTGGCAATTTATCAGGCAATTCAAACAGGATGGCTTGCCATGGGTTACACAGTAAGCCTAGCCTAGTGTTCATGCAGGTTGTCTTGTCTTTGCCAGTGTTATTATATATGAGTGAGTTCTCATTTTCAATTGAAGCAGCTTCTTTGCATGGAAGTTTAGGCCACAAAATGTGCGAATGCCTTAAAATCCTTCCTGCCTTTGCTAGTGAATAACTGAACGCGACCTGTAATATGAAACCCAAAGCAACTTCGTGTGCTCATCGACGTTTCATCTGCAACTAGTATTCCATTTTCAGACTTATAATGTAAACTCATTGCAGGAAAAGGAAGGTGAGAAAATTAAAAATGTCAAACAAGTTGCAGAGTGTCTGATGCATTCTGGTTGATGTAGTGTCCGAAAGATGGATTCAGTTGTGGCTCTGATAAAGTATAATTTCCAATTCGGAGAGCCTTCTCAAGCAGGAACTGTGCCAATGTTTGCATAAGGATGCAATCTTCCTCCAAAATGTACAATAAGGTTTCCCGAAGTGTAATACTTGGAATCTGGTAACTCCCTGATGTATGTTATTGGAATCCAGTGTAAATGTCTTCCAGAATTCATATTTTAACGAGCTTTCCAGATTGTGCATTTGTCACTTTTGAATTATTGCAATCTGCATTATTCCATCGGTTTGGGTGGGACATAAAAGAAGCCGTCCATGACCTTACTGAACTTTAGTTATATTATTCTGAAAGCAATAGGTGGTAGGGAGCACTTGCGGTCCTAATCTTAATCCCCCATCTTACGGTTTTTAAATGCCTAATTGGTGAGTCCTGTGCTAATTAAGAACAGAGTCTTCATCAATAGGATTTCATCTCCTCAGTTCTATGCTTTTTCCCCTTCTTTGGATGAAAGGTAGATAAGACTGTGATATCCCGAAATTTCAACTGTATGGATTAATCGACGGATGACTGTCGATTCAAATTGGAAAAAGTGTATAATCTGATTTTTGGACGTTTTCGCACTGTCAAGGCAATAAAATGGAATTCGATAGGTTTTAAATCACGAATTCAAATCTAATGAAAAGTTTTGGACGTTCCGTTTCTGATAATTCAAAGTTTATCGGTAAACCCTAAATTTTCGGAAAAGAGACAGTAAGCCGAAAATTAAGGAATGAAGAGATTTTTTGGACTGGGCACAAACCATCGGACCTATTTTCTATTATTTTCGGATTTCAAGAGGCCCGATAATAGAAAATGACCATTTTGCCACCGAAGGCCCATGTTAGGCCCAAATAAAGAGGCTATTGGACTTTTAGCTCATTAGGCCTATCAAATTCAAGCCCAAGCCCACGTGAATAGTGCAAGGCCGTATGAATAGTGCCGAGAGTGGAAATTACCCTTTTGCCCCTTCTAGAAAGTTCGATATTTTGAAGTTCTTAATAGATGCAAGACAAGGTAATTAAAGCTTGCAAGTTGTCTTCACCCTCTCTCTCTTCCCTAATGTGGCCAAATTCTTCCCCCCCTCACTCTCTCTCTTGCTTTCTTTCCTTTTCTCAATTAATTGGCTTTAAGTTGTCTTGAAAGTCAAGAAGACAAATTAGATATTTTGGAGTTGCATTAATGAGGGCAATAATGCAAAGACTTTCAAGACAACGCTCTCTCTCACTTTCTCTCTTTCTCACTTTCACTCATTCACTCTCATTCTTACTTTCTCTCTTTCCTTTCCTCTCAAATTCGTAGCTCCCCCCCTCTCCTCCATTTCACCCTTTTTCCTTCTTGTTTCGCACCTCTCACCTTACCGTCGTGCTACCCAAGACGTGCCTTGAAGCCGTGCCCTTGCCGTCGACGTTTAGGCTGTCGTCGCCAAGCCTTGCCACCGCGCCGAGCCTGTACCGAACCGTCGTCCGAACGCCGTGCCGTGCCAAGTCGAGTCGCCGTTAATACCCATTTTCCATTTACGCGCTATCACCGAACCACCACCATCACTGTCTTCACGCTGTCGCTGCCATCGTCGCCGTAGTCGCCACCGCCGTTAAACGGTGAGTTAACTCCCTAATCCTTGATTATGTTGTGAATTGCACTTAAGGTTAGTTTAGTTGACTATGGTTAGATTAGCTAACTAGGGTTGGTTTAGAAGACCATGGTTATGTTAGTTAACCCTGGTTAGGTTAATTAACCATGGTTGGGTTAATTAACCATAGTTGGGTTAGTTAACCTTGGTTAGGTTAATTAACCACGGTTGAGTTAATTAACCATGGTTGGGTTAGTTAACCACGGTTGAGTTAATTACTTTATATATGGTTTTAAGATGAGAATTGCTTAGAGAAAGTAATGGTTTCATGTTTGATGATTTCTTAGTAAAAAAAAATGCATTTTTGGCATGTAAATGGTGATCGATGTGGTGTCGTGCTTATATACTGAGTTTCATGCATTGAAATGATCTAGTATGCTTGAAAAGTGAAGCACGGGAAGTTTGGCATGAAAAGCACGTTGGTGTGATCACGTGTAATTTATTTATTGCATTTTTATGTGAGAAAATGGCAATATGTTTGACGTATGAGCACGATTCATTATTGCATTGGTTAGAAAAATAAGAAGAACTAAATTGGCATGCATGATTGAGGTGCTCGTGTGATCATAAAAGGAAACAGACCTTCAATGATGATTGGGGACGATGCCCGATTTTATCAATGATATTAACGGATGCCCGGCGGGGGTTTGGATGACGGATAGCGGTAGAGGCCGAACCGATTCTCTTTAAATGGAATGCCGTCTACCCCTGGGGAAGGTCGAGGTGTGGCCGCACCTCGATCTTTTGGGAGGAGATGTTGCCGGGCCCGAAGGAGCGGGACGATGCCTGGTCATACCAGATGATTACTACCTGTGAGAGGTGCAATGGCCCAAAGAGGTCGAGATCGCCTCTCCTTTGGGGTTGTGCGATGCTCGAGAACGGGCGTAATCACTAGGTATAAAATTGGACAACGCTTGATTGCATTGCGTGTGAGAAATGATGTTACATGTTCTAATGTTGTACTTAGTCTAATGCATTGTTTATGAGATGTTATAACTGATAACATGCAGGGCGTGTGCATGTGCCAAAGTGAGGTAAGAATGCCTTTGATTTGTCTGTTGATTGAATTGAGTCAATCAAACCTGATATAGGTTGTGTAGAGCGAGAGTCGCTCGCTATTGATCTGTCATCGACGTCGAGTTACATATTTAGGGTATGCTCTGAGTGAATCAGCACCGTACGCGAGTCTTAAGTCATTAACTTACTGAAATTTTATCTCACTAGTTGTTGTTAATCGCTTTTCAGGATCGTAAAATGGAAGGTCGACAAGTGCAGTTCATGGTGCCCTCGCATAGAGAAGTTTAAGTTAACCCGACCCCCGGTCCCTTTTTGTTAGTCTTGTTAGGAAGAGTCCCGGAAGTGATGGCTTGTAAATATAAACTTCCTAGAGTTAACGTGGATATAAAAAAAGTGCGAGTTTTGTTAATGAAGTTTGTTATGCTGTTTTTCCTGCTATCCTTGCTGTTGTGTGTTGTCGGGTGTTTGTTATTCGTTTCCGCATGCTTAATTTGAAAGATAAAATGAATGGGTCGTCGACGCGTCCTGAAACGTCGCATTTATTAATGACCCAAAGGAAAAGTGATAAGGATGGTCGCGCGCTCGAGGGGTTGGGGCGTGACAAAGACTGCAATAGAATGTTGCAGATTTTCATCTAAATGCTCTTGTGGAATCTAAAGAAAATCTGAAAGATTTAGTCAATCCCGAATATAAGTATGTATTATAGAATTCATTGGTTCTCATGTTCTTGTCAATTTTTGGATTAGGGTATTACTTGATGTGATATTTAGGTTTATCTGCATATATTCTTCAACTGAAGTTAGATTAGATAAATGGTCTCTGATACCTGTGCGGGGTGGAGAATGTGTTTTGAGTGATAATAGGATTTATTATAGATATATATATTATCACCAACAAGACATAAAGGACACGCCACCAGACATAGATGAAGATCTAGATAGATGAAATTTACCACCAAGGCATAAAAGAACACCACCAGCCTAGGATAAAGGACTTCGGATAGATAAAGTCCACCACCAAGGCATAAAGGATAAGCCACCCACTAAGGATCAATAATTTCAGGATAAGAGAAGTTCACCACCAAGGCCTAAAAGAAACCCGCAGGCCAAGGATATAGGACTTGGTATAAAGGCACACGCCACCAATTAAGGATAAAGAACTGGATAGAAATTTGCTCACTTGAGGAAAATCCCATATATTTATCAAATTCAAGTAGTCTACCTTACAAATGAGATTACACCTCTATTTATAAGGGGATTCTTCTAAACAAAAGAACATACTCTTGGAAACCTAGAAATCGAAATGACTCTTGGAGTATTGGCATAACAAAGGCTCTTGAAAGCAACATCGAAATTATGACTCTTAAAACTATGAATTAAGACATTTAATAACTAAAACTAAATGCATTTAAATAAAATTAGATGCATTGAAACTTGACTTCATCCTCCAAAAATGAGCACTAATCTTGGAAGCCGAACAGTCGCCTTCGAAGATCAATAAACAGTGATAGAAATGGTTCTAAACAGCCTCCGGTTGTTTGTTAGTTGATTAGGGGCGTCGAAGTCGACAACAAATCTTGAAATTCGACAGGTATACTGCATGAATAAGTTGAAGCTGAAGTTGGCTTTTGCTTGCATGAATAACAAATGGGTTGGTTCAATCGACGAAACATGAGTTGTCTTTGAGGATTAAGCGAGATCAACCGATGCTTCCGCATCAGTCTCTTCATAGAGAAATCGACATTCCCACTTCGTTGCACAAACTTCAATCTGAGTTTTGACAGCAAGGAATCCGCCTACATAATCCCATACATACACGATGTAGACCAACATTGCATTAGATGTTTGCACCAGAGGAGCTTCCTGTGGTTGACTTTAGACTCTTCGTGCACGGTAATTTTCTCTGTGAATTTCACAATTCTTCTGATGATCGCACATTTCACAAATCAAGGAGGACCGCCATCTGAGTCGAGACAATTACCGAAAATTACCGCTCGCGCACACCTTCAACTCTACATGGCACTGTTTACTTAGCTGAAAATCCATGGCCGCGGCTGAAAATCCATCATAGGTAGGATTTCGGGGCCTTGACAGGGTAAGGCATTGTAGATTTACATCAGGATTCGCTAAGGAATTAAGCTCAGCCAATAGCATGAACAATGTGACACTTCGTGCCTCATCCTAGAACCTCCATTGGAGACCCCGCTGGCTCCTGGAACATATCGGATTGCGTTCAGGTGATAATTCGTCAGCCTGACCAGAACCTGTGCTAGAGGGTTGCTAAGGATAGAACGAAGTTTCTGAGTCTTCGCTCTATATAGGATTAAATGAATTATGCCGCGTTGACGACAGCGTCTTGTTTGTCTCGTCCTGATTTGTTTGGATTCTGGTTTAGCTATTATTCCTTCCTAAGGAAGCATAGAAAAATTCAATTGGGACATTGACTTCTTGTCTTCTAAGCATCGCTCATTATCGTTACAAGCAAGGCATCGTTGATACAGAAACTTCTTGCCTGATAATGGCTTTGTTTATTCCAACAGTCAGCCCCAGACAAACGTGAAGCAACAAAAGTGGAATAGGAAAATGAAGAGAACCATCGTAACAGTTCTTGTACTCCGAAAAATTGGTTCAGCATCAGCAGAATATCCTCCTTAGTACTGTCGAAGAAAACATAGAATCTATCTGAAACTGAGATCAACTTCTATAAAGCTACTTACAAGGAAAAACAACAAGATGAGCATCTAATTCTGGCATTCGTCTTCGCTGCTTCGATTACCATTTTGGTCGATTCAATGGTGTCTAGCGAAACATCTGCAGCTGTGATATTCCTCTGTAAGTCTTTCCTTGCTTTTTAATTTCCTCATTTCATATCCATATGGTTAATCTTCCATGAAACGATTACTTTTCTGTTCTTGCAAGAAACTGTTCATATGATGTTCAATCTTCCAAGGCTATTCATGTTTAATACGATCATGTCATCGTAAAACAAATTCCTCTATCATTCATGTGCAGCGGTTCTTATCTTCATTAGAATATCCTTGAGCATCAGCGCTTGTTCTAGGCGATCGACCCTCAAAAGGGGAACGAATCCGGTTGCCCCCACGTTCTCGACGATCGTGGTCGATAAGATTCTCGATGACATAGAGAAGCCCATACAGTTCTCTTCTCAACAGCTAAGAATCGCCACCTGCAATTTCTCGCATTTACTGGGTGCAGGCAGTTTCGGGGCAGTTTATAAAGGGACGTTCTTGAACGGGTTGTTAGTGGCCGTTAAAGTACTAAACAGCAGCTCGGACAAGAAGATTGAAGATCAATTCTTGGCCGAAGTAACCACCATCGGTAGAACACACCATAGGAATCTTATTCAGCTATACGGATTTTGCTTCGACAGAAACTTAAGAGCGCTTGTATACGAATTCATGCACAATAGTTCATTGGACAGATTACTGTTCAGTGCAGATAAAGATATAGAGTGGGAGGTTCTATACAATATCGCAATCGGAACTGCCAAAGGGATCGCATATCTACATGAGGAGTGTCAGCAGATAATAATCCATTACGACATAAAGCCAGAGAACATCCTCCTGGACGCAAACTTCTGCCCGAAGGTAGCTGATTTCGGGCTGGCTAAGCTCTGTAACCGGGAAAAGACCCATGTGACAATGACCGGAGGGAGGGGGACCCCGGGATATGCCGCGCCGGAAATGTGGATGCCGTTCCCCGTCACCCAGAAGTGCGACGTGTACAGCTTTGGTATGCTCCTGTTCGAGATCCTCGGGCGCAGGAGGAACCTTGACGTGAATCTTCCCAACAGCCAGGTGTTGCATATAAAAGTTCTATTTCCTAATAGCAAGTGTCTAAGGCTGTGTCTCGTAAGGGGGAGCGGTGTCTAAACACAGGTGCCATTGATCAAAGGAAAAACAGATATCGAAGTTTTTGTTATAACTGCTTACTCTGGACAGATTCGACCTTTGAGGATGACTAAATGCACAGGAATTCGATGATGATTGATGATCGATCGGCCAGTCGGTCTATCCGAACAGTATAAAGTGAAGTATTCCACAGTCTGAAAGAAAGAGTAGCGACTCTGCTTAAAGAGGCCCTGAGTCATGAACTAAATTAGGCTTAAGAGAGGTCATAGAGTGGTCAGATCAAGAGTGGATTATGCAATTTACAGTCTCTTGGGTTGGGCTCTAATGTCATTAAATCTAAGGCATTAGCTAAATTTCCATCACGTTTAGACTTACATTCTTGAGTTTTTCCTTGATGCTGATGCACCAGGAATGGTTTCCGAGATGGGTGTGGAAGAAGCACGAGAAGAAGAGGTTCTCGGACGTGATGATAGCATGCGGGATCCAAGAGAATAGCAGAGAGAAGGCCGAGAGGATGGCGATGGTCGCTCTGTGGTGCGTTCAGTACCAACCGGAGTCGAGGCCGAGCATGAGCTTCGCCCTGAAGATGCTGGAAGGCGGCGCAGAAATCCCAATGCCCCGCAACCCATTTCGCCACCTAATGGAATCTCCGCTGCCGGAGATTCTAGCAGAAGTGAAAGGAGAATCGTGCAGCTTCCCGCCACCGGCCGTCAGAATGCTAGCTGAATCTTCTAATCCTGGCATCGTCCCTACAATCTGATAGGATTCATTTAAATGAAATTTCTTGATAGATATCATAACCTCTAGTGATGAGCAGCAATGTTTTGGTTTAAGACGTACAGGACCCCTTTTGTTTCATTCTTTTCATCCACTTTTTCATGCGCAAGTCAAAAGCTTTTGCCTGTCTTCTCGAAGTTCTCCTTCTTTTGATCTTGTAGATAATGAAGATGGTAATAAGATTTCTTGCTCCTGGCTTCAGTTTTTCATGTCTTAATCTATCCATGCTAAAGTCAACTTCAGCTCAGCACTGACAAAAGAAATGAACCCATTCTGCTCCTGAAACAGAAGTCACCATGGTGACTTCAATCCAAATGACCTTTGAGATATTCGGTCAGGACTTAGGCCACGTCCTTGAATGCTTTGGAACAAAATGGTATAATGTGCGTCAGACCGTAGTACGACCTTGGGGCCGACATCACGTAACCTTAGTCGAATGGGATTGTACCTTCTCAAAAGTCGTCCGGCGAGGCGTTGACAGAAGCGGCTCGAGATTCATTTTGGAGGAGCAAATGATTCATAAGTCCAACAGGCAATCCTCATGGGCACTATCTGATTACTTCATACAAGGATTCGCTGCCAGTGGTGAATGTAGTTACATTTAGTTCGACGGTGATCGATTGCAATTGGCATTGAGAACGAAATTATGATCCATTTTCTTGTAGAATTGAGTAAGACCACATGAGAATTCTAATAAGGTCACTCGACGGGTGTGGAGACTCTTATGATCACATCCGCTTTCTCAATACACGCATGTACTAGAAGCCAAGCGCAATTACATGTGACATAAATTCTTATTCTATTATAGTTTAATATTTGTGTATGAAGCTGATAATGGTATGATTGCTTTTTGTTCGGATTTTCTTTTTCAAGACAAGTTGTATAATTACCAAGCTTCTAGATGAAATGGCCAGGATTTCTTTACCTAAAGAAGGCATGAAAAGCAAATTGTTGTTAATTCACTTATATATCATTTGCACACAATTCATAAATTCTTTAGAAAGGTGTTTATGAAAAAAAGGGAAACATGCATCTCCGAGAAATAGGGTAAAATTTTACAGGACTTTGTCAAAAACTTCTACCGTGTTTTAAGTGCTGAAATTGAAAATGTTAGAATGCATGTGTGAGTTGTGTTAGAAAATCTCATATCGAAGAATTGGTGATGTGTGAAACAGTTAATATATCTTCATTAGCTCATAAATCATTGGTTCTTTGAGTCAAGCTAGGTCAAACTAAATATATTGACGGGCTCAGACTGAGACTCTCTTTTGACAGTTGTTCCGCTCCCATCAAAAACAAAAAACTCTTTGAGAATAAGTTTAATCTAAGTGAAAAACATTAATGTGGAATACATTATTGATGGGTTTTAATAATACAATTCAGTACAATTTTAATTTTCATCGAGTATTTTTTTTTTCACTTAAGAACTAAGCAACTCATTTTTTACTTAACATGTTATGTGGTTTTTGACTTAAGAAAATCAATTAAATTGGTGGGACTGAAAATTATGAGAAGGACTTAGTGAATTTAAACGCCAAAAGTTTTAAATTTTACCCTTAATAATTAGCATTCAATGTGGGGATGGGGCTATTTTCACATCCTATATGAC
Source organism: Metrosideros polymorpha var. glaberrima (assembly GCA_001662345.2). Taxonomy (NCBI): domain Eukaryota; kingdom Viridiplantae; phylum Streptophyta; class Magnoliopsida; order Myrtales; family Myrtaceae; genus Metrosideros; species Metrosideros polymorpha. The sequence goes on from BCNH02000003.1 coordinate 15,918,709, forward strand.
TAATCCAGTCCATTTTCACTAAATTGACATAATTAGCTGTAACGGCTTTCATATTTGACTAGTTACCTTCAATCTAGTTAGTTTTTCATTATGTGTTCCCTTCAAATTTGAACTTATCGTTATATAGAAAATACAAATTAACCTCCTCTTATCGCAACTTATCCATTCTTCATCAATACATAGAAATAAAAAGACTAAAAAGCAGAAGGAAAGTGAATAAATTTGGGATCTACAACTTTAAATTTCAATTAAACGATTAAGAGCAATTAATGAAAATAGAATAGCATTTAGTGGGTCTGCACGGCCCACTGGACTAGTCAAGCCAAGGCCCGTTTTCGATGGGCCAGCGAAAAGACTTTTAGGCCCGGTATAGGGCACTTGACTAGAGCCCTCCCTCTCGCGTTTCTCTCTCCGTCGCCCCTTCATTGTTCAGTCCGCCGTCGCGCCTCGCCTCGCCTCGCCTCGCCTGTCTCCGTCCTCGCAGTCCTCCAAAACCCGGCCCCTTTTCCTTCAGAGCCACCTCGTGCTCGCCGTCGCCACCTCCCGTCCCGCCGCTGTCGGGACTGAAGGTGAGTCTCTTGTCTCTCAGCCTCTGTCTCAGTCTGTACTTAGGTTTGTATCGATTCAGAATCATCATCTACGCCGGTTTTTTACAGCGAATTCGTTTGCAATTTCTCGTCCTTCTGTGTTTGGCATTTGGGTCGGTAATGATAAGAGCTGTGGTTGATCAACTGCCTCAAAGAAGGACCTTTTCTTGTCTTTCTGTCGGTTTCAGTTTGAAGTATTGAGATTTTGAGGATTGGGATTTCAATCTTTGCAACAATGTCTGCCTGCCTGCCTGCCCCTATAATCAGCTGCTTCTTTGAATTATTTTTCGAATTTGATTTTCTATGAGAAGCATTCTGTGTCTTTACTGTTTTGTTTCTATTCTTTTGCTGCAAACCCAAATCCACAAGAATTGTATGATGAACAACAACTGTTGATCATTTATTCGGGCAAGAAAGATCTCCTGAACATGTTCTCATGTTCTTTTGGTTTCGTTTGATTGGAGAAAAATCAGTAATAACGTGCGAGACCACAGTGAGGAACAGAACCTTTAGGTTAATGTAATTGCAGACATGAATGTATCTGTCTAAAAATTGCGGTACTGGTTGCTGAGCTGATTGTTTTACGTACATTCGGGTGCAGATATAGCTGTGCCGATGCCAAAAAAGAGTTCTTCAAAAGCCCCAGATCAAGGGCCAGAAGTGCCAGTTGTGAAGGAGGAGAAAGCTTCTCCAGCTACGAGGAAATCCAATGATGAGATCGACGACATTTTTGCGTCAAAAAAGAGGACGAAAAGTGAAAAGGGGGATGCCGAGAAGCCAGCTGAAAATGGCAGCGGGAAAACAAAGAAGATGAAGAAAAAGAAGAAGGATAAAGGGTTAATAGAGAGTGCATTAGGCGACACACCTTCTCGTCGTAGAAAGAAAACAGGGGATGGGCTCACCATCTACACAGAGGACGAGTTGGGTATCAACAAGGCAGACGCTGGTGGTACGCCGCTCTGTCCATTCGACTGTTCTTGCTGCTTTTGAGTATAGTCCTTGCGTAATGGAGATCATCCTGTCGTTCTTGTTGTAACTTATTGGCAATTTTTGGCTATTCACCTCAAGGTTCATCATGTTTTGGTGCCTCTTTTTCCTAACTGCATGTCCTTAATCTTATTCTTACAGTTTTGGCAGTTTTCTTAGATAACCTAAATAATGCAGGGTCATGATAAGATATTGTAGCTAAGAGTTCTTGGGGCGGGTAGGAAAGATGTTAGTATTTGAGAAGTTGATACTTAGTATATGGTCATTTAAGATCTCAAACTCACAAGTCCAGCGACGTGCATCCTCTTTTTGGCTCATTTATTGGACACACAGCTACAAGAAGAGACCGTATCGCATGAACCCTTTAGTATTTACAAGGCATATGAGAATATGGAGTTCATGAGCTTTTTGTGCTGTGGATATAAGTTGAAATGCGGATTCGTGTTTCCAATCTTTTGGCAGCATCTTGTATTGAGATTCAACTCTGCCCCAGCAAGAACTGCTTAGTTAATGTGCATGACTCTGGAGAAAACTTTGTCCCCACTGATCCAAGCCATATGAGCATTTAAAGCCAGATCTCTCATAGGCATCTTAACAAACACTTTATATGCAACCAAACTAATATCATTCGCTCTTTAAATCGTGCGTACGATTACCACAGCACCATTGCCGCCGAAGTGACAGGGACAGGACAGTCCTCCCCTCACGAAGCCACAACCTATGAAGAAGTTCACAGCACTAAAAACCTTCGAACCCAACACCCTAAACCCGAATCCCAGGCTAGCCCATGGTTCGACCCGGTTCTTGCACAACCGCCACAACTGACAACTGCGGTTCCTCTTGGAGCTCCTCATCAACATCAGACTGCGATAATGAAGATGAACACGGGGAACAAGAAGGGGATGAGTAAAGTCCATTCTTCTCTTTTCTCGGTCTAGAAAGAGTAAAGTCTCTTTGATCAACATAGAACAATTACCAAAGCTATCTTGAGAAAGGTTATCAGTATCTATAAAAGATTCATGTGTGTTATGCATTTCGACCTACTCTTTGATAGATTAGTCCGAGAGCATCTGCGGGCATGGGATCAGAGGAGCAATCATCTGGTGTTCTGTAGCATTACGATATCAGCAATGCAAAAAGAATACTTGATAAATAAATAAAAACAAAACAAAACCTTTCGATACAGCTACAATATATTCATGATTTACCAGAAATGAAATAAGAACAAATTATGAAAAATCCTTGTCCCAAGGAGATTAATAATGTCATATGGTAGCTAGCTCTATTCCATTTTCTACAGCTTGCTTCTCAGGGTTGGAGCGGGAACCTTCGGAATACACGGTCCTCAAAGCGGACGATTCCGAGTCCAATTCGCTTCCATTTTCCGATAAAGGCTTAGCCGGATCGAAATACTCAAACGGATATTCGGGCGATGGAATTTCCATATCTCCGTCCAACATCTTCACCACAGTGCTCATTGCTGGCCTTGCCTCCGGCTTATACTGAATGCACAACAAAGCCACATTCAACATCCTCAACGCCTTGCCTCTTTCGCTCTCGGGAACCCCACAAAGAGAGACCATCACCAACAACTCGCCATTCTGTAGCATGTCCCACGTCCACCGCGGAAGCCACTGTGTAGACTCACTCAGGTTCGGATCGTGATTTCTCCTCCTCCCCACGATCTCGAACAGGAGCATCCCGAAGCTGTACACGTCGCACTTGTAGGTCACGGGAAAGGGCTGCCACATCTCAGGCGCTGCGTACCCGGGGGTTCCGCGGAACCCTGTCATGAGGATCCGACTGCTTTCCCTGTTGTGGAGCTTGGCGAGCCCGAAGTCCGCGACCTTCGGGCTCAAGTTCCGGTCCAGGAGGATGTTCCCGGGCTTAATGTCGTAGTGGACGATCCTCTGCTCGCATTCCTCGTGCAAGTAGGCGATCCCCTTCGCAGTCCCCACGGCAATCTCGTGCATCTTGCACCAATCAATCGCCATCTTGTCCCCAAACAGGAACCCGTCGAGGGACCCATTTTCCATGTACTCATAGACGAGTGCCCTCGTCGTCGGGTCGAAGCAAAAGCCGTAGAGCCCGACGAGGTTTATGTGGTGAGTTCTTCCGATGGAGCTCACCTCTGCCATGAACTGCTCCTCAATCCTCTTGTCGTGGGCATTCGTGAGCACTTTGACGGCCACCAGAGTTCCGTTCGGCAACTCGCCTTTGAAGACAACTCCATAAGCGCCGGAACCAAGCAGGGTGGCATAATCTCTGGTGTAAAAAGCTAGCTGCTCCGAAGAAAACCTGGTGGGCTTCAGGAATCTCTCCAGGGTATCGAACTCATCGGGCACTTCCCAATTGTGTCCTGGTGAGATAGCTGGTGGGGCGACGGAGATTACCCCGGATGGCCAAGGATGAAAAACTTGCGGAAACTTTTCCAAGCCATTAGTAGCAATCCTGGCATAGCTTGGGATTGCGGTTCCCGCTTTCTTCAAGCGATTGATGATGAAGTACACGGCGACAACGATTGCTGCAGTGCCCACCACACCGGAAACTGAAAACAGGTGGCACCGATAGCATCGTTAGAAAGTTCGATCACAATATCAAGTTACGAACTTCATACACAGGTTCGCATTCCGACTTACTAATGGCAGCACCTAAGACCCGACCCATAAACGAGAGATTGTCGGTATAACTTGGGGAGTAACTTGGGGAGTAACTTGGGGAGTCTTGATTGACCTTGCTGAAATCATATTGGAAGGAGCTCATCCCTCCTACGGGGGGAATCGAATCGAATCGAATCGAATCTTGCTGTGGGATCAAGAACTTCTCTCGTTGAGAGCCTGCTGATTAAGAGAGTCGTCGTGCCTCCAGTTTTGGTTATGTTAAGTACTATCCACGGAGAGGTCTGTCTGTTCTGTTGTCGTATTTGGCTTTTCTCAAGTCACGCGTTTGGGCCATACGTCGTTCAAGCTCGACGCGGTTTTGTTAGTGGGAGTCCATCTTCGAGGAAGTTTCGCAGAAGAGCAAATTGAAATTGACGGGCTTCGGTCAACAGCTTGGACTTTGGACGGGTTCAAAGCGAAGATCGTGTCGCATTAGGTATCAAGGTGGATGTGGACACCAAGCAATCGCTGAAGAATGCGTGTAATGAGAACAAAAGGTCACACACACATGTAAATGAAACACGAAATTTTACCTTGTGACAAATTTAATACTAGGGCTGCGCAATTGGACCTGTTCTACCTGAGAACCTGATCAGACCGCCTTGAAAATCGGTGTGGTTTCCAATTCCAAGTGAAGAATCGCCTTGAAAACGGACCGAATTTGGAACCAATTTCATAAAGCCTAAAAACCCTAGTTTTTCTCTTGGCATTTTTTTCTCTATCTTTCTTTTTCTCTGTTCTCTCTAATCTCACTCAAACATTTCAAGACTCTCTCCCTCACGACTCACCCTTCTCCTTGCGCCCTCACTCGTTTGAGCCTCGCAATCCTCGTTTGTTCTTGACTCGCCTTTGCTCATTGCCCTCATTCACTATTTACTTTGAACCATTTTGTTGCTCATTATTTTATTGTAAAAAATAAAAATAAGAAAGGAACAAAAAAAAAAAACTGATTCTCGAGTAGATCCTGGAGCCGGATTGGAAAAACATGATAGGTTCTAGAGTCAGTTTTAGGGACAAAAAAGTAGATTCTAGGTTTCAAAAACTGAGAATCAGCTCTAACAAGGTAGGTTCCAAGTTTTAAGTTTCGAATCTACCCACCCAATCATCCATATTCAATGCAACCTTCGAATGTATGAAAAAAAAAAAAACACCACTTTAAACCTCTATGACAAATTTGACACAACCTTTTTAAACATACAAAAATGTGCGCAATCTTTCCACTATGATAGAAATAGTATCCTCAAGTATTCCATCCATTATCGCCGCAGTTATCTTGTCCATTTGTCAGCCCACCTGACTCTCATTGCATTGACAACTAGTAACAGTTAGTACCAGCGCATTCTCAACCGCTCAAATACATTCTATTTTCATCTTAATATCGATTTCCCGATCTCTCATCAACACCGTGATTGTCTATTCTATGTTATCTACTTTGTAATTGAGTATGCAACTCAATGATTGACGAAATTCATAAAAATAAAAAAATAAAAAGTATTGTCAAGATTGTGGTTAATTCCATGAAAAATGAAAGGAGTAGAGTTTTTCAC
>BCNH02000003.1:15924660-15964704 GCA_001662345.2 Metrosideros polymorpha var. glaberrima
TATCTTGGAATGCATGGCTAGGCAAACACCCGACACTTCACGAGGTGGTCAAAAGAAGTGATTGGGTCAACAGGACACAAGGTTGCGTAATATATCATCATAGATAGTGAGAGAGTCATAGATTTCTTGAACGGACAAGATCTTATTAACGTGTAATTACGAGACATTAGTAATTTTTCGAGAAATAGTTTCTTGAAGGATTGGAGGAGAAACCCTCGCATGATTGATTACAGAAGGAGACGTTTTGACTGCATGCTGCGCTACAACCACCACCACCACCTCCATTCGCCTTCCTCTCATGGTTCGTTCCATACTCTCTCTCTCTCTCTCTCTCTCTCTCTCTCTCTCACACATTTTTGTCTCTCTTCTTCCTTTTGGTTTGCTGGTCTTAACTTTGGCTCGTCGGACTTCCATTCTCGATGATCTCATCGGCCAATACCGTTGCTCCTGTCTGAATTCGAGAGATTGGCCGATTTCTCTGTCGTTGCACTCGCCGAGGCTCTCAAATCTCATATCTCTCCATGCACCTGCTTATTGCACGTGCCCAGAATTTTTACCTATTTCTCCGTCGTTGTACTCTTTCTTCCATTTTTAGGCCTAATTCCCTTAAAAAAATCCAAACTTTAGGTCTAGTCCCAAATTTGTCCCAAATTTTCTTTTATCTCAGAAAAAAAAAACCTAAACTTTAGGTCCAGTCCTAAATCTGCTCCGAATTTTGTTTTGTCTGACTTTCAATCTATTCTCAAATCTACCCTTATTGTCCAATTCCAACATGACGTGGCATTTTCACATCGATAACAAATCTACATCAACAAGGTGACATGTAAAAAAAATCTCCAAAATAAAATTGTTCTAGGATATGAAAATTAGGAATGACTATGGGCAGATTTCGGACTAGAGTAAAAATTGATGAGGGCAAATTTAGGACTGGACCTAAAGTTTTGGGTATCTTCTAAGACAAAAAAAGAAGAAGCTCAGGACAGAGTTGTGACTGGACTTAAAGATGGGAGTTATTTAGGGAAGTAGGCCTCCATTTTTGTGTCCGGGCACTCCTTCTAATGGCCCCTCTATTTTCTGCCCAGCTCTCTGTTCTTGCTTTTCTTTCACGTCTCGCCAACGCCTTCTCACCCAGGCACTTCTTTCTTTCTGTGCACTTGGAGAATGGCTAAGTTTTGTTTCCTTGCTAGATTAATCCTTAGAAAGTACCGGGTGAACTTGAAATTGTCCTTTTCATCTTCGTAACTGCACAAATATGCTCAGATGGCATTGCTGGATTGTGTCTTGGTGCCTACTTGGAAGAAAAAAGAATCAAAAACCCGAACCGCGTTTTTTGGTCGAGTCTCAGTTTGAGTCATAGCTTACACAAATTCCTTATGTTTTGATTCGGGCCGGGTATCATGAACACCCGACCCAACCCAAATCGTTGACACTCAAAACTCCATGCATATGTAAAACCGATAACATCATTTAGCAAGATATAATGACCAATTCAGAATTTTTCAATAACTTTAGAGAATTTTGAAATTGCAATTTACCACAAGCGACATTTCGATTAATTACATTGCAAGTCGGAACAGATCGTGCCTTCTTTGCTCGTAAATTTGTTAACTGAGTTCTACATATTTGATATGCCAAAGTTTTAAAACCGTCTTTGCCCTTGATATTTTTCCAATCATTTTTGGACTACATTTTTCATGTCAAGCTGAATTTATCTTTTATTTCCCCATAAAATTAGATTATCTTTTTGGAAGTCTTAGTTAAATTTCGTTTTCTGTTCGAATTTTTGTGTGTGTTGTTTTCACTACTTCTCGAACAATAATTCTCCATTTTCTGTTTTACACATCATTTAGATATCGTTTCTAGAATGCGATCAATCTATTATTGGAAACTTCTATTGTACTTTTTGTTCTACTCTTTTGGACATTTGTTCCTCATTTTGATTATGACTTGTTAATGCAATATTTGATTTTTTTCTGAAATAAAAATAATAGTTTACTTTAATTTTTTAATCAAAGCTATTTTCTCATTTCTTATCTTGTCATAATCATATCTTTAAAAATTCTTCCCTCAAGGAACAAAGTGTTAGTTATTCTTTTCTATAATTTAATTTCGATGGTGATCATTAATTCAAATGTCATTCATATTTTCCACTTGTGTTAGACGAATTACTTATTTCAAAACTAAATTCATATTGTTGAATGGAAAATTATTTTGTTGAGAGTTAGATTTTACCTTTTCTCATCATGAGTACGAAGCTTGTTGCTAATTGTGGTGGCAAGTTAACCAATTATTCCCTCCTCGGGTATGGATGGATCTAGGATTTTCCCTAGTGGGGGCAAATTGATAATCACTCATAAGTTCAAAGACAGTTTGATTTAAATGACTAGTGTAAATATTTTTTTACTAGAGAAAATGGTTTATAAGTACAATCTTTTTCTGTATATATAAGTACTCACACACATATATATTATGAATTAAGCAAACCCAATGATCATTTAAACTCCAAGTTTTATATTAAAAAAATTCATGAACAACCCATGCACATGTTTAAAATACCTATGACTGCACATAACTATAGATGGACAAAGTTATAATTCACGATAATTAAGATGATTGACGAGTAATCAATGAATTCTGTAGCTTTTAAATTTGAATTTAAAATAACTATATAAGTATTCTATAAATCTATGATCTTTCCTTTTACGACAATTGAGATTATATTAAAAAATGATGCTCCCACTATTTTTTCATTTTGTGTTCCAATTGGAGAAGTTTACATGGTTGTTACTCTTTTACGAGAATCATCTAAGATTTGAGTATTTTAATGAAGGGTTAATATCAAGAAAAACCCCAAATTGGTACCCCTGTGACAAATTTACCTCGAACTAATTTTTTTACCACGAAAAACTCTAAATCGGTACATTTGTGATAGATTTACCCCAAACTTGTACACTTGTGACATATTGACCCTCCCTTAGTTTCCGTCAAATGTTGCCATCAAATTGCCAAGTTAAATGAAACGTGACAGTTGACGAGATGTACCGGTTTAGGATTTTAACTTTCGTTTGTCATAGGTGTGCCAGTTTGGGATTTTTCGTAATATTGACTCAATTTAACAGAAACTACTAGATAGTAAATTTGTCATAAGTGTACTATTTGAAATTTTTCGTGGTAAAAAAATTAGTTTGGGATAAATTTGTCGTAGATGTACCAGTTTGGGGTTTTTTGTGGTATTAACCCAATGAATTCAATGATTGGGATTCTAATTTAAAATAATATTGATAAAGTATTTTTATTTACAATGTCTCTCTAAAGTTTAATCTCTAATAACTCCTACGTATATACAAGTTTTTAGTTCAAGCTTTTTTAAGGGAATTCTTCGGTTAAAGTTGTGAACTCTTTATGACTATAATTTATATTTAAGATATGTTAAATAATAAAGATCATCAACAAGGTTCAAACTCATAAGAAAAAATCCTTAATATAAATAAGCTTGTGCGTTTTAATAAGTGAAAGAGAGGAAATGAAGTTTGTTTACAAACAATAGCAAAATATCGTAAGGTGGTGAAATAAAACGTCATTACTTTGATTAATAGGGACAATTTTGTATTTTCATGATAATGTACAACTTTTGCATTTTCAATAGATAGCGACTTTTACGGGTATGAGCGGTTCCAGTGTGGGTAGGTTCCAAACTTTGAACTTAGAACCATCACTTTGGGGACGGTTACCGGTTCTGAGTTTTTTTAACCTGAAATCTACCTTGTAGACCTCAAAACCCCTTTAGACCTCGAAACTGACCTTGTTGGTCCGATCTTGTTCCAAGGGCTATTCGAGAACCAACCAATCCTTTTTCTTTTTTTCATTTCTTTTATTTCTTAAAAGAACAAACTTTAGTAAAACATCTCCTTTTTTATTTCTCTTACATTTTAAGTGCATGCTCTTTTTCAAGAAAACAAACCCAACACCTCTTTCAACCTTAAACCTCCGCAAAAAAAAAATTCCATTGATATCCATAGTTGATGTCTCATGTATGCTGGATACGCATTCCAAAGTAGTGGACCAAATGGTGCTTTTAAAGGTTCGCACAACAATATCTTGTCCCCATTAATCTTTTATCGAATCTAAGTTTAAGTAAAATCTCCCCTATCTTGTAACCGTATTAATTTCTTAACAAATAAGTGCTTTTTTAGTTAATACCAAGAAAAACCACAAAGTGGTATACTTGTGACAAATTTACCCCAAACTAATTTTTTTACCACGAAAAACTCCAAACTGATACATCTGTGACAAATTTATCCCAAACTGGTACACTTCTGATAAATTTACCCTCCGTCAGATTCCGTCAAATTGTTGAGTTTGATAACACGTGATAGTTGACGGGATGTACTAATTTGGGGTTTTACCATCCGTTTATCTCATGTATGCTAGTTTGGGATTTTTCGTGGTATTAACCCAATTTAATGGAAACTAGCTGTTGCAACCTAAATTTCAGAAAAAAAAAAAAAAAAAAAAAAAAAAAAAAAAAAAAAAAAACCTAGGTTAATGGATTACCAAGTTAATTAAATTAACTAACCTAGCTTAGACCCTCCCAAGTCCTACCAAATCGCAACTTAAGGTTCGGTATTAACATGCAAAAGATTTAAAACAGAGTCGCCACTAATCATTTATGGTAGGTCGATTAGAAACATAAATAAAGTATAGGGAGATATACTTTATTTCTACAAACCAGAGACTAAATGATTTCGGCAACTTGATTACGTCAATATTTCTATTAACGCCCTTTCGGTACCCATTTTTTATGAAAATTCTTTGATTGGCAACGTAGATTAATGTTTTTTGGGGTTTTCTTTTATGCAATGCTAATGCAACCATATTTTAAAATGAAATGCATTTAATTAAATGATCTAAGTCTAATGACATGCATTTATGACCCTAAACTTACATTTTCTAGATGACGGACAGAAATGTCATATGGCTATACTATATGATAGGCAATTTAATTAATTAATCATAATGACTAAGATTAAATAATAAATGAGCCTAGACATTTAATTCTATATGAACGCACCTAAAAAATTAAATGAACCTAGACTAATGACATGGCAAAGATGACATGCACATGATGAGTATTTTTGGTATTTTTTATGATTGATTACATTAAACAAGAACAAATAATTTGAACAGAAATAATTAATCTTGCCCATAATATACCTTTAATTTCGATTTTCAATTTCACAACATTCCCCTGAATTAGGGCCAGAAAGTGAATTAATTTATAGAATAACCATCATCCCCAAATACATATGGCAGATTTTGAAATTCTATTTTTGAAATTATCAATCCAATTCTCATAATTGAGAATGTGACGTATAATTTCTATGTGCAAATACAGTCATACTTCTGAATCGAAGTCAAACATTACCCTATTGCACATTTTCCTTGGGACATAGGCACAATGGGAGGATATATTATGAGCAAAATTATTTATTAATGTGCAAATTAAATCATAATCATAATCATAAAGATAAGCAAAAAATAAAAAATAAAACATAAAAAAATTACCTATAGATAAGTGACTAATTATCCATAAGATTTACATCTTTAATTTAAGCAATGTTATCTATAGAATATCAAAAGGGATTTGATATTTACCTAATTAGAATAGGAAATATCCACTTTCCTTTTTCGAATTCACGATCCACAAGCTAGGGCCAGTTATGAGGGACGTTGCCGAGCTGCTGAGGGTCGCCGGAGGGACACCAGAGGTGCAGTGAGCGGCGGAGCAGCTGGTTCAAAATTGGATCCCCTCTGGACTTTTATCAAACACTTGGTGAGCGGTGTGAATAGGAGCTGTTTTGGCTCCAATCTCGACCCGAATTGTTATGGCTTCAATCGAGAGGCTCCCTGGGACTTCAAGGAATGGATTTCGACCACTTGGGATGGGCGGAGCAGCATTGGAGAGCGGCGATCAGCGGAGACCAGAATCGGGCCTTGTTTTGCTGCAGAAATAGGGTCACCAATGGGCCTCTTTCATCGGCTCCGATCTCTTCCATCGAGGCTCTTCTGATCAGGCTCTTTGCACGGCTTGAAACTAGGTTGCACATGCTTAGTTTTTACACCTTTCGGGGCTCGAGGAACGCCAGAAAATGGTCGAAAAAGGGCTCCGAAGATGGCCCACCGGTCGGTTTTACCCTCTGTTTTTCTGGGTTTTTGAGGTCGCGGCTGATCGGTGGGGAGTTTTTATCGACCCAATTCGTTGTGATGGTTGCTTGTCTGGGTGGAAGGACTGAGAGAAATAAACTAGAATATTCCTAGTTCGTGTTAGTGGCTCACCAGAGGGAAGAGACCACGCGTGGAGGCGGTACGATGGCAGTGAATGTGGCTCGGCGAGTGGATTCCTATCGAGCTCCTACTCTCTTTCTCTCTTTGCCTCTCTTTTGAATTTCTAAGCTCGAAAATTCTGATCAAGCCCCCCTGATTCCTAAGGTATAAAGGGATATTTATAGGAGTTTCGAGGGTTTTCACAAATTTTGCGGATTTACGAATTAGTCCCCGAACTTTTGGATATTTGCAAATTGGCCCCAATCAACGAAATTATTTTCAATTTGGCCCCTAATTGGCTTGGCCACCCCACCAGATGGGCTTGGTCGAAATTTGACCTCTCCATGGGCTTATTATCTCTTTCGAGCTTAATTTTGGCCTTTTTCTTGACTAGTATGAACTTTTTAATAATAAAAGGCTTTTTCCCAATTAAAAAAAAATTAAAGCGGGCTGAATGAAACTCAAATTAGGCCTCAAAGGCTCTAAGAAATCCGGTCACCTATCCCCTATGCTTGGCCGAATTTTATAATTAATTTGGCCCTGTCCGTGCATCCAATTTCAATCCGATTTAGCCACTCGATCCAATTAAATGCAAATGCATGAAAATCTAATATGCTGAAAAATAATTATAAACCTATATGAAAATTAAGTGCAATTAATTTAAATATTTTTTGCTAGGGGTCAAGTCAACCCCTAATTTTTATGCAAATTAATTACCGAAATAAATTCTAAATTAATCATAAAATGGGGTCAAAATTTAGGTGTCAACACTAACGGAGGGTAAATTAATCGCAAGTGTACCAGTTTTGGGTAAATTTGTCACAGATGTACTAGTTTGAGGTTTTTCGTGGTAAAAAAATTAGTTTGTGGTAAATTTATCACGTGTACTAGTTTGAGGTTTTTTGTGGTCAAAAAAATAGTTTGGAGTAAATTTATCACAGGCATACCAGTTTGAGGGTTTTAGTGGTATTTGACCCTTTTTTTTTCCTAGAATAAGTTATAATTTGTATTTGTTCGTTTAAATCTCAAACTCATGGATACAGTGACATGCATCCTCTTTTTGACTCGTTTATTTGACACTCAGCTGCGAGATGAGAAGTATCGCATGAACTCTTGGTATTCACAAGGAATATGAGTTTTCTTTAGGAATATGGCTAGGGCAAGAGAAATACATCAAAAAAATGTTGAAAAAATTCAACATGACAAATTACAAGCCTGTTGGTACCCCTATACCTTTAGGGACTAAGCTATCTGCGGAATAGTGCCCTTAAACGGATGAGGAGGCTGAAGAGATGGCCCGAGTTCCGTACGCAAGAGCAGTGGGTAGCTTGATGTATGCTATGGTATGCACGCATCCGGATATAGCCCAAGCAATGGGAGTCTTAAGCCGATATATGTCCAACCCGGGTAGAGAACATTGGAATGCAATAAAAAGAGTTTTCAAGTATCTTCGTGGAACTTGGAATGTTTTGAAGGTACAGGGAATGGAAGCATCCTCGATATCGTGGGCCATGTAGATTCAGATTGGGGTGGAGACATTGATAGTAGACGGTCTACTAGCGGGTATGTTTTCACATTATTTGGGGCTGCGCTGAGTTGGATGAGTAAGAGGCAAAGCGTGGTAGCGCTCTCTTCTACGGAGGCTGAGTACATGGCTCTTACTCATGCCGGAAAAGAGGCCATTTGGTTATGGCGGTTGTGCCCTTAAGCTTGGTTTTGAGCAAGGTGCCGTGGAAGTGAGATGCGACAATTAAGGGGCTATTTATTTAGCTAAGAATCCAGCGTTTCACTCATGTACAAAGCACATCGACATACAATATCACTTCATCCGAGAGAAGGTGGAGAAGAAAGTGGTTCGGCTTGAAAAGATCGACACGGTGAAAAATAGTTTAGACTACCTTACTAAAGCCGTCACGGTTGCGAAGTTTGAATGGTGCTCTGCTGCGATTGGATTGAAGAGGAGTGATGATGGGATGGCCCTCATTTGCGTGAAGTATACACCAAGTGGGAGAATGTTGGAGTTGGCGAATACTTCGAAGACTCTTGTTTTTCATACCGGGCACGCCCACGTGAGCTTAAGGAAACCGAAGTATGAACCGATGATATGTGACCCCTACGCACGGAATATCGAGGGTCCCGCTGCCCGAAACAATATCGATTTTTTCTTTTTTCGTTTGTTTTGGGACTAAAGAGATTTGGATAGGTTTGGGCTTTCGGCCCATTTTAAGTCCTATATATATGTGTGGTTGTAAAAACCTAAAGATGAGTAGTTGAATCCCTTTGCAGGACGTAATCCTATTCTGAGGTGAACCTGAGTAAACTCGTGTGTCACTTTTATTCTCTGTGTTATCGTTTTGACTCGAATTAGGATATAACCCCATCAAATATGGAGTTCATGAGCTTCTGTATTGGGATTATAGCTTGAGATGCAATCTGTTAGCAGCCTCTTTTATTAAGATTCAACTCTGCCCCAGCAAGAACTGCTTAGTAGAGAAAAGCAGAGAGGGTCTGTGTTTTTGTTTGTTTGTTTTAGATTGTTGGTGGTGGTGGTGTCAAGCCTGGTGGGAGGTTGCCATTGGGCCCCGCCGCCTTCGTTTGCGTGGACATAGGATTCAGCGTCGGCACAGAAGAGCATGCCCCTCGTCGCTCATGAGCGACATGTTCGGAATGGGGCAAGGTGGAGCAGACGCGTATATCCCCGCCACTCCCTTCAGGGTCGATCTCTCACTTCGTAAATACAACAAATTGATAGCTCTCGATAGATTGATTTGAGAAGCAAGCGTCAATGGTATCACGATGGTCGCGAATTGCTCTTTGAGTATATAATCTGATTGAATCTTTAAATAATGAGTGCGAGCTCATTCTGATATTTTCAAATGCTATTCTAAAGATACAGGAATTCTCTTGGTAAAGAAAGAGTCAAAGTTTATGCATTACAGCATACTATTTGATCAGGTGATTTATCAGTTAGATCGAATCCCCAACCTACTAGTGACTCACCCGGAATACTACTATCAATCCGTAGTATAATGATATCAGCAATGCAGAAGGATACTTGATAAACAAGACTAAATCTTTAGGTACTACTACAGTATATTTTCATGATTTACCAGAAAAGAAGTGAGAATGAAAATTTAGGAATCTTTGTGCCAAGGATATCAATAATATTATCCGGTAGCTAGCTCTAATTCTGCAGTTTACTTCACAGGCTGGGAGCAGCAACCTCCAGAATACCCGGTACCCAAAGCGGATGAGTCCGAGTCCCATTCGCTTCCATTTCCCGAACCTTGAGAAGGATTATCCAGATCAGGGCTCTCGAACAGGTACTCGGGCGTCAGAATTGCCACATCTCCTTCCAACATCTTCACCCCGGTGCTCATCCCCGGCCTCACCTCCGGCTTATTCTGAATGCACCACAAAGCCACCATCAACATCCTCATGGCCTTCTCTCTTTCGCTCTCAGTAAACTCGCAGACCAGCTCCAACAACTTGCCATTCTGTAACATGTGCCACGTGCACTGTGGGTGCCACGGAACCCCGTCATGGGGATCTGACTGCTTTCCCTGTTGTAGAGCTTGGCGAGCCCGAAGTCCGCAATCTTCGGGCTCAAGTTCCGGACCAGGAGGATGTTCCCGGGCTTTATGTCGTAGTGGACGATCCTCTGCTCGCATTCCTCGTGCAAGTAGGCGATCCCCTTCGCGGTCCCCACAGCAATCTCGTGCATCTTGTGACCATCGATCGCCGTCTTTTCCCCGAACAGGAACCCATCAAGGGACCCATTTTCCATGTATTCGTAAAAGAGCGCCCTCGTCATCGTGTCAAAGCAAAAGCCGTAGAGCTTGATGAGGTTTATGTGGTGAATTCTTCCCATGGAGCTCACCTCTGCCATGAACTGCTCCTCCATCCTCCTGTCGTGGGCGTTCGTGAGCTGTTGACCCCCACCAGAGTTCCGTTCGGCAACTTGCCTTGGAAGACAACTCCGCAAGAGCCGGAACCAAGTACGATGGAGTAATTTCCAGTGTAAGCAGCCAGCTGATCCGAAGAAAACCTGGTGGGCTTCAGGAATCTCTCAAGGGTATCGAACTCATCGGGCACTTCCCTGATTGAGGAGACAGCCGGTGGCGGGATGGAGATTACCCCGGACGACTAAGAACAAACAACTTGGGATCGCAGTTCCCGCTTTCTTCAAGCAATCGATGATGAAGTACACGATGGCGACGGTCGCTGCAGTCCCAACCACACCGGAAACTGAAAACAGGTTGCAGTTGCAGAATCGTTAAAAGTTTGATCATTATACCAAATCGCGAACTGCATACACAGGTTCATTAGTCCGACTTACTAATGGCAGCAGCTACGGACCAATTCATCATCGAGAAGAATTTTTCGGCATCACTTTGCAAGTCTTGATTGTTACCATTTGTATAGGAGCTCATCTCTTCTAGGGGAAATCAAATCGAATCGAATGGATCAACTACTTCCCTCGCGAGAGCCTGTTGGTTAAGACAGTCGTTCTGCCTCTCAGTTTCGGTTGTCTTAAGTAGGAGAATTCGCATAAGAGACTGGACGGTGCCCTAGTATTTGACTTATGAAGCCATGCATTTGCGGTGTCCATACGTTGTTTAAGCTCCAACGCGTTTTTTTAATAGGAGTTTGTTGTTTTTATAGAACAAGCGAATCGGGTAAAATAATAGACGGGAGGAAGGAAAGGAAATCGGACTATGGATTTACGTGGTTCGGTCCGATTATCGAAACTTATGTCCACGGAGAGTAACACAGAATTCCATTATAGAAACAAGCGATACAACGATATTACAATCACTTGAGTACTCAAACAGACTCCTAGTATTTTCTAGCCCCCAATTATATTCAGTAACTCAATCAGTGTTTAACCCCTCATAATTCCTAGTGAAATCTCATCCAAGGAATTAAACAAATTCTACTCACAAGAATTTAACTGGCTAAATCACTATGGGTATAATTATAACAAACAAAACCCTCACGAAAAGAACTCTCTCTTCTCTCGGCCACCGAAAGGAACTTGGCGCACCATCGTCTTCAGAAGTCCTTCCTTTTTATAGGAGAAAGGGGCCAGCTTCAAGACAACTTTGGGCTTATAAAATGTCAAGAGCGGCGCCCACAAATGATGACAAAAGGAGAAGAGTCATTCGACGCCCATCTTCGGAAAACCACGCGCCTCCTACACATGACCATCATTAATGAAAGGGAGACAAATGAGAATAGCTTTCCCTTCCCTCTTTCATCCGCTCATCTTCACCAAAAGAAAGAGACAAAGAAAGAATAGAAAGGGAAAAGGGAAAGGGAGAAAGCAACATAAGGAGGAACAAAAGTCAAGACATCATCACGTTCTTTCCTTATACCTTTAAGAACCCCTTCTCCCTCTTCATGGCCATCACATGCATTCTTTAATGCATGCAGAATGAGATCCTCGACGCCCACCATCTAAAGATTTAGTGAGAATGTGAAGCGTGTTTTTCTTTTCAACGTATTTATCAGCAATAAATGCTTCACGTGCGAATCGAGTATTGTATACGGGCTTCAATTCGAGACATATTTTTAATGATCTCCACCTTGGCTCGATGTTTGAGCTAAGATGCAATTGCTTCAGTGGAATCTCGCTGCTACTCTCCCACAGCCCCAATGGGCTCAATCGCCACAAAGGATTTTTAAAGACACTAACTCTACCTGAACAGTTAACTACTCCACAAGGATTTTTCGACACAACTTCATGTATCACAGATAAAGCAAAACTATCATTGCGTCCATATCTGTCAAAAGGTTGAACACGCACCTTGTCAATTTCAGTAGCTACAACAATCGTTGGCTCTACTGGCTCCACCTCGCTACAAACATTATATGTGACGATTATTTCGTTAGTAACTACTACCTCAGGAGTTTCTGGTTGCAACTCCACCTTGAGCTGAACACCTTCCAGATTCGTATTAACACTGCCATAAACACTCCTAGCCAAAAGTACTAGAGACTCGTCAAATGTAACTTCTTTGCTGTCAATAGATAAATTTATATCCGGGCACCACAACTGATAGCCCCGCTCACCTTGGAATATGCACCTTGCCCTCACATCAAGCTTACCATCATTTGCTCGAAAATAACATGGGCAATCAAACATTCTAACAATAGAATAATCAGCAACATTACTTGACCACACTTTTTCGGGATTCTAACGTCCAATCGTAGTCGATGAGAATCTATTTACTAGGTAGCTTGCCATACCAAGCGCCTCTGCCAAGATTCTCCTAGCCACACCAGCACTAGAGATAATTTTATAGGCCGTCTCTAGTAAGGTTATACTCACCAATCTAGCAAAATGTTGTAGTTTGCTGGCACTAGTGCGGTGTTTCACTATGCCCTCCTTTATGCCTAATTTATTTACCAGTTTCGAGCAGAACACCATGCTACTGTCAGTCCGCACATGCTTGGTCGACCTACCAGTCTCCACCTCGATCAAAGCTCTCGACCACGTGTGCTTGACAATAGCATCAAACTTGTGTATAGGCACAAACACCTGGGTTTTCTTCAAGAAGTCGTTAGACTCTCGAACAGATGCATTCAACATCTCCAAGGCGAAACATGTCACTGTCTCACCTTGAAATTCATATAAGCCACCGTTCTTGATTCCTTTCATTATCACTAGGGCACCTCGGAAAATCTTTAGGACTCCACTTTGTGAAGAATACTTGAATCCAGTTGAATCTAGGGCACCCAAGGAAATTAAGTTCTTTTTCAATTCTAAAACATGTCTCACTCCGGTCAATGTCATCACAATACCATTATGCATTCTGATTTTAACATCACTAACACCCACAGTATCACATTCAACGTTGTTCCCTAACTGTACTTTACCACTACCTGTGCACTGATAAGTGATAAACCAGTTCTTATATGGTGTAATGTGAAATGAACAACCATAATCCATTATCCATCTGTCAAATGATGAATCCTCAGTGACAGACAAGACACAATCGACACCATCAGAATTATTTTCAGCTACAGCTGCAACATCATCTATAGACTCAACTCTAATTCCCTTACTATTTTCATCTTTCAGCTTATGACAATTTCTTCTAAGATGCCTACTCCTGCTACAATTCCAATAGACAACCCCACTAGTCCTAGATTGACTACGTTTGTTCATGCAGCAAGTTCAAGTTCACCAGATTCTTTCCTACGAATATCTTCACTCAGAATCAAATCGTAAACCTCATCAAATGTCAAGCTTCTTGACCCAGACAAATTACTAACAGCAGTAACAGTAATATTCCAACTATCAGGCAATGAGGATAATAGAATCAACGCATGTACCTCATCTTCAAAGTTAATCTCAACTGAACTCAATTGGTTAACAACCACATTAAATTCGTTGATGTGTTCAGCAACCAACATACCTTCACCCATCTTTAAATTAAACAGACGTCACAGCAAATAGACCTTGTTGATCGCAGAGGGTTTCTCGTACATGTTCGACGAGGCTTTCATCAGTCCCGCAGTGGTTGTCTCCTTCACGATATTAAACGCGATGTTACGAGCCAACGTCAGTCGAATAACACCCATCGCTTGTTTATTCAGCAATTCCCACTTAGGTTCTTCCATCAAATCTGGTTTCTCCCCAAGTAATGGTAAGTGCAGATTTTTTTGGTATAGAAAATCTTCAACTTGCATTTTCCAAAAAGCAAAATCCTTCCTATCAACTCAATTGATTCTCACCTTACCTTTTTCCATCGTTGTCGATTCGCTTCAAGTCAGCCAACACTAGCTCTGATACTAATTGTTATTTTTACAGAACAAGCGAATCAGGTCAAATAATAGACGAAGGAAGGAAAGGAATTAGACACCGAATTTACGTGGTTCAGTCCGAATATCGAAACCTATGTCTACGGGGAGAGTAGCATAGAATTCCATTATAAAAACAAGCAATACAACGAGATTACAATCACTCGAGTACTCAAACACACTTTTGATGTTTCTCAGCTCCCAATTATACCCAGTAAGTCACTCAGCGTTTAGCTCCTCATAATTTCTAGTGAAATCTCACCCAAAGAATTAAATAAATTCTACTCACAAAAATTTAACTGGCTAAATCACTATGGGTATATTTATAACAAACAAAACCCTCACGAGAAGAACTCTCTCTTCTCTCAGCCACGGAGTGGAACTTGGCACACCTTCGTCTTCAGAAGTCCTTCCTTTTTATAGGAGAAAGGGGCCAGCTTCAAGACAAATTTGGGCTTATAAAATGTCAAGAGCAGCGCCCACAAATGATGACAAAAGGAGAAGAGTCATTTGACGCCCATCTTTAGAAAACCACGCGCCTCCTATGCATGACCATCATTAATGAAAGGGAGACAAATGAGCATAGCTTTCCCTTCCCTCTTTCATCCGCTCATCTTCACCAAAAGAAAGAGACAAAGAAAGAATAGAAAGGGAAAAGGGAAAAGGGAAAAGGGCAAGGGAGAAAGCGACATAAAAAGGAACAAAAGTCAAGACATCATGATGTTCTTTCCTTATCCCTTCAAGAACCCATTCTCCCTCTTCATGGCCATCCCATGCATTCTTTAATGCATGTAGAATGAGATCCTCGACGCTCACCATCTAAAGATTTAGTGAGAATGTGAAGCATGCTTTTCTTTTCAACGTATTCATCAGCAATAAATACTTCACGTGTGAATTAAGTATTGTATATGGGCTCAAACTCGAGACATATTTTCAATAAAGTTCATCTTCGAGGAGTTTCTCTGAAGAGCATATTGAAATGGACGTGCTTCAATCAATACAACAGTCTAGAGTTTGGACAGGTTCTAGAGAAGATCATGTTGCATTAGGTTTGAAGACGGATGTGGACACCAAGCAATCGCTGAAGATTACGTGTAAGTATAAGAATCAAAGGCCAAAATGAGAATTATATACATATATATGTCAAGACCGAATGCAACATGATCTTCTCGAAGAATACGTGAATGTATTAGAACAAGAGGTAAAAATACAGATTAAACTATATTTATTATGTTGTTTTCCTATTTCTGATGAATAATTCTCCATTGTCCCTCTTGAATATCATTTAATATATTTTCTAGAACGTAATCAATCAATTATTTGGAAACTTGGATTGTAATTTTTGTTCAACTTTATGGGACATTGGTTCCTCTTATTGATTAGGGTTAAAACCACGAAAAATCCTAAACCGGCACACCTGTGATAAAGTTTCCGCAAACTAACTTTTATCACAAAAAAAACCCACAAACTGATACACTTATGACAAATTTACCCCAAACTAATTTTTTGGTCAACAAAACTCTTAAACTGGTACAAGTGTGACACATGTACCCTCCGTTAGCTTACGTCAAATTTTAATGTGAAATTGTTGAGCTAAATAACATATGGCAACAACTCATTTGACACGTGGAAATTCATAACTCTCTTTCTCTCTTCCAACTCTACCAATGAAGTTCGTCAGAGGACTTTTTAGGTTTTCCTTGCTCCGAGGGAGACAGAGAATGAGCTCTATTTGTTTTCAAATTAGGGCTAATTGAAAAAACAAAGAGAGAGAGAGAGAGAGAGAGAGAGAGAGAATTATGGATTTCCACGTGAAGTTGCCACATTAATTGAGTTAATGTCATATGTCATCTAGCTTAGCAATTTCATTGTAAAATTTAGTGGAAGCTAACGGATGGTAAATATGTGACGCATGTACCAACTTGGGGTTTTTGGTAATTCAAAAATTGCTTTGGGATAAATTTATCATAGGTGTACCAATTTAAGGTTTTTTGTGATCAAAAATTAGTTTGGCATATATTTGTCACAATTGTACTGGTTTGAGTTTTTTGGTGGTATTAAATCTTTTGATTATGACTTTTTAATGCTATATTCAAATTTTTTTGCTGAAATAAAAATTATATTTCACTTTCCTTTTTTTTTCTTTATCAAAGCTCTTTTGTCTTTTCTTATCTTGTCATGATCATACTTTAAAAAATAAACTCTCCTCAAGGAAAAACGTGCTAACTTTAAAAAATAAACTCTCCTCAAGGAAAAACGTGCTAATTATTCTTTTCTCTAATTTAATGTCGAAGGTAATCATTGATTTATATGTTATTCATACTTTCCTCTTTTGATGAGAACGGTATTGATTCAAGTGACTATACAGCTTTTTTACTTGAGAAAATGGTTTATATGAAATCTCTCTCTCTGTATATATATATGTATATATATATATTATTGAATATAAATCCGATGATTATTTCAACCTCAAACTTTTATAAAAAAAATAAATTCATGGAAAAACCATGCATATGTTTAAAATACCTATGGAATAAATCGTAATTCACGATGATAAAGATGATTGGCAAGTAATGAATGAGTTTAGTACCTTCTAAATTAAAAATTGTCAGACAAATTTAAATTATGTTAAAATATTAGTCAAAATATTTACTTACTATTTAATTATTCGTTAATATAATTATTTCACTATGTCTCTTCACATGCAAAATGTGTGCTATACATAGGTCCACAGAACAATATCTTGTCCCTATAAATCTCTCATATAATCTAAGTCTAAACTAAATCTCCCCTATACTATAACAATCTGCATTCATTTTTTAAAATAACTATTTTCGCCGACCATTTCCTAAAATAAATTAAATCACCCTTTCCCCTTTTTTACGATTTTTCTTCTTTTTGAAATTTTTGCAACACATAGTAGGTGCTTTTCTGTGTTGGTATTAAATTAAATTCTCTATGTGAACCAATTACATCTTCAATCGCTAGGGCACACCTCTATTGTCCACCTTGCAACCTCAAAATGACCTTACTTCACTGTGAGGTCTTGAAACCCATGTTAGAGATGTCAAACGGGCCAACACGGGCACGACATAGCCCAAACCACTAAGGGTCGAGCCCGACATGGCCCATTTTGTGGGTTGTGTGCCGGGCTGACTCGATTCGTGCCGGGCCAATTTTTGAATTGTTAGGTGGGGGTTATTCTTTGCAATTTGTTTTGGACCCAAAAGACCAAGCCCTTGGGGCCCATCATAAGTGGTCAACAGCCACTATAGGAGAAATTGGTCGGGCCTAGGCCCAAAACATGAGCGGCCCATGCCCAACCTCGCTCCACTTCACTTGTACTACACGTTGGGAAAACTTCATGTGTATTTTAAGTATGACAAAATATTATATATAAACTAATGTGTTTATTTGAGTGTGCAGGCGATACAAATTCATATGCGAATGACATCAACAACAAGACGACTATGCCATAAATAAAGAACAAGATACCGCATATAAAATGTCACCGTTGGAAGGATCTTTAGATTTTAGAGAACAAGTAAGCGACGTGTGATACGTCAAGATGTTTGGATGGACCGAATAGAAGGAGAGCAACATAGAGAACATGAGTAGATTAATATGCTTGGAAAGATCTATATATATATATATTCCTTCGTATCCTAATTCTGAGGCATCTGTTTCGACTATTTTGAAAACATATGGGCCAGTTAAGTGTAAACAAGGAATTTCTCTGACTATTGATTTTATTTTCCTTATAGTATTAGTATGTACTGATGTCCAAGGATTTGGGTTTTTTCTTAACCTTTGATGTAAAGGTTTGTAGATTACATTGATATTTGGAATGACATCTATCACATAATTGAGACTTCCCAAAAATCTTTGTAATTGACTTTTATCTTTTAATTCGTCTGGGAATTTATCAGCGAATTGTATAGACCTCTCAATTGGAGCAGTTGTTCCTAGATGTAAGTGATGACCTAAGAACTCTTATTTTGATTTGGAATAACAATATCTTTAAGGGAGATAATGTGATACCCTGATTTTCTAGCTCACATGTTTAATGCGCAGAAAATAACATTTGAAAATGTTAATCCATAATGTCTATATTCAATGGAATTGAACCACAAATTCTAATCCAATGAAGAGTATTAAACGTTATGTTCTCAAAGTCCCAAAGTTTATCGGTAAACCCTAAATTTTCGAATAAATGACGGTAAACCGAAAATTGAGAACCAAAGAAACGTTACATACTTGGCATGAACCGACGGACCTATTTTCTATTAAATTCGGCCACCAAGAGGCCCTATAATAGGAAATGACCGTTTTACCCCCGAAAGCCCATTTTTTGTCCAAATAAAGAACCCATTGGATATCTAGCCCATTAGGCCCATTAAAATTCAAACCCAAGCCACGTGAATAGTGCAAAGCCCACGTGAATAGTGCAAGCCCGTGTGAATAGTGCCAAGGGTAGAAATGACCAAAATACCCCTTCTAGAAGAGAGATATTTATGGGGAAAGAGATAAAATAGGATTAGAGTTTTTATGTGCAAACTTGGTGAAGAAGTCAAGAAGCCTTCTTCTCTTTCTCTCTTTCTCTCTCTTTCTTTTCCCTTTGCTTGCATTATTAGTCTTGAATTCAAGATCAAAGTTGCATTATTGAAAGACAACTTAGAAAAAGAAGAAAGCAAGCAAGACAATCTCCTTTCTCTCTTGCTCACTTGCACTCTTTTCCTCACCGCCACCCACTTTGCCGCCGCTGTTCGTCACTATGCCGAGCTTGAGCCGTGTCCTTGCCGTTGTGGAACCGTGCCTTCCATTGCCGTGTAGCCATCGCCACCATCCAAGCCGAGCCAAGCCACTACTGCACCAAACCGAGCCGCCGTCGATACCCATTTTTCCATCCATGTGCCGTCGCCGAGCCACCACCACCATCGCCTTCACGTCATCGCCGCCGTAGTCGCCACCGCCGTTAAATAGTAAGTTTACACCATAATCCTTGATTAGAATATTAATTGCACTTAAGGTTAGATTAGTTAACTATAATTAGATTAGTTAACTAGGGTTGGTTTAGTCAACTATGGTTGGGTTAGTTAACTATGATTGCGTTAGTTAACCATGGTTGAGTTAGTTAACTATAGTTGAGTTAGTTAACTATGATTGTGTTAGTTAACCATGGTTGAGTTAGTTAACTACGGTTGGGTTAGTTAACCATGGTTGAGTTAGTTAACTATGATTTTCTAGTAGAAATTAATATATTTTTGGCATATAAATGGTTATTCATGTGGTGTCATGCTTAGATACTGATTTTTATGCATTGGAATAATCTAGTATGATTGAAAAATGAAGCACGTGAAGTTTGACATGGAAAGCATGTTTGTGTGATCATGTGTGGTTTATTTATTACATTTTTACGTGTGAAAATGGCAATAAATTTGATGTATGAGCACGAATCATGGCATGAGCACGTATCATGAGTGCATTAATTAAAAGAAAGAAGAAATGAGATTAGTATGCTTGTGTGCTCGTGTGATCACAAAGTGTACGGACCCTTAATGGTGATTGGGGACGATGGCCGATTTTATCGATGGTATTATCAGACGCCCAGCGGAGGTACGGATGACGGATTGTGGTAGAGGCCGAACTGATTCTCTTTTATGGAATGACATCTGCCTGCGGCGGAGGTCGGGGTGTGGCCGCACCTCGATCTTCTAAGAGGAGATGTTGCCGTGCCCGATGGGGCGGGACGATGCCCGGTCATGCCGGATGACTGCTAACATTTGAGAGGTGCAATGGCCTAGAGAAGTCGAGACCGCCACCCTTCGGGTCGTGCGATGGCCGAAAGCGATCGTAATCACTAGGCATAAAATTAGATCACGCTTGGATGCATTGCGTGTGAGAAATGGTGATATGTGTTCTGATTGTCTTGGCTGATGCATTGTTTATAGAATGCCATAACTGATAACATGCAAGGCGTGTGCATGTGCCGAGGCAAGATAAGAATGTCTGTGATTTGTCTATTACTTGAGTTGAGTCACTCAAACCTATTATAGGTTGTGTAGAGCGAGAGTCGCTCTCTATTGATCTGTCATCGATGTTAAGCCGCATGTTTAGGGTATTCTCTAGGTGAATCAGCATCCTACACGAGGCTTAGGTTATTAACTTACTAAGATTTTATCTCATCCGTTATTGTTAACCGCTTTTCAGGACTATAAAATGGAAGGTCGACTTGTGCGATTCAGTTCAAGGTGCCCTCATGTAAAGGAGATAGGTTAACCCGACCCCGATACCTTTATGATGGTCTTTTTAGGAAGTAGCCCAGAAGTGAGGGCTTGTAACAATAAACTTTCTAAGGTTAACATGTATGTAAATAAAGTGTGGGTTTTGCTAATGATTAATGTTATGTTGTTTTTTCTGCTATCTCTGTTGTTATGTTTGTTCGGGTGTTATTTTTTCGTTTCCGCTTGCGTTAATCGAAAGATAAAATGAACGGGTCGACAACGCGTCCTAGGACGTCGCATTTTTAATGACCCAAGAGAAGAGATATATCGGGATGGTCGCGCGCTCAAGGGCCGATGCATGACAGATAATGCTAATCCATTTCTTTTGGTAATATTGAAGAAATGGTTTATATGTTTGAAATGAGAGTCAATATTGGGACAGTATATAAGGACATCATTTATATATACTATGATGAAATCAGAATAATGATTAAAAATATCATTCATAATTCTTTGAAATTCTGAAGAGGCATCTTTTAGACCGAATGGCATTACATTCCATTCATATTGGCCAAAAGGGACAGTAAAGGCTGTCTTGTATCTATCTTTTTCATTTATCTGGATTTGCCAAAATCCTGATTTCATATCAAATTTGGAAAAGATTTTGGAATTATGCAATCTGTTGAGGAGGTCCTTTTTATTAGGAATTGGATATCTTATCCATTTTAAAGCAATATTTAAAGGTTTATAATTTATGACTAACTTGGGTACACCTCTTTCGACTTCAGCATTCTTGTTGACATAGAAAGCAGAACAACTCCAAGGTGATTGGCTTTTTCTTAGTAATTTTTTTTCTAGAAGATCTTGAATTGCTTTTTGACAAAAATTTAAAACTTCATGATTCATTTGAGTTGGTCTAGCCTTAGTAAGAATATTCTTTTCAGAAAATTCCAGTTCATAAGGTAGATCGACAATATGCTTTTTTCTGGACCAAAAACCATTTGGAAAAGTAGAATAGACGTTATTTTTTATATGTAATTCTAGATTTTCTATTTTCCTTCTAATACTTGGATTAGAAAGATTTTGTTCTGTTCTTTTGTGTTTTAAATCTTCTTTCAAATATTGAAGGTGGTTTTCCTTGTTTTTAATTAGGCAATTTACCTCAGCTATCGAATATTCTTGTAAAATATTTAAATTTCTGGTTTGAGGTTTGGTTATGAATTTGAAAATTATTTTACATCCTTCAATCTTTGATTCTATCCCTTCATTAGTAAATTTAGAAGGCTGTATTAGAGATATAAAAGGAGTTCCTAGAATGACATTTTGTTTTAAATCTTTTACTAGGAGAAAAAATGTTTTTAAAGATATGTTATCTTTTGTTACCAGGGCTTTCGGTAATTTATATTGAATCCTAAGTTTATCTTCTGACGCTGATTTTAAAGACTGAGTTGTTTTATCAAAGTATCTTGTGGGTACTAGACCTTCTCGTATACAATTTAAATCGGCTTCAGTATCAAAAAGGGCAGTAGTATATAAAACAAATTCATTTTTAATTTGAATGGAGATATCAATTATCCATTTTCTAGATGTTACTTTAGAAAGCATTAAAAGAAAATTGTTATCTTGTTGAGAATCAAGGGACTGTTGTTCTTCTATTTCTTTTAAAGATCTAGCCTTGATTTCTAGAATTTCTTTTTGAAGTTCTATCTAAGTTTTTTTTAGATTGCGTATTTCTATCTTTTGTTGAGAAACTTCATATTGAATATCAGAGAGGGTAGTCGGTCGAGCTTGTTTCTTTTTTCCCCTATTCAAGATTTCACTAAGATTATAAGGTTTATCAAACTGAGAAGAAAAATTCGAAGGTTGAAACCTATGTAAAAATTTTTCTTTTTCTTCTTGTTCAGTTATTTGGTCTACTGTATCTAAAATGGTTTTCTTCTTCTTTTGTCAAAACATTTATTTCGAAATTTTCTTTTTTAGAGGATTCTAACTCCGGGTCAAAAGTTTCTATTTCATTGATATGTAGGCCGTTTTCTTCCTCATCTATTGAAAATTCTAAAGATGATTCTTCTTCGGATTCTAACATAATGTTATTTAATTGATTTATAATTTCTTCATCTATATTTAATTCATTTATTTTCTTATTTAATCTACAATATTTTTTAGTGTGTCCTTTTTTCCCGCAATTGTAGCAAACAAAATCCCTTTTCTTTGCTATATCTTGCTTAGGACTTTCTTTTTTTTTATGAAAATTGTTTTTTTGGCTTTCTTTGTTTTATCATCTGGTTTGGGAGGGCATTTGCCGGAACAATTTGGTTTTGAAGGTTTTGTATAAGAAGGATTATATTGGGCACAAAAATCTCCTAATCCCATATGGGTAAGAGATTTTTCTTTTTTAATCTGTTTTTGTAATTTGATATTATTGCAAAGTTGGGTCCCTATCTTATAAACATAGGCCGTATGAAAGTATTTCATACGGAATTTGTTCTCCATATTGTTCTCTTATCTTTTCTCTAACTTGGTTGCCTATTAGAATGGGTAAACCAGCTAAGAATTTTTCTTTCCAAAATGGTTGGTTACAGTCTGGCCTAAGAAGAACTCTTTGAAGGAATACATCTTTATATTCTCTAAATTCTCCTAAAGATATACATTTCATATTGGACAAAAGATCTTGGTTTTGGTCACGAATGACTGAAGGGTCTCCTATGAAATGTTGAGATATGGAATATATAAGAGTACTAACAGCATCTTCGATAGGTTGGCCATAATCATCAAATATAGTTTGTCCATTATCATCAACCTTATTAGCATTGAGGATATTATCTCTTTGATCATCAGAAAGATAATTATCCCACCATCCTTTTAATTGTCTGGAAAATCTTGCTATTAAAAGGTATGCTGTTTATTGGTCTGTAGTGTCTGGTGATGTCTTGTACGTAGTAGCAAGCATTAACATTTGATTTAAAACATTTATCAAAATTTGTTCAGAAATACCATCTATCTTCCATTCATAGATAGCATCAAAGGAATATTTATTTTGAATTCTTTGGAAAGATTCTTCTAGAATTAAATCTAGAGGCGAAGCCCTTGAGTAATATAATTTCTAAGGTTCTTTCCAAGTTATCTTATTTAATTAAGGGACTGATTTTTCTTTATTTAAAACATGAATCAGACTATCTTGCATTATAAGTTTATCAACATTTGGATAAATTTGTCATAGATGTACCAGTTTGGGGTCTTTCGTAGTATTAACCCATTAATTGATCCACGTCAAGTCCACGTGGCATCCAAGTTAGCAATTTAACGATAATATTTGATGAAAGCTAACGATGGGTAAATATGTCACGAGTGTATTAGTTTTGGGTTTTTGATGGTCAAAAAAATAATTTGGGGCAATGTGTCATTGGTGTACCAGCTTGAAATTTTTCTTGGTATTAACCCATACTAATGTACTCAAGAAGACCAGATAGAAAGCAACTCGTAAGTCAAATACTGGTGGGAAGCTTTGATAGGCTCACGGGATTGTTCATAGATGCAGCTCACTTCATGAATGTAGGGAAAAAAAATCATGAGTTTTACGCAATCTGAATAAGAAAACCCAGATTTTGTTTCGACTAATGTTGTAAGTCAGGATTTGATAGCTCACTTCAGGCCCAAAACTCCGAAAGGAACATTTGAAGAAAAATCTAATTGACTGCACTTGTTTTGTGGAATGAACTGTTGCCTTGTTTAGCTAACTCTATTTGAGTAAACCTCACAGTTACCAAGAAGATTTGATAGTATGGTGGACTAGGTCTCCAGTTATTGTGTGCATCATTTCCAACAACAAATTTATCCTATTGCATATTGTCCTAATTTGGAGATTGAATATTATATAAGAGAATCAACGCACGTTGAAGGAGACAGACAAGGGAAAACTAAGAAAGAAACAAATACAAATATAATTTAAAGGTTCCCGTATATATATATATCAAACTAGTTCTGCATATATCAAACTTAACATGAATTTCTTTGCGAAAGATTGTCAAGATTTTTGTAAAACCAACCTATTCATCTTCTCTAAGTTGTATTGTTTGCTACAGCAATAAGTAATTACTATGTATAGCAGAGTTGATTTCTCTACCTTGTAACTATTAGATATTGTGACTATACTATGCAAAAAAAAGTTATGGTAGATCTAAATATTCATATGGAGATGGAGATGGAGATATCAACGAATCTTTGTCTTAAACTTATACTTTCGCTAGAAAAATAAATTATTGGAGAAGGGAGAGTTCTTCCCTTTGAATTGGTGTTTATCTTCCAAAAATAATTTAAAATGTTAAAATAGGAAAAAGAAATTAGGATAAGACAAATTGGAGCTCCTTTAATATGACTTCCGTCTAACCGAAGTTGGAAGGATTCGCGCGATGGAAATTATAATCACACTGGGAGATAGTGACTAACTAGATCACAAGCTGGACATCTTGATCACGAGCTAACAAAGCTTAGCTTGACACCGTCAGGACTGAAGGTGAATCTCTTGTCTCTCAGCCTCTGTCTCAGTCTGGACTTAGGTTTGTATCGATTCAGAATCATCATCTGCGCAGGTTTTTTACTGCGAATTCGTTTGCAATTTCTCATCCTTCTGTGTTTGGCATTTGGGTCGGTGATAATAAGAGCTGTGGTTGATCAACTGCCTTAAAGAAGGACCTTTTCTTGTCTTTCTGTCGGTTTCAGTTTGAAGTATTGAGATTTTGAGGATTGGGATTTCAATCTTTGCAACAACGTCTGCCTGCCTGCCTGCCCCTATAATCAGCTGCTTCTTTGAATTATTTTTCGAATTTGATTTTCTATGAGAAGCATTCTGTGTCTTTACTGTTTTGTTTCTATTCTTTTGCTGCAAACCCAAATCCACAAGAATTGTATGATGAACAACTACTGTTGATTATTTATTCGGGAAAGAAAGATCTCCTGAACATGTTCTCATGTTCTTTTGGTTTCGTTTGATTGGAGAAAAATCAGTAATAACGTGCGAGACCACGGTGAGGAACAGAACCTTTAGGCTAATGTAATTGCAGACATGAATGTATCTGTCTAAAAATTGCAGTACTGGTTGCTGAGCTGATTATTTTACATACATTCGGGTGCAGATATAGCTGTGCCGATGCCAAAAAAGAGTTCTTCAAAAACCCCAGATCAAGGGCCAGAAGTGCCAGTTGTGAAGGAGGAGAAAGCTTCTCCAGCTACGAGGAAATCCAATGATGAGATCGACGAAGATGAAAATGGCAGCGGGAAAACGAAGAAGATGAAGAAAAAGAAGAAGGATAAAGGGTTAACAGAGAGTGCATTAGGCGACCCACTTTCTCGTCCTAGAAAGAAAACAGGGGATGGGCTCACCATCTACACAGAGGACGAGTTGGGTATCAACAAGGCAGACGCTGGTGGTACACCACTCTGTCCATTCGACTGTTCTTGCTGCTTCTGAGTATAGTCCTTGCGTAATGGAGATCATCCGGTCATTCTTGTTGTAACTTATTGGCAATTTTTGGCTATTCACCTCAAGGTTCATTGTGTTTTGGTGCCTCTTTTTCCTAACTGCGTGTCCTTAATCTTATTCTTACAGTTTTGGCAGTTTTCTTAGATAACCTAAATAATGCAGGGTCATGATAAGATATTGTAGCTAAGAGTTCTTGGGGCGAGTAGGAAAGATGTTAGTATTTGAGAAGTTGATACTTAGTATATGGTCATTTAAGATCTCAAACTCACAAGTCCAGCGACGTGCATCCTCTTTTTGGCTCATTTATTAGACACACAGCTACAATAAGAGACCGTATCGCATGAACCCTTTAGTATTTACGAGGAATATGAGAATATGGAGTTCATGAGCTTTTGGTGCTGTGGATATAAGTTGAAATGCGGATTCGTGTTTCCAATCTTTTGGCAGCATCTTGTATTGAGATTCAACTCTGCCCCAGCAAGAACTGCTTAGTTAATATGCATGACTCTGGAGAAAAGCAAAGCCCGGTCTGTGTTTTTGTTTGTTTGATTTAAAGCCAACTTCTTGTTTAAATTGTTTTTCTTGATGGTGTCAAGCCCTGGTGGGATGTTGCTGTTGGGGCCTGCCACCTTCGTTTCTGTGGATGGATGATTGGTGTTGGCAATGACGCAGAAGATCATGTCCTCGTTGCTTACGAGCAACAGGTTTGGAATGATGGCGAGATGGAGCAGAGGCAAATCTCCCTCCACTCCCTCCAGCATCAATTTCTCACTGTAAATGCAGCAAATTGATAGCTCTCAATTAGATCCGTCAAATGGGCAGGTTGAGTTGAAAATGGGTCCAACCCTGACCCAATTTAATTTAATACAAATTTAACGATTCATACCCGACCTGATTCCAACTCAACCCATACCCATTCCAACCCCTTTATACTCACCTGGGCAATTTGGAAGTCTAAGTTTTGTGTCATGACTAGAGCACCTCATTCATCTGAGCAATTTGATGCAGGAAATGGGCGATTCTCTGTGGATGAGAGTTCGATCCAAGATCCAAAATAATATCACACCATAAAATTGCAAAAAATAATACACAGCTAATCACATGTCAATTCGAAAACTTACTCTCGACTTTTGGAGCCGTCACATCAAGCTATGAACTCAAGTTATTTCACTTAACATAATAATGTCTTGGGGGAGATAGAATTGGGCGATACCAAGGAAAATAGGTCACTATATCAAAACTTGGGCCACACTGATCCAAGCCATACGAGCATTAAAGCCAGATCTCTTGTAGGCATTTTAGCAAACACTTTATATGCAACCAAACTAATTTCATTTCGCGCTTTAACTAAGTGCATCAAACCATCCGCTCTCTCTGTGCCTCAGCCGCAACGAATGAAATCGCGCGTACAATCACCTCAGCACCATCACCGCCGAAGTGACAGGTGACCAGGACAGTCCTCCCCTTGCAGAGCCACAACCCACGAAGAAGCTCACAGAACCAAAAACCTTCGAACCCAACAACCTAAACCTGAATCCCGGCAAGCTCGTGGCTCGACCCAGTTCTCAGACTACCACCGCAACTGACGGCTGCAGTTCCTCTTGGAGCTCCTCATCAACATCAGACCACGATAATGAAGACGAACACGAAGAAGAAGGGGATGATGATGATAAAGCAGTGAAGAATTGCCACAGGGAGTAGAGTAAATCGGAGGACAGAGGCAAATTTGGAGATGGTGCTTCGCAGGGTTCGGAAGACACGAGCAAATATGTTAAATGGGTTGAAAGCGAGTTCTTTTCAGACCCATTAGAACCCATTATTAGTTGAGCTTTGCTATATTAAACACATTCTAACTCATACATTAAAATTTTAGATAACCCATATAGCACCAAACTCATTGGGTTAAAATATGGTTTTACGACCCATTTTGCCATCCCTACTCTCGATAGATTGATGTGAGAACTGAGTGTCCATAGGATTACAATGGTTGGGAATTGTTCTTTTGAGCATATAATCTGATTGAATCCTTAAAATAATGAGTGCAAGCTCATTCTAATTTCCTCAAAGATTATTCTAAAGATACAAGAACTCTATCACTGACAAACTCCATTTTCCTGTTTTCTCGGTCTAGAATGAGTAAAGTCTCTTTGATCAACATAGAACAATTACCAAAACTATCTTGAGAAAGGTTATCGGTATCTATAAAAGATTTATGTGTGTCATGATGCATTTCGACCTACTCTTCGATAGATCCGTTCGAGAGCATCTGCGGGCATGGGATCAGAGGAGGAATCATCTAGCGTTCTGTAGCATTACGATATCAGCAATGCAAAAAGAATTCTTGATTAAAAAACAAAACCTGTCGGTACAACTACAATATAGAAATGAAATAAGAACAAATTATGAAAAATCCTTGTCCCAAGGAGATTAATAACGTCATATGGTAGCTAGCTCTATTTCATTTTCTACGGCTTGCTTCTCAGGCTTGGAGCGGCAACCTTCGGAATACACGCTCCTCAAAGCAGACGATTCCGAGTCCCATTCGCTTCCATTTTCCGATAATTGGTAAGGCTTAGCCGGATCGATATACTCGAACGGATATTCGGGCGTCGGAATTTCCATATCTCCATCCAACATCTTCACCACCGTGCTCATCGCAGGCCTTGCCTCCGGTTTATACTGAATGCACAACAAAGCCACCTTCAACATCCTCGACGCCTTGCCCCTTTCGCTCTCGGGAACCCCACAAAGAGAGACCATCACCAACAACTCGTCATTCTGTAGCATGTCCCACGTCCACCGGGGAAGCCACTGTGTAGACTCACTCAGGTTCGGGTCGTGATTTCTCCTCCTCCCCACGATCTCGAACAGGAGCATCCCGAAGCCGTACACGTCGCACTTGTAGGTCACGGGATAGGGCTGCCACATCTCAGGCGCTGCGTACCCGGGGGTTCCGCGGAACCCCGTCATGAGGATCCGGCTGCTTTCCCTGTTGTGGAGCTTGGCGAGCCCGAAGTCCGCCACCTTCGGGCTCAAGTTCTGGTCCAGGAGGATGTTCCCGGGCTTAATGTCGTAGTGGACAATCCTCTGCTCGCATTCCTCGTGCAAGTAGGCGATCCCCTTCGCGGTCCCCACGGCAATCTCGTGCATCTTGCACCAATCGATTGCCGTCTTGTCCCCAAACAGGAACCCATCGAGGGACCCATTTTCCATGTACTCGTAGATGAGCGCCCTCGTCGTCGCGTCGAAGCAAAAGCCGTAGAGCCTGACGAGGTTTATGTGGTGAGTTCTTCCGATGGAGCTCACCTCTGCCATGAACTGCTCCTCGATCCTCTTGTCGTGGGCGTTTGTGAGCACCTTGACGGCCACCAGAGTTCCGTTCGGCAACTCGCCTTTGAAGACGACTCCATAAGCGCCGGAACCGACCAAGGTGGCATAATCTCTGGTGTAAACAGCTAGCTGCTCCGAAGAAAACCTGGTGGGCTTCAGGAATCTCTCCAGGGTACCGAACTCATCGGGCACTTCCCAATTGTGTCCTGGTGGGTTAGCTGGTGGGGTGACGGAGATTACCCCGGATGGCGCAGGACGGACAACTTGCTGAAACTTTTCCAACTCATTGGTAGCTATCCTGGCATAGCTTGGGATTGCGGTTCCCGCTTTCTTCAAGCAATCGATGATGAAGTACACGACGGCGACGGTTGCTGCAGTCCCCACCAAACCGGAAACTGAAAACAGGTGGCAGCGATAGCATCGTTAGAAAGTTCGATCACAATATCAAGTCACGAACTTCATACACAGGTTCACATTCCGACTTACTAATGGCGGCAACTAAGAATCGATTCATTGCCGAGTTGACCGAATTATTGAAACTATCGAAATCAGTTGGGGAGTCTTGATTGAACTTGTCGAAATCATATTGGAAGGAGCTCATCTCTCCTACGGGGGAATCGAATCGAATCGAATCTTGCTGTGGGACCAAGAACTTCTCTCGTTGAGAGCCTGCTGATTAAGAGAGTCGTCGTGCCTCCGGTTTTGGTTGTGTTAAGTACAAATATCCACGGAGAGGTCTGTCTGTCTGTTCTGTTGTCTAGTATTTGAATTTTCTCAAGTCACGCGTTTGGGTCATACGTCGTCTAAGCTCGACGCGGTTTTGTTAGTGGGAGTTCATCTTCGAGGGAGTTTCGCAGAAGAGCAAATTGAAATTGACGGGCTTCGGTCAACAGCTTGGACTTTGGACCGGTTCAAAGAGAAGATCATGCTGCATTAGGTATCAAGACGGATGTGGACACCAAGCGATCGCGTGTGGGTGTGTATAACACGAGATGACAATTAGTAGTGGCGCATTCTCAACCGCTCAAATATAGTCTATTTTCATCTTAATATCAATTTCCCGATCTCTCATCAACACCAAAATAATGATTTTCTATTTTATCTACTTTGTAATTGAGTATGCAATTCAATGATTGACGAAATTTATAAAAAAAAAAGAAAAAAAATTATTGTCAAGATTGTGGTTAACTTCATGAAAAATGGAAAGAGTAGAACTTTTCACCAAACAATTACCATCGACAATGTCACTTGATTGAACAACTTTCAGAACAGTTTAAAACTGAATTGAGCAAAAATTGATATTTAGGACCCTATTAGCAAAGAAAAGCCGTTTAGGACTTCACTGGAGTTAACTATTCCTAGATCAATCCCTAGAAAGTATTGTCCTTTTCTTCTTCATAACTGCACAAATTTGCTCAGATGGCATTGCTGGATTGTGTCTTGGAGCCTCCCTGAAAAAAAACTAAAAAAACTAAAAAAAAAAACTAAAAACTAAAAACCCGAACCGCATTTTTGGTCGAGTCTCAGTTTGGGTCATAGCTTACATAGATTCCTTATGTTTTGATTCAGGCCGAGTATCATGAAAACCCAACCCAACCCAACCCGAATCATTAACACTCAAAAGTCCATGCATATGTAAAACCGATAATATCATTTAGCAAGATATAATGACCAATTCATAATTTTTCTATAACTTTAGAGAATTTTGAATTTCCAATTTACCACAGGCGACA
Organism: Metrosideros polymorpha var. glaberrima; assembly: GCA_001662345.2. NCBI lineage: Eukaryota > Viridiplantae > Streptophyta > Magnoliopsida > Myrtales > Myrtaceae > Metrosideros > Metrosideros polymorpha. Next base: position 15,955,560 of record BCNH02000003.1, read on the forward strand.
TTTCGATTTAATTACATTGCAAATCAGAACAGATCGTGCCATCTTTGCTCCTAAATTTGTTAACTGAGTTCACATATTTGATATGCCAAAGTTTTAAAACCGTGTTTGCCCTCTATTTTTTTCCAATCACTTTTGGACTACATTTATCTTTTATTTCCCCATAAAATTAGATTATCTTTTTGGATATTTGTTCCTCATTTTGATTATGACTTGTTAATGCAATATTTAATTTTTTTCCGAAATAAAAGTAATATTTTACTTTAGTTTTTTAATCAAAGCTCTTTTCTCATTTCTTATCTTGTCATAATCATATCTTTAAAAATTCTTCCCTCAAGGAACAAAGTGTTAGTTATTCTTTTCTATAATTTAATTTCGATGGTGATCATTAATTCAAATGTCATTCATATTTTCCACTTGTAATTAGGCGAATTACTTATTTCAAAACTAAATTCATATTGTTGAATGGAAAATTATTTTGTTGAGAAATAGATTTTACCTTTTCTCATCATGAGTACGAAGCTTGTTGCTAATTGTGCGGCAAGTTAACCAATTATTCCCTACTCGGGTATGGAAGGATCTAGGATTTTCCTTAGTGGGGGCAAATTGATAATCACTCATAAGTTCAAAGACAGTTTGATTTAAATGACTGTGAATCTTTTTTACTAGAGCAAATGGTTTATAAGTACAATCTTTTTCCGTGTATATAAGCGCGTGCGCGCGCGCGCACACACATATATATATAATGAATTAACCAAACCCAATGATCATTTAACCTCCAAGTTTTATAAAAACAATTCATGATCAACCCATGCATATGTTTAAAATACCTATGACTGCACATAACTATAGATGGACAAAGTTATAATTCACGATAATTAAGAGGATTGACGAGTAATCAATGAATTCTGTAGCTTTTAAAATTGGATTCAAAATAACTATTTAAGTATTCTATAAATCTATGATCTTTCCTTTTACGACAATTTAGATTATATTAAAAAATAATGCTCCCGCTATTGTCTCATTTTGTGTTCCAATTGGAGAAGTTTACATGGTTGTTACTCTTTTACGAGAATCATCTAAGATTCGAGTATTTTAATATCAAGCAAAGCTCCAAATTGGTCCACCTATGACAAATTTATCATAAACTAATTTTTTTACCACAAAAAATCCCAAATCGATACATCTGTGACAAATTTACCCTAAACCGGTATACCTGTGACAAATTTACCCTCTATTAGTTTCCGTCAAATGTTACTATCAAATTGCTAAGTTAAATAAAACATGACAGTTGACCGGATGTACTAGTTTAGGGTTTTACCCTCCATTTGTCACAGGTGTACCAGTTTGGGATTTTTCGTGATATTAACCCAATTTAACAGAAACTAACGGAGGGTAAATTTATCATAGGTGTACCAATTTTTGGTAAATTTATCACAAAAGTACCAATTTGAGGTTTTTGGTAGTAAAAAAATTAGTTCAAGGTAAATTTGTCATAGATGTACTAGTTTGAGGTTTTTCGTGGTAAAAAAATTAGTTCGAGGTAAATTTGTTACAAGTGTACCAGTTTGGAGTTTTTCGTGGTATTAACCCAATGAATTCAATGATCGGGATTCTAATTTAAAATAATATTGATAAAGTATATTTATTTACAATGTCTCTCTAAAGTTTAATCTCTAATAACTCCTACGTATATACAAGTTTTTAGTTCAAGCTTTTTTAAGGGAATTATTCGGTTAAAGTTGTGAACTCGTTATGACTATAATTTATATTTAAGATATGTTAATTAATAAAGGTCATCAACAAGGTTCAAACTCATAAGAAAAAACCTTAATATAAATAAGCTTGTGCGTTTTAATAAGTGAAGAGAGGAAATGAAGTTTGTTTACAAACAAAAGCAAAATATTGTAAGGTGGTGAAATAAAACATCGTTACTTTGATTAATAGGGACAATTTTGTATTTTCATGATAATGTATAGCTTTTGCATTTTCAATAGATAGCGACTTTTAAGGGTGTGAGCGGTTCCAGCGTGGGTAGGTTTTAAACTTTGAACCTAAAACCACCCCTTTGGGGACTCTTACCGGTTCTCAATTTTTTTAACCTGAAAACTACCTTGTAGACCTCAAAACCCCCATAGACCTCAAAACCGACCATGTTGGTCCGATCCAATTCCAAGGTCTATCCAAGAACCAACCAATCTTTTTTTTTTCCATTTCTTTTATTTCTTAAAAGAACAAACTTTTGTAAAACATCTCCTTATTTATTTCTCTTACATTTTAAGTGCATGCTCTTTAAAAAACAAACAAACAAACAAACCCAACACCTCTTTCATTCTTAAACGTCCGCAAAAAAAAAAAAAAAAAAAAAAATCCATTGATATCCATAGTTGATGTCTCATGTATGCTGGATACGTATTCCAAAGTAGTGGACCAAATGGTGCTTTTAAAGGTTCGCACAACAATATCTTGTCCCCATTAATCTTTTATCGAATCTAAGTTAAAGTAAAATCTCCCTTATCTTAGAACTGTATTAATTTCTTAAAAAATAAGTGTTTTTGGGTTAATACCAAGAAAAATCCCAAAATTGGTACACTTGTAATAAATTTATCCTAAACTATTTTTTTTTTTACCACGAAAAACCCCAAATTAGTACATCTGTAACAAATTTACCCTAAACTAATATAATTATGACAAATTTACTCTCCATCAGTTTTCATCAAATTTTACAGTCAAATTGCTGCGTTTAATGACACGTGACAATTGACTGGGTATACCAATTTAGGGTTTTACTCTCTGTTTGTCTCAGATGTGCTAGTTTGAAATTTTTCGTGTTATTAACTCAATTTAACATAAACTAATAGAGGATAAATTTGTCATAAGTGTACCAGTTTAGGGTAAATTTGTTATAGATTTACCAGTTTGGGAATTTTCGTGGTAAAAAAAATAATTTAGGGTAAATTCATCACATGTGTATTAGTTTGGAATTTTTAGTGGTATTTATATTTATCACAAGACGAGATGTACTAGTTTGGGGTTTTACCCCCCATTTATCTCGAATGTGCTAGTTTGGGATTTTTCATGGTATTAAACTAATTTAACATAAGCTAACGGAGAGTAAATTTATCACAGGCGTACCAATTTGAGGTAAATTTGTCACATATGTACCAGTTTGGGGTTTTTTGTAGTAAAAAAATTAGTTTTTGGTAAATTTGTCACATGTGTACCAATTTGAAGTTTTTTGTGATAAAAAAAATGGTTTGGGGTAAATTTATCAGAGGCATATTAGTTTGGGATATTTAGTGGTATTTAAATTTATCACAAGCATATTGACAAGATGTACCCATTTGGGGTTTTACCCTCCGTTTGTCTTGGATGTGCTAGTTTGAAAATTTTCATGATATTAAACCAATTTAACGGAAACTAATTGATGATAAATTTGTCACAGATGTATTAGTTTGAGGTCAATTTATCACAGATGTACCAGTTTGGAATTTTTCTTAGTAAAAAATTAGTTTTTGGTAAATTTGTCACATGTGTACCAATTTGAAGTTTTTCGTAATAAAAAAAAAATAGTTTTGGGTAAATTTATCATAAGCGTATTAGTTTGATCATAATACCAAATTGTGAACTACATACACAGGTTCATCAGTCCGACTTACTAATGGCAGAAGCTACGAACCAATCCATCGTCGAGAAGAAATTGCCGGCATCACTTTGCAAGTCTTGATTGTAATCATATGTGTAGTAGCTCATCTCTTCTAGGGGGAATCGAATTGAATCAAATCGAATGGATCAACTACTTCTCTCGCGAGAGCCTGTTGGTTAAGGACAGTCGTTACGCCTCTCAGTTTTGGTTGTCTTGAGTAGGAGAATTTGCATAAGAGACTGGACGTTGCCCTAGTATTTGACTTATGAAGCCATGCATTTGCGGGGTCCATACGTTGTTTAAGCTCCAACGCGTGTTTCTTCAATGGGAGTTCATCTTCGAGGGAGTTTCTCAGAAGAGCACATTGAAATGGACGTGCTTCAGTCAACCCAACATTCTGGAGTTTGGACAGGTTCATAGAGAAGATCATGTTGCATTAGGTTTTAAGACGGATGTGGACACCAAGCAATCGCTGAAGATTACGTGTAAGTATAAGAATCAAAGGTCAGAATAAGAATTTTATATATATATAATGTCGATGGTGATCATTAATTCAAATGTCATTCATATTTTCCACTTGTGATTAGGCGAATTACTTATTTCAAAATTAAATTCATATTGTTGAATGAAAAATTATTTTGTTGAGAAATAGATTTTACCTTTCCGCATCATGAATATGAAGCTCGTTGCTAATTGTTGTGGCAAATTAACCAATTATTCCCTCCTCGGGTATGGATGGATCTAGTATTTTCCCTAGTGGGGGCAAATTGATAATCACTTATAAGTTCAAAGACAGTTTGATTTAAATGACTAGTGTAAATCTTTTTTACTAGAGAAAATGGTTTATAAGTACAATATTTTTCTATATATATATAAGCACACACACATATATATAATGAATTAAGCAAACCCAATGATCATTTAACCTCCAAGTTTTATAAAAAAAACATTCATGAACAACCCCATGCATATGTTTAAAATGCCTATGACTGCACATAACTATAGATGGACAAAGTTATATTTCACAATTATTAAGATGATTGACGAGTAATCAATGAATTCTGTAGCTTTTAAATTTGAATTCAAAATAACTATTTAAGTATTCTATAATTCTATGATCTTTCCTTTTACGACGATTGAGATTATATTTTAAAAAATGATGCTCCCACTATTTTCTCATTTTGTGTTCCAATTGGAGGAAGTTTACATGGTAGTTACTCTTTTACGAGAATCATCCAAGATTCGAGTATTTTAATGAATTTAATGATTGAGATTCTAATTTATAATATCGATAAGGTATATTTATTTCCAATATCTCTCTAAAGTTTAATCTCTAATAACTCCTACGTATATACAATTTTTTCAGTTCAAGCTTTTTTAAGGGAAATTTTCAGTTAAAGTTGTGAACTCTTTATGACTATAATTTATATTTAAGATATGTTAAATAATAAAGATCATCAACAAGGTTCAAACTCATAAGAAAAAAAATCCTTAATAAGTATAAGCTTGTGCATTTTAGTAAGTGAAAGAGAGGAAATGAAGTTTGTATACAAACGAAAGCAAAATATCGTAAGGTGCTGAAATAAAACATTGTTACTTTGATTAATAGGGACAATTTTGTTTTTTCATGATAAAGTAAAGCTTTTGCATTTTCAATAGACAACAATTTTTAAGGGTGTGAGGGGTTCAAGCGTGGGTAGGTTCCAAACTTTGAACATGGAACCTACCCTTTGGGGACTAGTTACCAGTTCTCGGTTTTTTTAACGTGGAACCTACCCTTGTAAACCTCGAAACCGACCTTATTTGTCCGATCCGGTTCCAAGGTCTATTTGAGGACCAACCATTCCTTCTTCTTTTTTTAATTTTTTTTATTTCTTAAAAGAACAAACTTTAGTAAAACATCTCCTTAGTTATTTCTCTTACATTTTAAGTGCATGCTCTTTTTCAAGAAAACAAACCTAACACCCCTTTCAACCTTAAACTTTCGCAAAAAATTTCCATTGATATCCATAGTTGATGTCTCACGTATACTGGATACGTATTCCAAAGTAGTGGACCAAATGGTGCTTCTAAAGGTTCGCACAACAATATCATGTCCCCATTAATCTTTTATCGAATCTAAGTTTAAATAAAATCTCCCCTATCTTATAACTGTATTAATTTCTTAAAAAATAAGTGTTTTTTTGCCAACCGTTTCCTAAAATAAGTTATAATTTGTATTCGTTCGTTCAAATCTCAAAGTCATGAATAGAGCGACATGCATCCTCTTTTTGACTCGTTTAGTTGACACTCAGCTGCGAGATGAGAAGTATCGCGTGAACATTCACCAGGAAGATGAGAACATGGAGTTTAGTGTTCATGACCTTCTGTATTGAGGTTACAAGTTGAGATGCGGATTCGTGTTTCCAATCTGTTAGCAGCCTCTTCTACTAAGATTCAACTCTCTGCCCCAGCAAGAACTGCATAGTAGAGAAAAAGCAGAGCCGGTTTTGTGTTTTTGTTTGTTTGCAATAGACTTAATTGATTTCCGCCCGTGTTGGGAATTAATCTATCCGAAGCTGCCTTTTTTGTTCTTGGTCAATATAGGCAATTACCGATAATTGGTAATTAGTTGATATCAGAGACTATCGACAAGGAAAGAAAAAGATGCGTCTTTATTCTGATATTGATATATACAGAAAACTATCGTCGTTTTCTAAATGATCGTCACATGACACACTTCTCTCCCCGAAAAAGAACGTTCACAACAAGAGAACACTCTTCCGATCTCTCTCTCTCTCTCTCTCTCTCTCTCACAGGATTGCAAAGGGCATTTAATCTATGGCAATCAAGGTATGTTTGTTGTGTGATATACCTTTCGATCGGTGATTCAAGTTTATGATTTTGGGCATATTTATACGTTTATTCGAATGTGTTCGAATACGTTTTTCCGCGTTTTCTCAATTGTGAAATTTAGGAACTCGTTTCCTTCAGTTTGATTCGAGCATAACTTCCTGTTTAGATTGTTGGTGTTGGTGCTGGTGGTGTCAAGCCTGGCGGGAGGTTACCCTAGAGCCCCACCACCTTCGTTCGTGTGGACATTGTATTCGGCGTCGGCAGAAGGGTATGCCCCTCGTCGCTCACAAGCGACATGCTCGGAATGGGGTGAGGTATCACAGTGGTCACGAATTGCTCTTTGAATATACGATCTGATTGAATCGTTAAATAATGAGCGCGAGCTCATTCTAATATTGTCGAAAGGCTATTTTAGAGATACAGGAATTCTCATTGACAAACTCCATTTGCCCCTTTTCTTGGTAAAGAAAGAGTCAAAAGTCTCTTCATTCCAGCATACCCTTTGATCAGGTGAGTCGTTTTGATCAATATGATTCAATTCAGTTAGATCGAATCCCCAACCTAGTAGTAATCACCAGGAATTCTGTAGTATTATGATATCAGCAATGCAGAAGGATACATGATAAACAAGACTAAATCTTTAGGTACTACTACAGTATATTTTCATGATCTACCAGAAAAGAAGTGAGAATGAAAATTTAGGAATCTTTGTGCCAAGGATATTAATAATATTATCCGGTAGGTAGCTCTAATTCTGCAGTTTGCTTCACAGGCTCGGAGCAGCAACCTCTGGAATACCCGGTCCCCAAAGCGGACGAGTCCGAGTCCCATTCGCGTCCATTTCCCGAACCCTGAGAAGGATTATCCAGATCGGGATTCTCGAACGGATATCCGGGCCTTGGAATTCCCACATCTCCTTCCAACATCTTCGCCACAGTGCTCATTGCCGGCCTCGCCTCCGGCTTATTCTGAATGCACCACAAAGCCACCATCAACATCCTCATGGCCTTCTCTCTTTCGCTCTCGGTAAACTCGTAGACCATCTCCAACAACTTGCCATTCTGTAACAGGTGCCACGTGCACTGCGGTAGCCCCAGCATCGACTCACTCAGGTTCACGTCGTGATTTATCCTCCTCCCCACCATGTCGAACAGGACCATCCTGAAGCTGTAAACATCGCACTTGTAGGTCACGGGATACGGCTTCAACATCTCCGGCGCAGCATACCCGCGGGTGCCACGGAACCCCGTCATGGGGATCTGACTGCTTTCCCTGTTGTAGAGCTTGGCGAGCCCGAAGTCCGCGATTTTGGGCTCAAGTTCCTGTCCAGGAGGATGTTCCCGGGCTTTATGTCGTAGTGGATGATCCTCTGCTCGCATTCCTCGTGCAAGTAGGCGATCCCCTTCGCGGTCCCCACAGCAATCTCGTGCATCTTGTGACCATCGATCGCCGTCTTGTCCCCGAACAGGAACCCATCAAGGGACCCATTTTCCATGTACTCGTAGACGAGCGCCCTCCTCGTCATGTCCAAGCAAAAGCCGGAGAGCTTGACAAGGTTTATGTGGTGAATTCTTCCCAAGGAGCTCACCTCTGCCATGAACTGCTCCTCCATCCTCCTGTCATGGGCGTTCGTGAGCTGTTTGACTGCCACCAGAGTTCCGTTCGGCAACTTGCCTTTGAAGACAACTCCGTAAGAGCCGGAACCAAGTACGATGGAGTAATTTTCGGTGTAAGCAGCCAGCTGATCCGCAGAAAACCTGGTGGGCTTCAGGAATCTCTCAAGGGTATCGAACTCATCGGGCACTTCCCTGATTGAGGAGACAGCCGGTGGCGTGATGGAGATTACCCCGGATGACAAAGAACGACCAATTTTTTCCAAGTCATTGGTAGCTATCCTGGCATAGCTTGGGATCGCAGTTCCTGCTTTCTTCAAGCAATCGATGATGAAGTACACGATGGTGACAGTCGCTGCACTCCCCACCACACCGGAAACTGAAAACAGGTTGCAGTTATGGAATCGTTAAAAGTTTGATCATAATACCAAATTGCACACTGCATACAGAGGTTCATTAGTCCAACTTACTAATGGCAGCAGCTATGAACCAATTCATCATCGAGAAGAAATTGCCGGCATCACTTTGCAAGTCTTGATTGTAATCATCTGCGTAGTACCTCATCTCTTCTAGGGGGAATCAAATCGAATCGAATGGATCAACTACTTCTCTCGCGAGAGCCTGTTGGTTAAGACAGTCGTTATGCCTCTCAGTTTTGGTTGTCTTAAGTAGGAGAATTCGCATAAGAGACTGGACGTTGCCCTTGTATTTGACTTATGAAGCCATGCATTTGCGGGGTCCATACGTTGTTTAAGCTCCAACGCGGTTTCTTTAATGGGAGTTCACCTTCGAGGGAGTTTCTCATAAGAGAAATAGTGCTTTGCAATTTTTAATGAATAATTTTGTTCCTCCTATCGATACATGACTACAGTTTTTCAAGGAATGTTATGGAGTGTGTCTTGAATTATTTAGTTAAGTGACTAATTAAAGAACTAATGAAAATGTAAATGCTATGCCAACAAAAAAACTAGGGAAAATTTCGATTAAGGGCCTGAAGTGAACTCGATTTTTCAAATAAGGGCCCGAAGTGGACCCTGTTTCAATTAAGGGCCTG
>BCNH02000003.1:15968727-15985350 GCA_001662345.2 Metrosideros polymorpha var. glaberrima
GAATCAATTGGCCATCCATATCAAAGTTAAGAATGGGGGGATGCCTCACAATCAAATCAACCCCACCATAGCAGCTTAAGAAAGTAACAAGCCTTTCAATTTCTTCAAACGGCTTAAGAGACAAAGCCTTCGTTAAATTCACATTGTTGAGAACATGAACAATCTTTTCTCTAGGAATCCCATTGTCAATCAGCAAATTAACCTTTTCCTCGAATCCAACTAGGAATTGTGGCTCTGTTGACATAAAGAGCCGCTTGAGCTGCGCCGGGTCAACCTTTCCATCTAAATTGTCGCGCACGAAGAGTATCAAGGGATCAATTTCAACCGCTGCCAACACAGAAGGGCATTTCGCAACCAAATGACAGAGCTCAAGGCCACTGATTCCCACAGATTTCAAAGAGGCGACACGAGCCCGCAACGAACCGATAGATTTCAGCCTCAAATCCGGTTCCCTGGTCACGAGAGATTCAGTCTCTTTGTTGTTGAACCTGAGTTCTTGAAATAACACATAGAACGCCCCTGAAAAAGGCAGGACTTTAACAAGGAGTTCGATCAAAAATTCAAATTGGGTTCAAGGACATCGACTGTTTGACAATTTGTCTCAGAGAGTCACTCACCCAGTTCGAACTCGATATCAGGTGATGAGTCGACGCAGCGGCATTGTGCGTGAAGTAATGGCGCTCTCGATCCGATTCTGGACGGTCGACTCGGAATCAGCAAAAGGGACGACTTGGGGGAAGGGAATGTCGTGGAGCGAGGGACTGAAGCTGAAGATGGCGAGTGCTGCGAGTGGAGAAAGAAAGCAGGAGGTCGAGGACTGGTCAACATCAGCTCGAGCCAGAGAGAGAGAGAGCGTTTCCCGGTGACAGAACGAAGGATGGATGGAGATGATAAGAGGTTAGAGCTAACGGCGGGTGTTTTTTTAGAACTTCGAGCAGATCCGACCATGAAATGGGTCTCATCGTATCGCACCTAAATAATATAACGATCCTATTAGCTTTCGTCTGGGAAATAGATAATTATATCACTTAAAACAATTATTTAATAAAAAAATTTCATTATCTACAATAATTTAAGTCTATATATAGTACTGTTGATTTGAAGTATACAATCAATCATTTTTTGGAAATCATTTTCCAAATCACTCACTTTTCACGAAATAAATAGAGACTTTATACATGATCAATAACTTACCCATACTATTCATATAAATGATGAGTTTTGTTCATAAATACAACAATCATTCTAATTTTATTAGAAGTAACATTTTGCCACCAAAGTAATTAGCATAATAGTAAAGGAGTCACTTGCCTTCTACGAGGTCACAAATGCAATTCATATGTAAGCGGACATTTAAACGAATGAGATTTCTTGACTGCTAATATCTTAGTGGACTACAGTGATAGGTTTGTCAATCTCAAACTTTGGGCCCGAGTGGTGCAAAGTAACTACTCGACAAAAGTAAACATTCCATAACATACGTGGAAACTGCTATAGTAACGTTTAGAGGGAGTCGCTAGCGTTGGTTGCTGCTCATGGTCTTTTTACTTACTAAAAAGTAACGTTATGACAAATAATTTCATCCTTGAATCCCTCCGCTCTTGACCATTCAAACATAAGGAAAATTATCAAAAACGTTATAAACATATTGTAATTGTACCAATTCAGTCATAAACTTCTTTTTTAGTTCAATCCTAAACCTTTTGCAATTGTTCAAATTCAGTCAATCTAAAGAATTTTGGTCAGCCGATGCTAACGTGAATGTCGGCCGACCGACGATAGAATATTTTAATTTTTTTTTAATGTTTTTTGAATATTTTAATATTCACAAAAACTTGACAGCTATCAAATACATCTTTTGGAATTAGATGGACAGATGGGATGATATATCACGACCTTGATGTTAAAAAAGCTCGAGAATACTCTTTGAACCCTAGTTCTATGGGTTTTCAATGGTGTATCCTCATTGGAACAAGAAAATATTAGGTGTTCTGGGGACACCACATCAGCGTGGTCCCCAGCCAATCAGGAGTGGACACGTTGCACTGTGTCAGCCTGTGCCTTTCTCTCTCTCCTCCCTTTTCTCCTTCTTGAAGCTCTGCTCGCTCCTCCTCCCTCTCTCGTAAATTCAAAATTTCAAATCCCTCGTCATCGCTCTCTGCTCCAGCCTCACTCGACGCTCCTTGCTCCGGCACTCACTAAAGGTATGGGACCTCCTTGCTCGGCGCTCTGCTCCGGCCCTCGCTTGGCACTTGTTGGGTCTCCCTCGGTGCTCCTTGCTTCGACGCTCACTAGACCAAAAGCAAAGGTTTGTGTAAGTCCAAATTTGTGATTACAAGTTCATTACACTGGCTGAGTGAGAAGTTCGCACACTAACATAGCAGTTGTTATTTTTGAGATTTCAGTCTTTCCTTGCTGTTCTTGTTGTTACTGTGGGTGCGACAAGGGGGCTCATAGGTGTACAGTGATGCCTTGACACTGCTTAAAAGTTTGTTGTTATTGTACTGTTATTTTATCTACAGATATTCTTGTAGATGCAAAGTAATTTCAAAGGTTGATGCAAGGAGTTCCCTCACTTCGTTTCAATCTAGTCGGCGGTCAAAGCTGTAGTTTCGAAACATGATCCTTGCACTGAGGGGTCTGTCCAGATTGCGTTGGTCTAGGGACAAAGGAGAAAAAGATGCTCCACTGTTTCAGCCTCTTCATCACAGAACGGGCAAGCCGGTCGAGGTAAAAATTTTCCTCCTATAGAGATTCTCTGTCGTGGGGAGAGCGTTTTGGCATAGGCACCATAGGAAAATTCTCAACGCTAGGGGGGATTTTTAAGTTCCAGGTGCGGCACCATAGTTTGCGGGATGGCTGGAAAGATGATGATGCTTGCATTTCTAGCTGTGGGTTTTCTTTCTCTCGAATTTGATTGTACGCACTTTCCACCGAGAAGACCCCTGATTTCGTAGCTGTCCACACCAATTTGTCTTGTGTAGCTTGACTGCCCAGTGGCACTGCTAACACCTCATTCACTATCTGCTCATCGAATAACCTTCTGAGCATGGCTTCATCCCATTCTTTCTCCTCATGTCGAATCAGGTCTGCAACGCTAGATGGTTCATCAATGGTTGCAGGTAGGATTCTTGATTTCTGTTTGTTTGTTTTTGTTGAAGCAGATACTGGGCAGGAATGCCTTGGGCAAGAGGACAATGAAAGTATGATTGGCGGCGGCGTGGACAAAGATGAGTATGTCCTGTTTTCAGATTCTGAGACGAGCGGCAGCAGCGATGGTAATGTGGTTCCTATCGTCACATTAATTTTTGCCTTCATTCCGTGCCATGTATACAGACGACATAATTCTTGTCACTTCGTGAAGTTTCATACTACTTTGATGACATTTAGACTTTGTCGGAATCTTGTTATAATATTTTGTTTTTTCTGTCTTCCAAGAACGGGAGTGATTACTGTTAATGCTCAAGTTATAGCCTCTATCACGATCAACTGAAGTTATTAGGTAATGGCATATGAATAAGCTATGTTGCTAGCAAGATTTTTCTCTGAAACAAATTGGGCAATTTAAGCATTGGCACTGTTGTAACAAATTTGACACAGTACTACTGTAACAGAAATGGTCTCATCGTAGGTGAAGTGGCTGATTCTGGCAAGCATTTGGCCAAAAGGGCACGAGTTGAACCTGTAAGGGAAATGGAAGATGCAAGCCACGATATAGAGAACAACATCCTGGAAGGAGGGGAAATTGATGGCGATAGATAGATCAATGAAATCGCCCAGCAACTGGCTAATATGAGAAATATCGGCGCTAGAGGTTCAAGGAGGAAGAGAAAAGGCCGAAAGAAGAGAGAAGGGCTGCCATTATTGTGGGAAATTTGGGAAGAAGAACATGAGAAATGGATCGATCAGAACTTTAAAGAAGATATTGATCTGGATAATCAGAATGAAGTAGTTACGGAGACAGTGGAGGCATCCTCAGATTTGATCACAGAATTGCTGAGGATCAGAAAGAATGTTTGGTTTGGGCTCTAAAACAGGAAGAGTCTGCAACTAAAGGAGGAATTCTTGCTTATGAGATGGGAATGGGGAAGACTCTTTGCTCTCGTCCTAGCCAAACGGGAAATCTTCCATAGCATAGGCACTGGATTGGACTGGTGCTCACCTTCAGCAGGTTCATCAACAAGTTTGCCTGAAATTAAAGGAACCCTTGTCATATGTCCTGTAGTTGCCGTGACTCAATGGGTTGGTGAGATCAATCGCTTCACTGCCACTGGAGGCACTAAGGTCCTAGTATTTCTTGGAGCAAATAGAGGAAGGACTCCTGAGCAGTTCAAGAACTAGGATTTCGTTGTAACCACAAATTCACTTTGTTGAAGGCGAGTACAGGAAATTTGTGATGCCACCCAAGAAGAAGTGCATGTATTGTGGGAAGTTGCATTACAAGGAGAAAATGACGGTTCACCTCAAGTACTTTTGTGTTCCTCATGCTATCAAGACAATAAAGCAGTCTAAGCAAGAAAAGAAGAAAGGCAGACCGGCAAAGCAAAAGAGAGAAATAGAATCTACAGTAGAGAACATTAGTGATTTGGAGGATGATCAAAGCCATCGTGTGGGGAAGTCGCTTTTACGTTTAGTGAAGTGGGAATGCATTATTTTGGATGGGGTGAGTGAATGGAAGCATCTTGCTGTGATATGACTGCTTACATTGTTTAATGCTTTGTAATCGATAGAAAGATTTTGATATGTCCATGCCGACTGCACGTTTGGTTTGGCTGGATGAAGCCATGCATGAATGCGTTAATTTGCACTTGGCAAGACAAATTTCTGTAAGATTAGGCCTTTCACTTGAAGGTTTGATTACTTTTTGGGAACCGTATATGCATGTTCTTTTCCACATGTTATCAAAAAACTTTTATCCGGGATCTCTTAATATGATTTGCTTCATGATCTTTGAACCTTCATCTGCATGTACATTTCCCAGTTATGCCTATGCAATTTTGTTCAATGTAGGCTCCCTTTGTCAAAGATAGGCGACGTAAAACTGCAAAAGCAGTTCTTGCACCAGAGTCTTCGGCTGCGTTTGGTTCAGCATTTTGAAAGCCCCTTGAAGCAAATTTGGGACGTTTAGCAACCATTTCCAAGGGGTTTTGGGATGAAAGTTGACCCTTGGGAAGGCTGAAAGTTCAAAGCTAGTGCGGTGGCTTGTATAATAAAACTAGGGTAGAATAGAACCAGACAAAAAAAATGCAATGGAATGTCAAAAGCACACATCTAGAAGGTCTAGTCATTACAATGCCGGCTTAACAACCTTAATCATGGAAAAGCATTCTCTTCACGATGAAAGGCATCGCTAGTCAGTTGTTCTTTTATCATAGGCAATAACGGGACCGTCCAAGTCGATGGTATAATCTCGAGGGGAAATGTCCGGATTTGATCATTTTGATGTCAGATAGTTTTTTCAGTTAGTAAAGTTTTGTTCTTGCCTTCTTGAATGCGATCCGATTTCTGGTCATTGCATCCTCTACGAAACCCAAAATGGGCAAGGTCGGTTTTCGAGTGGTTCGGTTCATTCTGAGGCTCTAAACACACATTGCGCTACCCAATAAAATCTAATCCACGTTCTCTTTCGCAATATTATCTCAAATAGTGGGCGAATTATGGATCGAATGATCAAATACTCCTTGCTTTTCGGTAATATCATATCCCCAACTTCAACGTTTGGAGCAGATGGTTCTCCTAATGTACCAATGCTAAGTGGAAAGTCACCTAGAAATTCCACCCCGACTTCTCTTTTTCGGAGTTGTGATGAATCCGGGGTTTATGGGCGTTCTCTCCCTAATTGCTTCATTCCTTTGCAAAAGAAACCCTAAACACATTAATCAAGATACGCCTTGAAAACTACTAGCATAGAGAATCGCTGTATAGGAGGACAGAATAATAGGAAAATCAGATTCTTGCAATTGAAACTACGATTATACGTGTACAAATGAATCGAATGAATGTGAATGAGGATCCCGCGACGTACTTTCGATGTTTAGCGAAATAGGATCAGCGAGACCAATTTTACACACATATATCAACAACCCATCTTCATCAAATACCGACCCCTCTGCCAACATGTTAGCTTGAGATCACATTCCACATCTTATGGAGCTAGAAAGTTTTGAGTACTAACTTCTACTTCTTAGGACAAGATCTTTGGCGGTAAAATTATCAAAAAAGTCCTAAATCTATTGCAATTATGCCAATTCATTCTTAAACTTTTTTTTTACCAGTTCAGTCCTAAACCTTTTGCAATCGTTCCAATTCAGTCCATTCGGCGAATTTTGGCCGGCCAGCACTGACATGAACGCCTGCCGGCCGACCGACGTAGACGTGTCAATTTTTTAATAATTTTTTTTCGAATTTTATATTAATTTTTCTTTTTTCTTTTCCTTTTCTCTCTTTTTTTTCCCCTCCCCTCCCCTTCTTCTTCCTCTAGCCTGTCATTGGAGCTCAGCGACCAACCAGAGGAGACGGCCGATGAGGACGACCTCGTCGACCGTCGAGCGAGGCTCGTCCCTCAACCACAGCGAGGCTTGGCTTCGCCCAACCAAGGCCGATCTCGCCATGGCTGGGTGAGGTCAGGCCTCGCTAGCGACGACAAGGCTCGCCCTCGCCATTGCCTGACGGTAGGTAAGGTCGTTGTCGCCCACTGTCGCCTCTGGCCGGTTGCCGAGCTTTAGCAACCGGCTAGAGGAAGAAGAAGGGGAGGGAAGGGAAAAAAAAAAAAGAGAAAAGAGGAAAGCGAAAAGGCAAAATAAAAATCAATAAAAAAATTTTGACAAAAAAAATTATTAAAAAATTGGCACGTCAACGCCGAAGCTAAAAGAGTAATTTCCTAATCATTCGCTTTTCACGAAACAAACAGAGTCTTTATACATGATCAATAACTTACCCATGTGAATACTACACTAACTATTTATACAAATGACTAGTTTTATTCATAAATACAATAATCATTTTAATTTTATAATATATAACATTTTGCCACCAAGGTGATTGGTGTAACGGTAAAGTAGTCATTTGTCTTTTACGAGGTCACAAATGCAATTACCATGTAATCGAACTTCTAAACGACTAAGATTTCTTGACTGCTAACATCTTAGTGGGACTATAGTGACAGATTTGTCAACTTTAAACTTTGGGCCTCAGTAGTGTAAAGTAACTATCCCTCAAAAGTAAACATTCCATAACATACATGGAAAATGCTATACTAACATCTATTGATTGATTCGCATGGCCCTCTTACTTATTTATAAGTAATGTTATGAAAAATCATTTCGTCCACAAATTCCTCCTTTTCTCTTGACAGTTTAGATATGGGAGTGAGGCACCAACAGCTCCTAAACTTTTACAAAATGTTCGATCAGATATGGCATCTACTTGGCAATTATAAATCTTAAAAAATGTATTACAAGATAAATATTTTAAAGATATCAAGAAGAGTAGCAAAGATCCCCGCAGACACCCTCTTTATTCATAGGTGTTATTTCCACTATGCCCCTGATTTCATTGAAACGAGCTAATTAAAAAAATGACCGCCCCCTAATCCTATCGTGATACCACAAAAACAAATAGAGAGTGGTGAGGTAAAGATGTTATCATGGCGGATGTGTTGCCCTCGACACCCAACAAGGGCGAGGGGCCGACGATCCTCACCTTTTGGAATTGGGAAAAAACCATAAAAAACCTCAAACTTTGCACTCTGTGACACATAGGGGTGTGCATGGTCCGGATTGGTCCGGTCCCCAAATTTTCGGGACCAAGGACCGGACCGGGACCAAACCGAATCGGGACCACCGGTCCCAGTCCTATCCGGTCCGGTTCTAGTGGGACCAGTGAACAAGCCGAGAGAGATGAGACAGGAGGAGGGGAGGGGGTGTAGGCGGAGACGTTAACGTTGCTTTGCCAGCTGCCGCTGCTCATGACCACCCGAGTTGTTGCTTCTTGATGTCTATCGCCGGACGCCGAGCAGCGACAATCGCTGCTCGGCGTGCTCGTTGACCACCTGAGCTCCCACACATCCACAGCGACTCTGCTTCATCAATGACGGCGACGATCGATGTATCTCCCTCGACCCAAAAATATCTCCGGCAACGTTGGAAAAAGTCGTCGCCGAGGCCGCTTCCCAAACATTCTTAAAGCCCCCACCCTCTAGAAGAATCTCTCGGATATTTTTCTTGGCTCGGTTCGTGGCTCTCGCTTGCAACCGCCATTGTCGTATCCCTCTCTCTCTCTGTGGAGCGAGCAAAGATGAACTCCATTAGCGAACAAAGATGAGAAATTTCAGAGTTGGGTTACAAGTAAATGTGCTGCGGGTGTCAAGGAGAGAAAGAGAGAGAGAGAGAGAGAGAGAGATGGGACAAGAGAGGAGGGGGGTTTGCAGCGGGAAGGAAAAGAGGGAGATGGGACAAGTGGGGGGCTGCAACAGAAAGAAAAAGAGTGAGATGGGACTTAAAGGAAGAAAAAGAGGTGGGGGACAACAGGAGTAAAGGAGGAGAGAGATGGGATAGGGGGCGCAGCAGAAAGGAGGACAGAGAGAGATGGGGTGCGCGGGAAGAATATATATATATATACACGGGAATCGGTCCTGTTCGGGCGGTCCGGTCCAGTCCGGTCTCCCCCGAAATCGAGGACCGGATCGGACCGGCCACCGGTTCCACTTATAGAAACCGGGGACCGGACCGGAACCCTCAAGGACCGAACCCAACTGGTTTGGTCCGGTCCCGGTTCGGTCCGGTTCCTTTTGCATACCCCTAATGACACATTTACCTCAAACTTTTTTTATGACACAAAAAATTGCAAACTTGTACTCGTGTGACATATTTACCCCAAACTTATATAGTGTGACAAATTTACCCCAAACTTCTTTTTATGATACCAAAAATCCTAAACTTCTATCCGTGTGACACATTTACCCTAAAAAGTTGCCTAATCCAGAGGCATTTTCGTCTTTTACCTTTTTTTATATTATTAAATAGAATATTAAAAATATTTTTAAAAAAAAGGAAAACAAGGGAAGGGTAGTAAGCCCTTGCTGCCGCCGTTGCCCCGGTCACCGGTGAGGGCCGGCGGGGGTCGCTGGGGCCTTGGCGAGGGTTGGCGACCCTTGCCCAGCGGTGGTGGCCCTCGACGAGGCTAATCAGGGGCCCCGGCGACCCTCACCAGCCTCACCGAGGGCCAACGAACCTCGCCCAGTGCTGGGCAGAGGGTCGTCGAGCCCTTGCCGAGGCCCCGGCGACCCCTGTCAGCCTTGGTCGAGCCCTCGCCGCCCTCTTCGGCGATGGAGACGGTGGTAGCGAGGGCCTGCTGCCCTTCCCCTATTTTCCCTTCTTCTTTTTTTAAACATTTTAAAATATTATATTTAATAAAAAAGCGAATTTTTTTTATTAGGGTAAATGTGTTTTTTTATTTCAAGTGGGATAAATATGTCACACAATTATAAATTTTGGGTTTTTTGTGTCATAAAAAAAAATTTGGGGTAAATGTATTACAGATGGCAAAATTTGAAATTTTTAGTGGTTTTTTCTCCTTGGAATTAGATGGACGGATACTATATCAAGGCCTAGATGTTAGAAAAGCTTGAGAATATACTTTGAACCCTAGTTCTGTGGGTTTTCAACAATGTATCCTCATTGGAACCAACCACTACCACCATTCATCACCTTGAGTATACCCACTAGCTCCCAACTTTCCAAGTGCCGCCATTATGGCAGTGGTGTGGAAGCAAGGGGCGCGACCCTTTGCCCAAACTCTCTCTCTCTCTCCAGGCTTGTATAATTGGTGTCGAAGGTGGCGGCAGCCCCACCGAGTTAGCCTAAGGCCGACAAGGGATGCTGGCCCCTCGCCAGTTTGTGGGTGGCGCCACCAGCATCGTCCAGCTTCCCCCTCGCTTCTCCTGTCTTTCTCTCAATAGGGTTTCTAATCTTTTTTTTTTAATTTTCTTTCCTTATTTCCATACTCAACAAATAATTTAGTCCGTGGTAAAAAAAAAAACATCTAGTCACATATGATGCATCAGCAATGCAACTGTCACATTCGCATTTCCATCCACATTTTGACAGAAGACTAACTCGAACAAAAATCATATAATTCAAGGACCAAATTGGACAAAAAAAATAATTTGGGACTTGACTGAACATTGAACTGAAGGTGCCTTTTATCCCTTCAAACATAAACCACAAGCTTGTTTAAAGCAGACACCAGCACAAGTATGTGTTCTAGTTCTCACAACGAGGAATGTGAAATGGAAACGCAATGTAGAAAACATATCCACCGATTAAAATTACACTCTCATGGACGTGAGAGTCGCTTGTTTTTGCTAGTCTACCTGAAGGGACTTGGTCTTATGCTTCATATTGGAACTCTATCGATAGAGCATGATAGAGCATCTAACAGAATCATTCATCAAACGGAAGACATTGACATCCGCAAAGTATGATCACATCTGACTGACCAGCAGATCAATTTTATCAACGATGTAATTGGCAAGTGGGCACCGACCAGATCAGCATCCTCAATTACACACCATTCTCGTCTCCTTCCAATGTGAACAATGCCTCAACCATGATGTGATGCACGTTAAATTACTCGAAAAAGAGGTATCTTTACAGTGAATTTTGCCGGAAGGACCAATGTTTCAAGTTCTTCAGAACAATTTCAAAAGACAAAGCCACTACAGCTTTGGAGTACTGGTTTGTCATCATTTGTGGCGCCGCTCTTGACATTTTATAAGCCCAAATTTGTGTTGAAGCTGGTCCCTTTCTACTATAAAAAGGAAGGACTTCTAAGGTGCGCCAAGTTCCATTCGGTGGCCGGGAGAAGCGAGAGTTCTTCTCGTGAGGGTTTTTGTTTGTTATAATTATACCTGTAGTGATTTAGTCAGTTAAATTCTTGTAAGTAGAATTTGTTCAACTCCTTGGGTGAGATTTCGCTAGGAAATGTAAGGGGCTAAACACTGAGTGAGTTACTAGATATAATTGGGAGTCGAGAAACACCAAAAGTATGTTTGAGTACTCAAGTATTTGTAATCCCGTTGTATCGCTTGTTTTTATAGTGGAATTCCGTGCTACTCTTCCCGTGGACGTAGGTTCCGACATTCAGACCGAACCACATAAACCCGGTGTCCGATTTCCTTTCCTTCTTCCCGACTATTTTACCGATTTGCTTGTGCTATATAAAACTACAGTAAGTATAAGAATCAAAGGTCAGAATGAGAATTATATACATATATATGTGTGTGTGTCAAGACCTAATGCAACATGATCTTCTCGAAGAATACGGGTATGTATAAGAACAAGAGGTAAAACTATATTTATTCTGCTGTTTTCCTATTTCTGATGAATAATTCTCCATTGTCCTCTTGAATATCATTTAATATATTTTCTAGAACGTAATCAATCAATTATTTGGAAACTTAGATTGTAATTTTTGTTCAACTTTATGGGACATTGGTTCCTCATATTGATTAGGGTTAAAACCACGAAAAATCCTTACCAAAAATTAATTTTTATCATAAAAAACCCACAAACTGATACACCCGTGACAAATTTATACCAAACTAATTTTTGGGTCAACAAAATCCTCAAATTGGTACGTGTGTGACGTATTTAGCCTCCGTTAGCTTACGTCAAATTTTACTGTGAAATTGCAAAGATAAATGACACATGGCAATAACTCATTTGACGCGTGGAGATTCATAATTCTCTCCCTCTCTCTCTTCCAACTCTACCAACGAAGTTCATCGAAGGACTTTTTAGGGTTTTCTTGCTTTGAGAGAGATAGAGAATGAGCCTATTTGTTTTCAAATTAGGGTTGATTGAAAAAACAAAGAGAGAGAGAGAGAGAGAGAGAGAGAGAGAGAGAGAGAGAGAATTATGGATTTTCACGTGAACTTACCATGTGTCATCCAGCTCAGCAATTTCACGGGAAAATTTGGCAGAAACTAACGGAGGGTAAATATGTGACGCGTGTACTAGTTTGGGGGTTTTGGTGACCCAAAAATTATTTTATGATAAATTTATCATAGGTGTATCAGTTTTAGATTTTTGGTGATAAAAAAATTAGTTTGGCATAGATTTGTTACAAGTGTACCAGTTTGAGTTTTTTTGTGGTATTAAACCTTTTGATTATGACTTTTTAATTCTATATTCAATTTTTTTTCTGAAATAAAAATTATATTTCACTTTCCTTTTTTTTTTTCTTTATCAAAGCTCTTTTCTCTTTTCTTATGTTGTCATGATCATCATGATCATACTTTAACAAAAAAAAACTTTCATCAAGGAAAAACGTGCTAATTATTCTTTTCTCTAATTTAATGTCGAAGGTAATCATTGATTTATATGTTATTCATATTTTCCTCTTATTTTAAGAACGGTACTGATTCAAGTGACTATAAAGCTTTTTAACTTGAGAAAATGGTTTATATGAAAAATCTCTCTCTCTCTCTCTCTCTCTCTACTATTGAATATAAATCCGATGATTACTTCAACCTCAAACCTTTATAAAAAAAATTCATGGAAAAACCATCCATATGTTTAAAATCCCTATGGAATAAATCGTAATTTACGATGATAAAGATGATTGGCGAGTAATGAATGAGTTTAGTACCTTCTAAATTGAAAATTGTCAGAAAATTTAAATTATGTAAAAAATATTAGTCAAAATCTTTACTTACTATTTAATTATCCGTTAATATAATTATTTCATTATGTCTCTTCACATGCAAAATGTGTGCTATACATGGGTCCACAGAACAATATCTTGTCCCCATAAATCTCTCATATAATCCCAGTCTAAACTAAATCTCCCCTATATTATAACAATTTGCATTCATTTCTTAAAATAGCTATTTTCGCCAACCATTTCCTATTATATATTAAATCACCCTTTCCCCTTTTTTACGATTTTTCTTCTTTTTGAAATTTTTGCAACACATAGTAGGTGCCTTTCTGTGTTGGTATTAGATTAAATTCTCTATGTGAACCAATTACATCTTCAATCGCTAGGGTACACCTCTATTGTCCACCTTGCAACCTCAAAATGACCCTTCGAAACCCATGTTAGAGATGTCAAACGGGCCAACCTGGGCACAACATAGCCCAAAGCACTAAGGGTCGAGCTTGGCATGGCCCATTTTGTGGGTTGTGTGCCGCGTTGACTCGATTCGTGCCAGGCCAATTTTTGAATTGTTAGGTGGGGTTATTCTTTGCAATTTGTTTTGGACCCAAAAGACCAAGCCCTTGGGGCCCATCATAAGTGGTCAACAGACACTATAGAAGAAATTAGTCGGGCTCAGGCCCAAAACATGAGCGGCTCAGGCCCAAAACATGAGCGGCCCATGCCCAACCTCGGTCCATTCCACTTGTACTACACGATGGGAAAATTTCATGTGTATTTTAAATATGACAAAATATTATATATAAACTAATGTGTTTATTTGAGTGTGCAGGCGATACAAGTTCATATGCGAATGACATCAATGTAGAGCTTCCTCACTCTGTAAATAAAGAACAAGATACTGAGTGTAAAATGTCACCGGTGGAAGGATCTTTAGATTTTAGAGAGTAAGGGACGTGTGATACGTCAAGATGTTTGGATGGACCAAATAGAAGGAGAGCAACATAGAGAACATGAGTAGATTAATATGCTTGGAAAGATTCAAATAAATAAAGAAAAGGATATGTTCACAATAAGTCCTAAAACTTATAGGGAAAGTGCGTCTGAGTCCTAAAACTTGCAAAAGGTTCAAACAAATCCTAAAACTTATCCAAACGGTTCAAAGAAGTCCTAAAACTCATCAAAATGTTTCAAAGAAGTCCTTTCCGTTAGTTCTGTTAATTAGGGCCCGCATGATTTCCATTCTTGCCAAAATTTTTGATTCTGGCAAAAATTCATTCTTTCGAGAATCAATTCTGGCAGAGTATCAAAATTTATATTTACCAAACACACCCTCATTCTCATTCTACTTTTAGCAAGTTTACCAAACGGCACTCGGGGATCGACGGCCGACGTCCGGTGGCCAACGAACGTAAGAAGGAAAATGAGAAGTGAAAATAAAAAGAGAAAAAACCATAAAAAAAAAACCTTAAACTTATGATTGTGTGACGCATTTACCCCACTTGAAGTAAAAAAACGCATTTACCCCCAATTTTTTTTTCATTTTTTTTATTAAATAAAATATTCAAGAAAATAGAAAAATCGGGACCTGGGCGGAGGCCCTTGCCGCCGTCGGCCCCGTCACCAGAGAGGGCCGGCGACCCTGGCTGGCCTCGGGCGAGGGCTCGGCGAGCCTCGCCCAGCGGTGGGCAAGGGCTTGGCGACCTTCCGCCTAGAGCTGGGCGAGGCTCGCCGGCCCTCGCCTAGCGCTGGCGAGGGTCGCCAGCCCTCTCCGGCGGTGGCAAGGGCTTGCCGCCCTTGACCCCGACCCCCCCTTTTTTTCTTATTTTTTTTGTTTTTTTAAATATTTTATTTAATAAAGAAGTAAAAGAATCACTTCTGGTAAAAATTGATTATGGCATAAAGAATCAATTTTTTACCAAACACAAATCTCATTCAGAAGTAGAAAACTATTCCAGAAGTCATTCTTTACCAAACGCATTTCTCTTCCAAAATTACTTCTGGCAAGTTATCAAACGCACCCTTATGGTGATGGAAAATGCTGATGTGGTCGTTTCTCTCTGCTATGTGACAAATAATTCAACTTACATTAGCCCACAAGCCAATATGACGTCGTTTCTGTTCTGCCCTTGGTTCCCCCCTCTCCCAAATCTCGTCTGCCCTCTATCTTCGCTTCTTGAAACCTAAGCCCCAAATTGAGCAACGAGTCAAGCGGCGAGTTTTGGGTGGGAGACTTGACGACAAATTGACGGCGAGTGGAGTGGCGAGTCGAGCGGCGACGGCAAGTATGCTTACTTGTTCACAATAATCACTTCCTTGCTCTTGTGTCGATACGAATAAATTGGATGATGCTTTAATGTCTTGCACAGTTTCACTTTTTCCAGCGTTCACGTATTCAGTTGTGAGGGTGACTGTGATCGTTTACTTAAGCAGCGAGCAGTGCTGCATCTTCATAAAAGAAGATACTTAGGAAAAAGTTTGGCTATATCTGCTGCATTTAAACTACTAGTGAAAGAACACGGCCAATAGGGTGCAGAACATATAGGATATTTTACGCCTGCAGTTTGCAAAGATGGCAAAAGGAATGCGAGCAATTGCAGATGACTGTGGATTTTGCACTTCAAAACTGTGAGCATTCTAACTTAGAATACATTTTTTCCTTTTTTCCGGTGACAGAGAAAGGGAGACATTGTTATATGAGTACCCAAGAGATAGCATTCTTGTGATTGATCCTAGTATTTGTGGAGGAAACATTCGAAGTGTGAAATGCTTGTGAATCAGTAAATTGCTTCATAAAGTCAAAAGGGTATTGTTGGGAGCACTTTTTGTTCATGTGGATCAACTGACATGGAAATCTAGTTAACTTTAGGTTCTACACATTCAAGACTACAAAAGGCGAAAGTTTTCATGACAGTCTGATTGATCATTTGGTCGTACAGATATGGAATAGAATAGTCCTGTTATTTCAACACTTCTGTGAACTTCATTTACAAGGGTTGTCTACTGTTGATTAACGATGTGTTTTTCTATTAAACTTTGTGTTGAATGTGCAAGAAATGTTTCACTGTGCTGAATGACTGATTTGATCGGTAAGTTGAGATGTAATTGAAAAAACAACAAAATATGTTACAATTGTGTGACTTTTTTCCCCAATTCAACATATCAAGTTACATTTGTTCTTGTTCATCCTATGCATTTCCTTGTAAGGTAGTAGTTTTTAAATAAATTTTAACAATTGAAAGTGCCATTTGTTTTTGTTCCCTTGTAGGTCCAATGGTCGATAACAAAGTTTATGTCATTGTTTTCTTAGGAGATAAATTTCAAGTTGGACCGCATTTGGAATACGTAAGTAGAAGGGCTGATGTTGTTGAAATAGACTTAAGTAAGAATTCATTGTCCAATATAATTGAAGCTATTGAGGTTTTGGGTGGGCCTAAAATAGAGAAAATCTTTTATAGAGTTCCTAGAAGTACCATTCTTGAAGATGGGGTAACTCTTAGGTATTTATGGGATAATACCACTGTAATAGATCTATTATATCATTATTTATATTATGAAAAAATTGAACTGTATGTTGAGCATGTCAATGGTGAAGAGACAATTGCTAAGATAGGATGTCGCAACCTAAAAATTTTCAAATTCCATATGTTTAGGGGTATTGTCCAAAAAGGTGGGCCGATCGGCCCATCGATCTAGGCGCGGGCTCTCCCAAGCTCATACCTCACGTGACGTTTGAAAAAAAAAATAATTTGAGGTTCGATTACTCCTAAAAAAAAATCTATGTTCAAGAAAAGGAATCGCCACTAGCCTATAGAGGTCGGCTAGAAACCAATCGAGACACGGGAGTGCCGTCTCGATTCCTACACAACCAAAGATCTATGATCGGGGACTTGATTACGCTAATCACTTAATTAGGCCCTTTCGGTACCTAAACTTAATCACTTGCCATTAAAATGTCCAATC
>BCNH02000003.1:15985421-15999321 GCA_001662345.2 Metrosideros polymorpha var. glaberrima
TTTTTTATTCCGAAAATTAGGGACTCGGACTGGGTTGGGGAACCCAGACCAAGTCTGATGGGTTTCACTCGGATTGAAGAGGTTCGGGTTCCACTTGCAATGTGGTCAGAATTCTCTTATGGGCAGCTCAAGCCCAATTCCCCTTTTAACCAACCAAAATCCAGGTCCAGAAAAAATAACATTCAACCGGGCCCAAAGATTCAGCTGCATAGCCCACAAGATGAACTCTTCCACGATTTAAAATCCCCTTTTTTTATACTCATTTTTTTTAAAATTTTCTATTATTATTTTCTGGTCTTTCTTTTCTCTTGTTTCACTTTTCTATCTTTTTTATTTTTTGGTTTGCTTTCGTGGTTCTTCTTCCTCGAGGCTTCTTCGAGTTTGTCACCGAGAACTTTGAGCTCGCCGGAATTTTTTTAACTCCGGCAGTCGATGCCTACCACCAATGGTGACGACCACCATCGAGCCTACGCCCTCATCGCCGACTACCTCGACTACCACCAGATCGCCGTCGAGATGCACGGCCATCGTTAGACAGTCGCTCCAACCACAAACATTAACACCAGAGACCAGACTCATTTCCAATAAGAAATTTTCAATCAAACAATCAACCCAAATGAAAACGAAATATGCATCAGCTTAACAATGAGAACAGAAAGCTGACTGGGTGGGGTTTTAACCCAAGGCCATCACCGGTGAAGAAATGGCGTCTTTGGCATGGTGTTCGTCCGTGTCCGACGCAGGTCATCAAGAGATATGCAACAAATCAGCAGAAAAAGGGTTGAGGCAGGCAGGGTTCAACCATTGTTGTAGCAAAAAGAACGACTCGCTCCTTTCGAGACTTTGATTTCCTTAAACTAGTTTCGGCATTTCACTGAGGCATTTTATTGAGCAGTTTATAGGCAATGAAAAATGTAGGTATCAGACCCAAGTTCGACGCGATTCTTGACCCATGAATTACATACGACACATTAGACGGTCATTATGCATACAAACATCACTCAGTTTCACAAAGAAAATTCGCTCGAAGCTTCACCAACTGGATTTGCGAGAGCAAGACATTCCGGGAGACTCACCTGGTCGGTCGGCAGGATTAAGCCACTGGGATCAGCGACGGTCGACGACAAACGAAGTAACCGGAGCGGGGTAGCCATGATTTTCTTCGCGCGAGCAACTTTTTCCCCTTTTTTCTCTCTCGGTGCCTCTTGCTTCACTCGAATATGTCCGAATCCTCCCTCGATCAATCGATGTCTCTCTCGTCTTTTTTTTTTATGATTCTCGTATGTGTGGCTTTTTGAATGGAGGAAGATGGTAGCTGGGGTTGGAAGTGCAGGGCTAGTGATCGGAGATGGTGGTCGCATCTTACCCCCAGAAACGAAGGACCCCCCCTTTTGTTTTTTTTGGTTCGCCCTCCCTTTGTTCCTTTTGTTTTCTTTTTCTCTTCCTTTGTCCTCTTGTGTCGCCACCCTCTATTCATCCCTCTCAGAACATTTTTTTAGTCATCAAAAGGTAAGGACTTTCCTTTTAGGGTTTATGGTGTTGCGGTGTTGCGCCAAGTGGCGCGATCTTAAGAGAGGTACGAGTCTAATTGTGTGATGCCAAATATAATGCTTTAAATGGTCGACCGACTTTGCGATTTTAAATTTCTTTTATCAAACCCGAGATTTCTAAATTTTTCTGTCCCTAAATCAAATGTCTAAAACAAAATTAGAAACTAACGAAATTTTAATTTTTTCTTTGATTAAAGGTTAAATTTCTTGGTTTGACTAAGAAATCAACATTCAACAATTATTATGAAAATTTAAAATTTAAAGGTCTAATTCTACGTGCACATGCCAAATTGACATCTATATGTAATTGGAGATACTAAGGATACTAATCTAATATTTTTTGCCAAGAAAAGAGCATCGCCGCAACGAGGGATTTCAAATCTCTAATTTTCTAACTTCAACCATCGAAAAAATTCACGTGTCAACAAGGAGGAGCTGAGATGGAAAATAGAGGTTTGTTTGATGTGGATGAGGGTGAGGATGATGGTGCATGTAATTTGGTTGATGTGGAACACTTGAGTGACAATAATGATTTTGAACTAGTTGATGCAAGGAAAAATTTAAAAGAACTTTCAGCGAGATATAGGCTCAACATTAGAACTAACATTGAGGCAGCTGATAATTCCCAATTAGACGTTGACTCTGGGTATGAAACAGAGTATTATTATTTATATGAGGAAGAAAGTCTTCATTCGGGTTTAGATGATGAGAGTGAAGAGAAGGAATGTGATATTATTTCAAGGAGTAAGAGTAGGTTTCCACCGTATGATTGAAATGGTAGGGATCTAGTATTTATTGTCGGCATGACATTTGAGGATGCAAATGAGTTCAAAGATGCAATTCGAGGTACTCTGTGGCTGAGCAAAGAGCAATTAAATACATCAAGAACACTAGTAGATTTGTAAGAGCTAGGTGTACCTAGAGCAATTATAACTGGATGATTTATGGTGCTCTTGACAGCAATATTGAATCATTTCATTTGAAAAAGTATACGGATGAGCATATATGCAGTATCACTTTCAGGAATAAGAGAGTGTTCAGTACTTATTTAGCCAAACACTTCATGATTCTCATTTCTACAATGCTTAAAATCAATGCACCTCAATTGAAGAGACTAGTTCGAGAACAATTGGGGGTGAATGTCACTTTGGGTCAATACTAGAAAACAAAGTTGAAAGTGTTCAAAAAACTCCAAGGCAATTATAAGAAGGAGTATGCACAGATGTATGACTACTTGGGGGAGCTTTACACTACAAGCGCCGCTCGACTAGCCATCGCCGCTCGACCCGTCGCTCGATTTGTCGTCGAGTCTCCCACCCAAAACTCGCTGCTCAACTCGTCGCTCGAATTTGGGGCTTAGGTTTCAAGAAGCGGAGACAGAGGGCATACATGATTTGGGAGAGGGGGGAACTGAGGGCAGAGCAGAAACAACGTCGTATTGGCTTGTGGGCTAATATAAGTTGAATTGTTTGCCACGCAGGAGAGAGAAACGACCACATCAATATTTTTTATTACCATAATTGATAGAACTAACGGAAATGACTTCTTTGAAACATTTTGACGAGTTTTAAAACTTTTTTGAATCGTTTGGACAAGTTTTAGAATTTATTTGAAATTTTTGCAAGTTTTAGGATTCAAATGTATTTTTCTTGTAAGTTTTAAGACTTATTGTGAACATATCTCATAAATAAATAAATATATATATGGAAGAAAGATCTAAATATATTAAATGAACAATTTTATTGACTTTTTACCTAACTTTAATAGTCCGTTTCTCTCTCATTTGATGTCTGATCTGATTAACTAGATTCTTTTGCCAGTTGAACTTTTCGGAAATGTAGTCCGATATCCATATAAGCACAGGATCATGAATTTCCATGAATCAGGCCTAATAAACGACTGAGGTGAAACGTCTTGACATCTCCCTCGAAAAAACTCCAGTCAATATGATTCCCGAAGTGTTGGAAAACCCACAATAAGATCTGCATGATCCATCACCCATTTAGCAAAAATCATGATTTTTCTGACCCCATCGAGATTGGACGGGCGTTGTTTAAAATAGTGATGTTATGTGATCTAGCTGTACAATTTGGGTAAATTGGGTAATGTTGGAAAGCTCTCGCAGAGCACGACACAACTGTGCTCTTCAACCGTGGTTTCAAAGAGATTGACTTTCACTCAAAATCCTGATAAAAAAAATTTGGTGTCTACATTTCTAGTCCAAAATTTGTGGCTTGATTCAGTTTGTGCTGTTAGAATTTCCAATTTGAAGCTTCCTTTTTGGGCTTTCTCAAGTCCAAAATCGGAAACTTGAAATTGGGTGAGCTGGTTCATCCATGTTTGGTGAAATCAACTTGATAAGTACGATTCCCAGTACTATTTCGGTCGATTTGCATGCTAGATTCCACCTATTCTCCTGCTTCTACAAATTAGATTTGTTCGTTAGAATTAAAGACATTGTTCTTCCTCGGCAAAATTGTCAAAAAAGTCCTAATCCTATTCCACATTTGCCAATTTAGTTCTAAACATTTTAAGTTTGCCAATTGAATCCCAAACTTTTTAAAATTGTGTCAATTTAGTCATAAACCTTTTAAATTTGCCAATTGAATCCTAAATCTTTTGCATATGTGCCGATTCAGTTATATTCGCCAGCCGGTGTTGACATGGTGTCGCCTACGGTTGACGTGGACAACTTTTAATAATATTATATTATTTTTTGAATTATATTATTTCTTCTTTTTTTTTCTTTTCTCCTTCTTCTTCCTCCAGCCTGCTGGAGGAAGAAGAAGGCCGACAAGGCTCGCTGGCCTCAGGCGAAGCTCGCCTAGTGACAGCGAGGGTAGGGTGAGCCTTACCGTTACTAGGCGAGGCTCACCCAGCTACTGGCGAGGGCAAGGCTCAACCTCGTTATCCATGGCTGGGCGAGGTCAAGCCCAGCCATGGACGGCGAGGAGGGTGAGTCGCCGTTCAAGGTTGGACTTGACCTCACCTAGCCATGGGCGGCGGGCGAGCCTCGCCTAGTGACGGTTAGGCTCACCCCGCTATTGCTGGGCGAGCTTCGCCTGAGGTCAGCGAGCCTCCCTGGCCTCTCACCGGCATTCTTCTTCCTCCAGCCAATTGGAGGAAGAAGAAGGAGAAAAGGAAAAATAATAAAATATTTTTAAAAATTATCCACGTTAGTTGCCAGTGAAGCAACGTCAGTGTCAGCCAGTGAATAGAACTGAATCGGCATAAATACAAAAGGTTTATAACTCAATTGACAAATTTAAAAAGTTTAAGATTGAATTGACACAATTTTAAAAGGCTTAGGACTCAATTGGCAAACTTAAATGGTTTATGACTAAATTGACAAAAATGGAATAGGTTTATGACTTTTTTTGACAATGTTTCCATTCTTCCTCATATGACGTAGTCGGCCTTGGTTGTGCTTTATTCAAGATTTCAAGGAACTGTTCATCCAACTCATCTAACCATAGACATCCAACTTTCTTATTGCTCTTCTCATCACCAATTCATGAGAATCAAACTTCAAGAATATAATCGTCTCATTTCATTAATGTAGTAATTACATTAGGGTTTCATCAACATCCACAATTGCTTACATTATGGTAGCCCATTAATTTCTTTCTTTATTCCTGTTGAAATATTATCCCACATTACTTGACAATGGATTCTATATCCTAATTTATATTTATGTGATCTCCCCTCACCTAGCTTTTGAGTTGGACTTCTAACATGGTACCATATATGTCAAGTTCCACACGAGTCATATATGCTTTTTATATTTATGCAATCCCCCTTCTATTGACTTACTTGCTTTCAACTTGCGCATACAATATGAGCTAACTTGAATAGAAAGCACTAATAGCCTAATTTTGATGGAAACTTACAACTATATGAAATGTGTTAAGGCACTTTCTGTCCCTCTATATCAAAGTCAATATTTTATTGTACTTGTCATTTAAAATTACAGTGCAATTTACATGTACATCTTCTTCAAGTCCTCAAGAGAGCATATCTAGAACATTTTGCAAATAATCTACTCTAATGTAAAATATGTAAAGTCATCTAAGAGGGATTTTTGAATGTGGACATGCAATTGGAACTATTTAAAAGCTCTCGAGAAGCAATTGTATTTGTAGCCACCATAATTCTGAAAAATTTTAATTTAATAATGAAGATGTCCATGAATGGAATTGTTAGCCAAATGAAGATACTGGTAGTAAATGAACTCGATTATTTCTTAAAGCATAATTCCACAGAATTAACAAAAGAATTTGTCAGTTTATTAAGATCACTATCCATCCATAACTATTATACTACTTGATAATATGTAATCATGAAATATTAAGTATTCTAAATTTAAATATCCAAATATTAGTGAAATGATTGGAAAAAAAGTTATATGATGAGTTAAATTAATTATTTATGGAGACCCAATGAACCCCTATGTCATGCAATTAAATCAATTAAGTTTAATATTGGATATCAATGAAATACCAGAGTTTCTCTTTCTTGTCAATTACTGTTTGATTACTAAAAAATGTAGAATTATTTTATATAATTTCTGTTGTACATGAATAGTTTACGCAGAGTCGCACGGGTCAAAGAGCTAGTTTGTATAACTTGGCAGTACGTGAAAATCTTGCCATGCAGCAACGACACATTGCTACTGAACACACTGATGATTGAATGCACATTCATTACTGACTCAACAGAATTATCATTTAGTGGTCAAAGTCAACAACAACCCTCCGTAATTGCTTTTTCTGCCTCTGTTTACCCGTAGGCTCACCATGGACAACACCTCACTCCAAAAGAAAGCATCCAATCTGTGTTGTGTCCCATTTCATTCCTCTCAACAATGCAGAAGTTCTCAGCCGCAAACGTTCTGAAGCTCATAGCACTACTCAATGTGCTCGTGCTTGTGATTCCAAAAGGAGAGGGTCGCTCACGAAAGAAAGTCGTTCGAGTCCAAAATGATCTGGGCGACGTTACTCTGATGGTGCATTGCAGATCCGGAGACGACGATGTTGGTGTACACTACCTTACGAATGGGAACCACACTGAGTGGCCATTCGGTGACAGTCGGATCCGCATGATCTTCTGGTGCACCATCAAGTGGAACGGCGAAAAAGAAGATTTCACGGTTTATGATACGAAGAGGGATGAGAATCGATGTTGGCTCAAGTGCTGGTGGAGCATACGGCCGGACGGAGCTACTCTTTGAATGAGAACGCACAGCAGTATGAAAAGATGTATGCCTGGTAAAAGTAGGAAGTTTCACTTGGAAAGGAAAGTTATCTGAACTATAATGTTGAAACGAAGAAACTCCATTATCTCTCTCCCGCATCTTTTTCTACATACACTAATTCTAACTGCGAATTAACATATGCTTCAAAGTTGCACGCATTGTCGACAAATGATGCATCTAATTTACTTGTGAATGTTCCCCCTCAGTTGCAAATTGGAATTGACACTGATCATGTAGAGCCAAGACATTAAGATCTAGTCAAATAAATAAGCTAAATTGATTTTTCGCAAGTTGGGTATTTGTTAATGATGCAAAAGTTCATATTTCTCAATTTACTTTGATAGTTGTTAGGATTCTTTCATATAAACGGCAATAATTGAAGATTACTTCTCAAACGAATGTTTTCAATGTCTTATAGTTATTCTCATAATAAGATGAAAGGGTATTCATGGAATGAAAGAAGTGGTTTGTTTTTGGGGAAAAGTAACAAAAAAGTTTTAAACCTTTCAATTTGATCAATTTAGTACTAAACATTTTCACATTAACACCAATTCATTCTATCTGGCTAATTTACGCCGGAAATCGTTGACATGGATGCTGGCCATCTTACGTGGCATGGCTGGCATTGACTGGACTTTTTTTTAATTATAATTTTTTAGTTATACTTTTTTTATTTTTTTATTTTGCTTTCCCTTTTCTTTTTGGACGCCGTACCTCACCCTAGTCGCCCTGGACTAGGCAAGGTTTGGCCTCACCAGTGCTCTCCCTCGCCTAGGCGAGGCTAGCCCTTGCTAGCCATGGCCTGTGGCAAGTGGAGAAGGAAAAGAAAAAGAAGAAAAAAAGAAAAAAAATTGTAAAAAAAAATCCATGTTAGCGCTGTTTATGCCACATAGAACCGTCGGCATCCATGTTAGTGATTTTCGACTTAAATTGGGTGAATGGACTGAATTTGTACCAATATGAAAAATTTTAGGATTAAATTGGTCCAATTGAAAGGTTTAAAACTCAACTGGTACTAAGCAATAGGGGTTAAAGTACACTAGAAGTGCCATAATTTGGCACGGGTGGACACTTTAGTGTCACAATCTCTAAAAGGTACATTTAAGTGCTATTTAAGTGCTAACTTCGGCGGACCTTGCCGGAAATCCGACGTGGCCTTAATTTATTAATTTTTTAAGTCTACGTGGCTCGCCGAAAGGCTGACTCAGTTCCTACATGCTAAAACGATGTCGTTTAACTTGCTACAACCGCAAATGACGTCGTTTGGCGTTGTCTTCCCAAATAAGAACCCTAAATCGTCCAAATTGTTCAAATTGAAGAAAACGCCCAATTTCAAACCCTAACCAAGCCCTTCAACCCAAATTGATGCCCTATTTTGATTTGCCCCCAAATTTAACGGCCGAATCTTGGTAATGAAGAGAAGCACCTTTAGCAACGGCTCAAATTCCTCCCAATGAAGCAAAGGAGAAGGCGAGTGTTTATGTTATTGTGGGTTACCGAGTCCAAGAAGAACATCGTGGACTCGATTGAATCCTGGGAGAAGATTTCATTGATGCAGCAGATATAAAGAAGAGTCGAAGTACAAGTATTTCAAATAGGTTAATGCGAAATTCTCTAGTCGAGCAACAGAGGTGATATTGGAGTTACTTGAAGGACGACATTAACCTCTACTTACATTAATGGATGAGTTGGACGATGTCGACTCAATACAAGCTGAAATGAAACTTTAGGATCTTTGGCCAACCATTTGAAGAACGAAGTTTTAAAGATGAAATAGAAAGAACATGTTATTGAGCATTGATTGTATTGTTGTTATGCTCTATAACCTATTTTGTGGCGACATGTCAAGTGAGTGATGAGAAGTAGTTTCTGAGCCTTCCATATTTGATAATTAGTGGAATATGTATTTGTATTGGTTAATTATAACTACAGCAAGGGCTTCAGCTTACTGCAAATTTTTAATGGAACAAGAGGTTTGCTGGCTATATGGTTGGATATGGAAGGTTATAATTGATTGTTTCTGAGCACTTACAAGTGTTGTTGCCCCATTGTGTACTATCCATCTTGGTTTGTTTAATTGTTACTTTAGATGTTTGGTTTGCTGCTGATAATAACTTGTTACAATTGCAATGTTTGCTGTAAATTTTGCTGCAATGGCTGTTCGAATGACAGAGTGGTAACAAATACACGAATAATTATTTCAGTGCCATAATTTGTGAATAGTGATCACTTAAGTGCTAGTAGTGATTAAAAAGTGATCACTTAAGTACCAAGTTTTGATAAAAGAGATCACATAAGTGCTAGTCGAGGCAAAATGTGATCACATTAGTGCCAAGTTTTGTTAACAGTGATCACATAATTTTTGTTGAAGGTGCAAGATGCAAGTAGCTTGCACCAGCACCTTCCCTGCAACTTCATAGCACCACCAGCTACCACTACCACCACAATCCACCACCAGCCACCAAAAGCCAGCATGTAAGTGCCAAATTTGTCGCCTTGACCTGGTGCTGGTGCACAAAGCAACTTTGAAGGTGCAAGGTGCCAGCAGCTTGCACTAGCAACTTCACAGCACCACCAGCCACCACCACAACCACAATTCATCACCAGCCACCACAAGCTAGCATGTAAGTGCCAAATTTGTCGCCTTGAGCTAGTGTTGGTGCACAAAGCAACTTTGAAGGTGCAATGTGCCAGCAGCTTGCATCAACACCGTGCACCTTGCACCTTCCCTGCAACTTAACAGCACCACCGGCCACCATTACCACCATAATCTACCACTAGCCACCACCACCACCACCATCAACGAAAAGCAAAACAAAGTATGAATATGAAAATGACCAAAACATTGAATAAACAAAGATCTTTATCGTTCCATCAACATTGAACTTAATCTGCATAACAAAGGAAACATCATCCATAGGAAGTTATGTTCTTCCCACCAAAAACAGAAACAAAACATTGAACTAATAATCTGTGGGGACATAAACTTCAGCCCACCAAACAAAAACTAACTAAACACCTACACCATCCCATCAGTTGATATGCACAACCCTCCTAACTCGTACTCCTTTTAATCCTCGATTCATTATCCTTGCACTCTTTCTAATTGGACGTGCAACTTCTTCTTCAACTTGCCTTCTCGCTGTCCCTGGATCATCAAAATGAGAAGGAGAAGGAACTGATGGCGGCTGTTTTGGTAGCTGTTTTGGTGGCTGTTTTTGAGCTGCAACTGATGTCTTCTTCTTTGTTGATACAGCCATTGACTCTTGCGTTGGGCCTTGAGAGATAACAACCTCTGAACTTCTCCCATGCTACAAATAACACAACCAAATTGTTAGCAAATTGAAATATAATAAATTAAATCGTTAAGTCCTACGAAACTTACATGTAAAATTACTGTTCCAGTACGTTCATTCGTATAAAGGCCATAACCATATTGCCTTAGCCTCCTTCCAACAGCTCTTCTTGTTCGCATATGAGTGTCACTTTTAACCCCTCTTGTTTGATTTTGAGCGTCACTTTCAACTCATCTTCTTCGCTTTGGCTTTGGCCTTGTTCTCTCTTGAGAATGGTGTTTAAAAGTCATATTTCAGCCATAATATTCCAACAACAAAAAATGATTGAAAAAACAAAACCTGTGATTTTTTTGACCCTCCTTCTATTGACCCTTGAGCTGGCCCTTCTTTTGACTCTTGAGGGGGCCATTCATTAACCCCTTCATCTAACCCCATAGTAGACCCTTTTATTGGCCCGTCAGCTGGCCCTTTGCTTCTCGTCTGAACAATAGTCAAAGACATTGCAAAGTTAAACATAAAAAAATATAAAACATCAACATAAATTCTTCAACTTACTTGGTATTTTCTTCTCGTTTGAACAATAGTCGATTCAACTAGCCCTTGAGCTGGCCCTTCTATTGGCCCTTGAGCTGGCCCTTTTCTTCTCGTCTGAACAATAGTCAAAGATAATAAACA
Organism: Metrosideros polymorpha var. glaberrima; assembly: GCA_001662345.2. NCBI lineage: Eukaryota > Viridiplantae > Streptophyta > Magnoliopsida > Myrtales > Myrtaceae > Metrosideros > Metrosideros polymorpha. The sequence continues at coordinate 15,996,197 of BCNH02000003.1, forward strand.
GTTGAACATAAAAAAAAACATCAACACAAATTCTTCAACTTACTGGGTATTTTCTTCTCGTTTGAACAATAGTCGAGTCAACTAGTGCTTTAGCTGGCCTTTGATTGGCCCCTTCATTTGACCCCATAGTAGGACCTTCAGCTGGTCCTTTAGCTGGTCTTTTTCTCACATGACAAAGACATTACAAAGTTAAACATCGACAAAAATAAAACGCAAACACAAATTCTTCAACTTATTGGTAATTTTCTTTTCGTTTGAACAATAGTTGACTCAATTGGCCCTTCAGCTAGCCTTTCAATCATCCCTTCATCTAGCCTTTCAGTCACCCCTTCATTTGACCCCACAGCAGGCCCTTCGGCTTGTCCTTTAGCTGGCATTTGTCTCACTTGATAAAGAGATTAAAAAGTTGAAGTGCAAATTCAGATCATGTACTAACATACAAAAAAAAAATAAACACAAATCTCATAACTTACTGGGTTTCTCTTCCTCGGCTGAAGAACAATTGACTTAGATGGCCCTTCTGTTGGGTCTACAGTAGGGGCTTCACCGTAGAACTGTTGTTGTTGGTGCTTCCTCAATAGACAACCTTTACTATCATGCCCTTCCACATAGTAATAGGAACACATTTTCTTTTCACCAGTCTTGCCCATCCTCCTATAAGCTAAGACCTCTCCCTCCAGAATTCTTCTTTTTCATTTCGGCCTTCCTATGGCCTTTTTTAGTGGCAAAGGCTGAGCTGCTTTACGATTGGTTGGCTCCTAGAATTTCGCACTTCTAAGAGGCTGCATCATAAATTGGTATGAAGCAAGATATTTGGGTTTCTTATAACATTCATCGAGGTAATCGCTTATATTGTAGCCCTTATTCTGGATGGCACATATGGCATGTTTACAAGGAATTCCACTTAGTTGTCATGCTCGACAAGAACATTTCTTCGTTTATAAGTGCACAACATACTTATCATCACCCCTCATGATCTCATACCCTTCATCCCCATTCAAACATGGATGATAAAATCTACTTGCAACAAAGTACACATCCAATTTCTTCACAATATTAGGATCCTCATTGCATAGTCCATTTTGCAGCCAAATCTCTTTGTTTATGCAGCCAAGTCATGACCATAATTATGATATCTTCAAGCATGACAACAATTGGTTTACACTTGGCCTCTATTATAGTTCCATGAAAAGCTTCGTTGAGGTTGTTGTCAATGCTATCACACTTAAATTCCTCACTGAAGAAGGCCCTGCACCAATGCTTCAGTTCTTCTGGAATAGTGCGTCGAAACCTTCCTTGGTCAACTGAAGTAATCGTTGTTTGCTAGCCTAAATTCAGCCATGTTCGTGCTCTTGGCTATCTACCAAAAATGCATCTGCAGCTGCCTCCTTTTATAGTTTTTCGCCCAATTTGCGTATATGTGCCTCGCACACATCCTATGTTTGGCATGGGGCATCAATTCAGCTACTGCCGGAACAAGTCCCTACAATAATTCAAATAGAGAAATGTAAGTAAAAAATAGGTAAATGGTATTAAAAAGCAAAAAATTGGCAATAACATTACCTTTTGTTGGTCGCTCATGAACGCCCAACCTTCCCCATTAGTTATCTCCAAGTCAGCCATTATATTTTTAAGGAACTAGGACCAAATGTCCTTATTCTCTATCTTCACAATAGCTCAAGCTAGCGGAAACATTTGGTTATTTGCGTCTCTTCCAATTATAGATAACAATTCTCCCTTACACAAACCCTTCAAAAAGCAGCCATCCAATCCTATAATCTTTCTACAACCAAATAAAAACCGTCGTCTACATGTATTAAAGCACACATAAAACCTGTCAAACCTGGTCCCATGATCAGAAAATGGCTTCTCCACGACCTCTACATATACTCTGCTTGACGGGTTTTGAAATCTACACTCCCAAGCATAATCCCAAACTTGGGCATATTGCTCCTTATACTAACCAAAGAGTATCCTCATAACCTTTTGCTTCGTTCTTTTGCACTGATTACTCGACACATTGATGCCGACATGCTCCTTCACCAACTGCTTTAACTAAGTAGTCTTTATGTCGGGCATCACCTTTATCGTGTCAAAGAAATGCTTTGATAGCCACACACTTGTTACCCTTTTGTTGTCAAAGTTAACATGACAAGTATGCTGATCTTCGAAGGCCCTAAGCTAGAAGGACCCACTTTTTCTCATGAACGCACCATAGATCTTCCATGGAAAACCAAGCTACGCACACTTTGTTCTAACAAAGTGTTTAGTGTTTCTAATAAATTCGAGAGTCCTCTGTTCAACAATGAAGTTCTTTACTATAACTTCCCTGAATTGTTTATCATCATGAAATTTTATACCTACGGACAAAGTAGGAGAGGCAACAGATGGATCATACGAAAGAAACTTACTTTTCCTTCTACGCGCAGGTACTTAATCTTCTTCAAGCTCATTCTGGGAACTAGCATTGTCGCCACTTTCTTCATTGTCAGTATCAGCACCAGTAGTTGCAGCTCCTTCGCCCTTGATTACACTTTCTCCACCTATATGCAAAGATGCAAACCTATTTGTCACAAATTCCTTATGCTTTTTTCTTGACTGTGCAACCTCCTCGTCCTCATCATCACTTGGGAAATTTTCGAGAGTCAAAGCTTCATCATCATCATCATCGTTGGATTGAGCAACTTCCCAATCTAATCCAGTGATTTCTTCATCACTACTTTGCTTTGCGTCCCTCTCCTCCCCGTCATGCCTCTCCTGTTGCCCTTCATGGCCAACCTCATTAGTAGCTTGAGTACCATCTTCTCCCACTTCTCCTATGTGTGTGCTCTCTCCATCATCATCTTCATCATCTTCCTCATCAACGTATACCTTCGCTTCTTCACCATGAAGATAATGGTATACTACATCATTAAAACCACTATCATCTATAAAAAATCTCAACCCCTCTTTTAGTCCCTTCCTAGGAACACAATAAAACAATTTTTTTACTTTGCATCGCAAAAAATATACTATATCCCTAATAAATGCAATGTAAGATGACTTGGTTACATCAACGAAGATGGTGCCCTCGTTTCCTCCTTCATACTCCCACTCGTCCCCAATCACAAAGTCCTCACCATAGC
>BCNH02000003.1:15999624-16013847 GCA_001662345.2 Metrosideros polymorpha var. glaberrima
CCCCACATCTACTCCCTCTGAGCCTAAATTTTCAAGCGAAGCCTTAAATTTCCAAGGCGAGCCCTAATTTTGCCCTCCAAGCCCTAATTTTACTAGCCAAATTGAGAGAAGATGACAAACCTGAGTGAGTGACCATGAGCGACCGATGAGGGCGACCGATGAGTGAGCGAGCCTCAGTGAACAGCGAGTGGTGATCGAGCGTCCGTCAACGGCAAGCAGCACAGCGATGAACTCAGTCACTTCAGCTCCCCCCACGACGGTCCTCAGCCGATTTTGGAAGTGGTCCCTCCCTCCCCCCTCAACGATGTCGCTTATTGAGGTATAACATTAGACATCTAAAACGACGTCGTTCCGATCTCCTAGGCTACTTGACACTGAAGCGACGTCGTTTGATAGGGCTACATGGCTTGCATTTTAAAAAAAAAATTGCCACATCATCTAAATCACTCGCCGGAAAAAGACAGGTCAGCATTTTTGTCGAAAAAACTCGCCGTTGGCACTTAAGTGTCCATTTATTTTCTGATTTTGGTACTTAAGTGTACCTTTTAGAAATTATGACACAAAAGTGTCCACCCGTGCCAAATTATGGCACTTCTACTGTACTTAAGCCAAGCAATAGGTTTATAACTTTGTTGGCACTTTTCCTTTGTTTTTGTTACACTATGTATTCTAATTAACCCACTACCGGAAACATTACAAGTTTAATTTTCTGGGTTCAAGGCAGCATTTCCCTTCGCCGTATATCATGTTACTCACTTCATAGAGATATCTATGCTCCGTCTATCATAACTACTCCACCCAGCCCTCTAGAAAAGGATTTTCAATGCTTGACCCTTGTGGTTCTTCTTCCAATCGGCATAAATATGTCGTGCACGATTTCTGTATTACGCATGTTTAGCCAAAATTGCAACTATAATGAGCAAAATCAAGTTACAAACAAATGCGTCATCTGGAGAAATTGAATAATATTTTAACTTTTGTTGGTCACTTATAAATGTCCAACAGCTCCAAGAACCATTGCCGAGATGCATAGTTTTCACCTTCCACTACAACCCAAGCAATAGGCAACATATGATCGAATGCTCCCAAACTACTGTTTTAAGAAACAACCCTCAAAACCTATAACAGACCTACATCCTGCTAGGAATTCCTTGGCTAAGTTTCAAAATCCTACATATAATCTTTTTAAATTGTGCTGCTGAATCGTCTTGTTCTATCTCAAATGTACCATTTTGTCAAGTTTCGTCAATGCAAGAATGTATGAATTTGATTTAGCGTAATGTCCCTTCATTGATCCTCTAATCAGGTTCAAGGCCCTCCACTTTGGCCTCTAATCAGATTCAAGACTATCCTGTTGTCAATCTGAGCATTTTAGAAGTCATCGTGTAGTCTTTCGCCCCATCACAAACAATTGGTAACTGAGATAGAAGATTCCGAAGGGTAGTCTCAAAGGCATCTGCTTTCATTAAGGCTCAACTCAGGGCCACGCTTCATGAAATGCAATTTGACATGATCTGATGAACCCTTTTAGCGTTTGGCGCATATTTGGTGCATTTACTTGGCTCTGGCCATTTGTGGCTTGTACATGCTCGTCATCGCCGGAGAAAACTTCACTTCATAAAATGAACATGCTAGAAAAATCGCCTGTTGTTATGCCTAATTTTTAGCCAAATTTAACTTTCTGTCCATCGGAGCAATGACAATCATCACTAATTGCCTTTACCCCTTGATCTAAGTCTGTTAAAGGAATATCTCGCTATCTGCAAAATGTGAGCAACTTAAGCATGCCATATTTATTCTTCTTCCAAAATCAGCTTTTGCACACGGGAATCAAATCAACTTGACTTAAGAAACTGGGGCGATGATCGCAGAAGCAAAGTCAGGAGCTAATAATGTGTCAATCTTTTGCATAGAACAAAATGTTTTGATTTTGAAGATGAAGATCCTTCAAAGGTTATTATCTTAATTGAGAGAATGGACTTTTTATGCGAGGGTTTTACATCGTTATGGCATTCTCAATTCTAAATCACGCTCTGAAGCAACGACTCAAAGAGTATGGCAATTCCATTTTTTAAATGGAATTAGGCAAAGACAAATGCCTGAGAGGCTGAGAAGTCAACCACTCGAGTTCTGACCTCTAACGGCAAAAGCTCAGATTTTGAGAGATTTCGACTTCTTTGAGGTGATCTTGCTTAAACCAAAGCAAACATGTTAGAAGAAATATGACGAGGGCAATGGATAAAACTACAATAATGTACACAGTTTCGCCGTAGCTTCCTTTCATTATTACCAATTATGTCTACACAGTGATGCAACAATAGAGCTATCACAGTAGTTCTGTAAATACTAGTGCAAAGCAACTTCCGATAACATCCATCGGTTTTGCAGGCCCCTTCCCTCTAAACTCTCTGAAAAGCCAAAACACAGGTATGTCATTCGTTTTGAAGTACTAGTGCTCTTAACATGGAAAAACTAGCTTCATTCATCTGTGTCATTGTTGTTGAAACATGGAAATTTCTCTGTATTCCGACATATTCCAACATGAGGGATGCTGCCAAGATCCAGCAGAATTTCGAATCCCAGGACATAGAGATGCGAAACCTGACGGATCTCAGCAATATAGTGAAGCAAGAAGTCGATCTTTCCAAAAAGGAAGGGAAGTTACCAAAGGCTCAAGTGAAAGAGTGGCTCGGTGATGCCCAAGAATGTGTAGCGAAAGTGTGCTCTATAGGAGCAGGCATCATTAACAACCAAGGAAGATGTTTCTTGAATTGCAGTTCGAGCTGCCAGCTCGGTTTGGTAGTCGCAGTGTTAATCTTTGACCCATTTTTGTGAAATCCTTCGTGTTATGGTTAAGCCGTATTTAAGACGATGTCCACTCCGAAAACTCTTTTGAACTGTTCTATTTTCGGGCCCTATTTGAAATTTATACCGAATAAAAAGTTTTAAAACTACCGCATGACATTTTAGTGTTATCTAATACATTCCAACTCTTGTGACACCCAGTCCACTTACGTATAGTATAGGCTGCAAAACTTCTTGAACTTGAGACCATCTGCATGCATGAATTCTGATGACCAGAGAACTCTATACTAAATTGCCTTGAACGAGTGGTTGTAAGGCTACAAAGTTCTTCTGCAGAGGCAAATTAACATATTTTCGTCTATCGATCCTTCAGAGAATTTAGAAACGAGGGGAAGAGAGAGAGAGAGAGAGAGAGAGAGAGTACATTTGCCAGGTTAGTACGATTGAAAGGAGAATTTGAAGCTTTTTGATCTACAAGGGAAAGGATCTCTCCATGTGCCAAAGAACTACGTCGATGTGACTACTAAATATTGTTTACGTGCCTCAAAAATTGCCGCGGTAAATAGATTTAGGCTTAGAGAAATGAGGTTGAGGTCTACATGCTAGAGCACCAAAGAGTCACGCGTTAAGTTCCAGGACATGGACAAGTGAAAAAGAGAATCAAGCATTTTTAGGACAACCTGAATATAACAAACAGAAATCAATGATTCCGGCAAACTGGATTGATGGTCATAGCAGATAATCGAGGATCCGTGAGCACCATTAGAACCATTCTTGTGAAAAAGAGGAAGAACTCCATCCAGGGAATTACTTAATGTTAACATCTGCAAGCATTCGAACATGAATGAACAGTCCACAGAGACGCAGAGTAGAATCTGTCAATGCAGTACACCGACAGTTTCTTCTGAACTGGCAAATATTTGTGGAAGCCGACTTGATCTTAAGTCTCAAGTCTTCTGCGTCCATGTAAATTTTTATTTATTCAGGATATGATTGATGAGTGACATGCAAACACAAAGAAGAAATTTGTTTCAACTTTCACTTAGAACGTAAAGAATTTGAGCACGTAGTTCATAACTAAAGCTATTTGTTGATGTATCAAGGCTGCACTATCTATTTTTTCTGTTTAAGTCAGTTTGCTGATGTCCTTTTTTCTAGGAGTTATTAGTTTTGTTTTTACTTGGTCAGTCCTATCTTGTAGGAGTGCTTAGCTGCACGTTTCTTTTTCTGTTCTGTTAGTTTGTTGCTGATTTTGTGGACCAAGCAAGCAGTTAGTTAGTGGGCAACGTGTGTTTATGGAAAAGCTTTAGTCTGTATTTAAGCAATCTCAGTTTTCTGAAGGAAAGTGAAGTTCCCTTCCAATACATTCTGTCTTGCTGCATTTGCTGTCAATTCTCCTTCTGTTCTTTGAAAAACAACATTGGTATCAGAGCCTTCCTGATCTTAAGGGGTTGTGAGTGATTTGTGAGATTGATTGAGAGGTGTGTCTGCATCCATAAAAGCCTAAGGCAAGATGGAAGCAGGATCTAGTGGTTTTTCAGCAATGGCTCCACCAGTGTTTGATGGAGAAAATTATCAAGCCTGGGCAGTGAGAATGCGAGCCTATCTAGAGGGTTGTGATTTTTGGGAAGCTGTGGAACAAGATTATGAAGTTGCTCCCCTTCCTGACAATCCAACCATCAATCAGATCAGGTATCACAAGGAGAGGACAACAAGGAAAGCAAAGGCAAAGTCTTGTCTGTATGGTGCTGTCTCACCTGCCATTTTCAGCAGAATTATGGCTTGTGAATAAGCCAAAGCTATCTGGGACTTCCTCAAAGCTGAGTATCAAGGAGATGAAAGGATCAGAAGCATGAAGGGGCTAAATCTGATCACAGAATTCGAGAGACTACAGATGAAGGAGTCTGAGACAATTAAGGAGTATTCTAATAAGTTGATAAGCATTGCAAATCAAGCAAGAATTCTAGGCACTGACCTCTCTGATAATAGGCTAGTGCAGAAGATTCTTGTCTCCTTGCCTGAAAGGTTTGAGGCAACCATTGCCTCTTTGGAGAATACCAAGGATTTATCTCAGATCAAGTTGGCAGAATTGCTAAGTGCTCTGCAAGCACAAGAGCAGAGGAAGTTAATGAGGCTGGAAGGAAGTACAGAAGGAGCTTTGCAGGCCAAAGAACAGCAGAATGTAGGAGGGAAAGGCAAGAAGTGGAAAGGGAAGAAAGGGAATGGCAGTAGTGGTTCAGAAGCTACTGCAGGAGAGAACAGTGCAAGCAACTCCAAGAACAATTGGGGAAGGTATTCCTCATGTAAGCACTGTGGAAAATAGAATCATCCACACTTTAGGTGTTGGAAGAGGCCAGATGTAAGGTGCAGAAAATGTCATAAGCTTGGGCACATTGAGAAGTTTTGCAAAGAGAAGGGAGATCAGCAGCAAGGTGAGGCACATGCTGCAGTCCAGCAAGAGGTAGATCAACTGTTTGTTGCCTCTTGTTTCTCCTCTAGTACTCCATGTGACAGTTGGCTTGTTGATAGTGGTTGCACAAATCACATGACAAGTGATGAAAATCTATTTATAGACCTTGACAAGTCATTGAAGTCAAGAGTGAGAATTGGGAATGGGGAGTACATAGAAGTGAAAGGTAAAGGGACTGTAGCAATAGAGAGTTGTGCTGGACTAAGCTGGTTTCTGATGTGATGTATATGCCTGAGATTGATCAGAATTTGCTGAGTGTGGGGCAGCTGGTAGAAAAGGGATTTAAGGTGATATTTGAAGAGGGGAAATGTTTGATCTTTGACTCCAGTGGTCAGGAGTTGTTCAAGATAAAGATGCAACAAAAGAGTTTTTCTCTGAATCCTCTTGAGAAGGAGCAGGTGGCATTTAAGTGTCAGGCCAGTGATTCAGAAATATGGCACAAGAGGTTGGGACACTTTCATCACAAAGGCTTGCTGTTCATGTAGAGGAATGAAATGGCAATTGGGTTACCAAGCCTGGAGGAGCATATCACAAGGTGCAAGGCTTGTTTGCTAGGCAAGCAGACAAGACTTCCATTCAAGGAATCCACTTGGAGAGCTACAGAGAAGCTGCAGCTGATTCATACAGATCTCTGTGGTCCACAAGTGACTCCTTTACTAAATGGCAGCAGGTATTTCATTATTTTCATTGATGATTATACCAGAATGTGTTGGATTTACTTCATGAAGCAAAAGTCAGAAGTTGCTGAGGTATTTCTGAAGTTTAAGAGATGGGTTGAGAACCAAAGTAGCTGCAAGATTCAGGTCATCAGATCTGATAATGGAACAGAATACACTTCACAGAGGTTTAACTCTTTCTGTGAAGAGGCTGGAATTGAGCATCAGCTTACTGCTCCTTACTCTCCACAGCAAAATGGAGTTAGTGAGAGGAAGAATAGAACCATTATGGAGATGACTAGATGTTTGCTGCATGAGAAGAATCTACCAAAAGAATTTTGGGCAGAAGCAGCAAACACATCAGTTTTTTTACTGAATAGACTGCCTACAAGGGTATTGGAGAAGAAGACACCCTTTGAAGCTTGGTTTGGTGTCAAGCCATTTCTAAGAAATTTGAAAGTGTTTGGCTGTTTGTGTTTTTCTCATATTCCACAGGTCAAGAGAGACAAGCTGGGAGAGAAAGCTGAACCTGGGATCTTAGTTGGCTACAGTTTAGTGTCAAAAGCCTACAGGATCTATCAACCACAGACAGGGAAGGTGATCATTAGCAGGGATGTTCAGTTCCTGGAAGATGAGCAATGGGACTGGACAGATGAGCCACAAGACAAGCACAAGGAGGTCTCATTGGAACCTGACGAGTTGGTGGATGATGTTCCAGTTAGAGGTACCAGATCTCTAACTGATGTGTATCAGAGGTGCAGTGTGGCTGTTTTGGAACCTTCAAGTTATGAGGAAGCTAAAAGTGATCAGAGGTGGTTGAATGCAATGAAGGAAGAGTTAGCTATGATAGAAAAGAACCAGACATGGGAGCTAGTGGAGAGACCTAAAGACAGAAAGGTGATTGGTGTAAAATGGGTTTTCAGAACCAAACTCAATCCTAATGGCTCAGTGAATAAGCATAAGGCCAGGTTGGTGGTGAAGGGATATGCACAGGTTTGGGGAGTTGATTTCTCAAAAACCTTTGCTCCTGTGGCAAGACTAGATACAATTAGAATGACTCTTGCTTTGGCAGCTCAACAAGGATGGAAGGTGTATCAGTTAGATGTGAAATCTGCATTTTTGAATGGAGTGTTGCAGGAGGAAATTTATGTTGAGCAGCCAGAAGGTTTTGTCATACCAGATCAAGTGGAGAAAGTTTATTTGCTGAGAAAGGCTCTCTATGGCTTGAGGCAAGCTCCCAGAGCATGGTACAGTAAGATGGATGAGCACTTGCTGGGCCTAGGTTTCAAGAAAAGTCTCAGTGAATCCACTCTATATGTCAAGAAGTTAGTATCTGACTTAGTAGTAGTGTCTCTTTATGTGGATGATATGCTGGTGACAGGGAGTAATAGTGCTCAGATTACTACATTTAAGCAAGAAATGATGAAGATGTTTGAAATGACTGATTTTGGTGAGATGTCGTATTTTCTAGGGATGGAGGTTAGGCAGACTCAGAATGAAGTTTTTATCTGTCAGAAAAAGTACTTGAAAGAGATCCTGAAGAGATTCAATATGGAGGAGTGCAAGAGTGTGAGTACTCCAATGGGTCAGAAGGAAAAGCTTCAAAAGAAGGATGGATCAGAACCTGCAGATGAAAGAGTTTATAGAAGTTTGATTGGCTGTCTTATGTATCTCACTGCAACTAGGCCAGACATCATGTTTACTGTGAGTGTCTTGTCCAGATTTCTTAATTGTGCAAGTAAGTTGCATATGGTAGCTGCAAAGAGGGTGTTAAGGTACTTGAAAGGTACTCTTTCATATGGAATTAAGTTCTGCAGAATTCAGGAGTTTAAGTTGCAGGGGTATTCTGATAGTGACTGGGCAGGATCGGTGGATGATATGAGGAGCACTTCAGGTTATTGCTTTACATTTGGGTCGGCATGTTTTTCCTGGTGTTCAAAGAAGCAGGAAATAGTGGCTCAATCAACTACAGAAGCTGAGTTCATTGCAGCTACTGCAGCTGTGAATCAAGCATTATGGTTGAAGAAGCTGATGGATGATCTACATTTGGAGCAAGAAGAAGGCATAGAAGTATTTGTAGATAATCAAGCTACTCTGGCCATTTCACAGAATCCAGTATTTCATGGAAGAACAAAGCATTTTAAGGTCAGATATTACTTCATGAGAGAAGTGCAGAAGGCTGGAGAGGTGAAGCTGGTGTACTGCAGATCAGAAAACCAAATTGCAGATATATTCACTAAGTCATTTAATGTTGGTCGATTTGAACTTCTCAGGGCAAAGCTAGAAGTGTGCAGCACTTGATCCAGGAGGAGAGTGTTGATGTATCAAGGCTGCACTATCTATTTTTTCTGTTTAAGTCAGTTTGCTGATGTCCTTTTTTCTAGGAGTTATTAGTTTTGTTTTTACTTGGTCAGTCCTATCTTGTAGGAGTGCTTAGCTGCACGTTTCTTTTTCTGTTCTGTTAGTTTGTTGCTGATTTTGTGGACCAAGCAAGCAGTTAGTTAGTGGGCAATGTGTGTTTATGGAAAAGCTTTAGTCTGTATTTAAGCAATCTCAGTTTTCTGAAGGAAAGTGAAGTTCCCTTCCAATACATTCTGTCTTGCTGCATTTGCTGTCAATTCTCCTTCTGTTCTTTGAAAAACAACACTATTTGACAAGCGGGCGGAACGATGAAGACAAGTTTTGAGTTTGGTAGAAATGAAACAAGTCAACGATAACCTAAAATCAACAGACAAGGGAACCCAGGAGGTGCTCGGAACGGAAACCATACATATATATACACTCACTTCGATCTGCATGACAGGATGCGCTTGGAGAGTTGCCTCAGCTGAACACGAGGTGCTTCATTACGCTCGACCGCATCATCAAAGGACTCAGAGTCATCGCCAACCCCCTCCTTCTGACTGAAGCACGGCGGTGCCATCACCATCTGCTTCTTTGAGCTCTTCTTGCTGAGGCGCCGATGCAGAAACACAGGAGTCGCAGTGAAGCACTTGACCCGGAAAAATTTGATCAGGAACGGGACGCTCGATCCGATGACACACACGGCAATGGGCAACCACTGGACATCGTTCAATATGACGCTGTACAGCCCTGTTATGTAGGCCACCATGGTCCCTCCAATGGCAAGGTAGAGTAGCGTCTTGCTGTACAAGATGGCCCTCTTCAAGAACGTCTCGTCGCTGAGCATGGCAGAGTTCAAGATAAATATGACCGTCAGGGAAGTAGAGACGGCGAGGACGTCGGCTAGGATGAAGACCTTGAACGTGGGTCGATCGATGAGGACAGCGTTGCCAGCGTCGCCAGGTGCCTGGCTGTCAGAAGAGTCGTGGAAGTTGCATGAGGAGGATGGCGGTGGATGAGCGCCAGAGTCGGGAGGCATGAAGCCTCCAGGCAATGTGAAGGCGGCGGTGAAACTGAGAGTGGTGAGGAGGGTCGCCACAATCAAGAGGGCGTTCGCATGGCCCTTGAGGTCGACTTCGGGGTTGTCGAGGGGGTTGAGGTGGCTTTCAGAGTGGTTCAAGATGTGAGGCTTGTGGCCATGGACGATCCGGTGGTACTTCAGGGATCGGTAGAGGTATGCCTGCAGATGAACAATTAATATCAGCAGTTTATAGAAGCAGGCTATGGAGATGAACAATTCTATTTCAAGGCAAGGCTAGTGTGATTTTTCAGAATCGTCAATAACCTAGATTACCCTCCAAAAAAATGATAACATAGATAGATAGGTGGGAGGAAGCAATAGTTTAGTTTCCCCTAAATGCACGCACGTTTATAAATTCCTGTTGAGTTTGCCACGTTATAGTAGTGGTAGATTAATCCTGCTGAGCTTGTGGCTCAAATTCTTGCCGCATCGGAGTTTGCATTGGAGCCCGGAGAGTCGAGATAGGCCCGATCCAAGTTTGGAGGAGTTCGAAGTACGAGAAAAGAGGGGAACGAGCGCCCAGGCCGAAGGCGCGGGCTGCCGGTCTGGTGGAGAGCCCAGTAGCCGAAGCTTCTAGGCATGGGTTGGGCGGCTGGCAACTGGTGGCCGAGCTGCCGCCCAGTACCCAGGCGCCCGGACTCTTGCTTGGATGACCAGCTTCGCTACTGGTCATTCGGCGGGCGCCCGATAATCATACGGATCTCGCAAACTTTTGTTTTAAAGTCTGGTTTTGATATATTTTCTCAGTAGAACATGAACGCGGGTTTGTGAGGCTTTCTCTAAGGGTTTGCCAGTTAAATTTGATGAGAAAAATTATGAGTGCTCGTGAGACATTTGTATTGGAGTATTGGAAAACACATGAGATTGACCTATTGCTTGTAACTATATAACTCTATGGTAGATGGGTCATTGCGGTTGGCTCTCCTGTGAAGTAGGTACCGGCTTTCAGACCAAGCCATGTAAATTTCTAATGCTCTTTATCGCTCCTCCTTAATTTCTATAGTAATTTTTTTGTCTTGCGTAAGATTTCAATCACAGAGTCTATTAGCTTCCACTTACTTCGCTAGAGCACCCAACAAAAAGGCCCATCGTCTCGACTATTGACATTTTTCGGAAACTATGATTTGGTGCACAAAATCGGGTAATATGATGAGTTAGTAATTACCTTCTTGGTGAATTGCCACTGAGTATCACAAATATCCAGAGCCGTGAGCCCATCAGCATTCTTGGCCCTCCGATCCACACAAGGAATCTTCAGCAACCTCTTCAACATCTTGTAGTTCTGGTCCTTAGCCGCAACGTGCAATGGCGTGTCCCCACGGCCGTCGGCTTCGTTCACCAGCTCCACCAGCTCAGGCACTTTCAGCACCTCTTTAGAGCAACACAGCCCGCACTTCAACGCGAGGTGAACCACGTTCCGACCCTCGTGGTCAGAGATCTCGACCGTGTCGGGACAGTGCGCGAGGATCTCCCTCAGAACGCAGAGGTGGCCTGAGAAGGCGGCTTCGAGCAGTGGGGTCCAGCCATAAGTATGGTCCTTGGCGTAAGCCGAAGAACGGTCGACTTGGAGGAGGCGAGCGGCTATTTCTTTCTGCTTGGCTTTCGCGGCGTAGTGCAGGGCTGTTCTTCTGTTGTTGTCGGGCTCGTTGATGATTTTTGATCCTTGGAGATGTATGACATTTGTGAGAGCATTCACGCATCCTAGGACATGAAGAATTCGTTGGAAGAATAGATTAGAAGGAATGGGGGATGTGGCTGCGGATATTATGGTTTCTTGATATGGGGTTAGTTTGCTCTAACATAGCATCTAGATGGCAACTTCTCCTAAGTGGCATGTAATTGATTCATTGAAGTATGCCCAGTTTATATGTGTAATTTTGCCACCAAAGTTTCCTTTCTCTTCTTGGGTTTTTATAAAGACGTACAATCTAAGTCCAAATTTTCTTTTTACACAACCCACCATCATAATTGGTTAATTATATAGATTAAAAGTTTGACTTACCAAAATCAATAGTGAAAGATGCACGTTGGGTAACCAAAAAATTGGTAATTTTTGTTACATTCCATTCCATTACTAAATTGTGATTTTCATGGAAATATTTTAAAAATCTATATCCACGGAGCTTTCCATATATCTCCTTTTATTTTCAAGCGTGCAACTAGCTAAAACGTATGAGGACTAGAAGGAAAGGGAAAAGATTGGTTTGACTTTTAAAATTTTTCAAGAAATGTTGTGTTTAATAAAATTCCAATTTATCGAAATATTATAAATATTATTGTCTTACCCTTTATATATTCGGGTTGTTCCCCTTACCAGGGTCATGTAAATTATACATTTAACCAACAATAATGGAGATATTTCGACTAAATTCAATAGAGAAACTTAAAAAAGAAAAAAATCACGACACCCTTCATTTTTGTTAACGACGTAGGAAGAGGGAGAAAAGAACGACCAAAATTAAATAAACTCTGTCGTTGGATAATATTAAATTAAAAAGTCCGCATAATTAATATGTACTTACATTAATGCTTGCAAGTTGCAAAAATCAGTTTTAGTAATATATATGTAGATTTAAGGTTAAAAGGAGAGATAAGAAAATAATGACAAACGATCGAAACAGTAAGATATAAGCTATTTGTCATTTAATTTACCTACCGAAAGAACTTCTATTAAACTTCTTGTTATTGTCAATGAACACAGAGAAAGGTTTATGACCTAGAGAAATACTACACCTACTAACAAAGTGTATCAAGTCTATAGGATATCTAAGTCTTAATAACAGTTTAATCTACCATTGGCCCCTGTCTCATATGCGTGCTTGATAATGTATGTTTAAAATTAATCTCTCAAAAAATTAAGGACCGTGAGATTAGTTAGTCATTCAAGCATGTATAAATTGACATACCAACGCTTCCAGCAAGAACAGCAGCATGCAAGGGGTTTTGGCCGTCCGGACCACTCAAAGCCCCAGGTAGAACATCTCCTTCACCCAAGAACTCCACCATCTTCTTCACCACTCTCTCAAACGCTAACTCTGCCGCCATGAACAGAACGCTCTCACCGGCCTTATTCACGCTCCCCACCATCTCTCTATCTTCTTCCCACAGCAACATCCCCACCTCCTCGTTCCCGTTCCTCAGCACCTCGTGCAACACTGTGTTCCCGGCCCTGTTCTTCATCCTCAGTAAGCTGTTTCCGATCCCTGCCGTGCCTCCGTCCTCCATCTCTTTCATCTGCCGGGTGCACGGAGTGTCGGTGGTGGCCGTTTCCTTGTGCCGCTTGGCCTTGGAGAGGATGACCTTCACGACATTCAAGTGGCATGTCCGTGCCGCCACGTGAAGCGGCGTGTCGCCACAGGAGTTGGGCTTGCCCATGAGCTGGGGGCACATCTGGAGGACCTGCTGGATGAAGTCCTCATGGCCCAACCTCACCGCGAGGTGGACGAGATTGTTGCCCTTGTGGGTCTCTAGCATGAGGCTGTCTAGTAGGGCTTCTTCTTCCATATTCCCTCCATTTTTCTGGTGGATTGAGTCTTTGAGGCCTGTGAAGTTGCCTTCTCTGGCTGCTTTGTACATACTTGAGTCCATGTACTTTTTTGGGGGTTGTTTTGTCTCCTCCTCCATCTTCGTCCCTTCTTCTTCTTGAATTGCAGGCCTCATTTTAAGTGTGTAGCGCAAGGAAATGATGAAGCTACTGGGTGACGAGGAAGAGATGAAGTTTTAAGTCGTGATGCAATCAGATTTATAAGGTTTCATGTGTGGTTGTTGTGGGTCACTTTCTAGGAAAGTACAGGCCTGCAAATCTTACATTGGTGACGATGATTTTAATCACATTTTCAAATTCTTGTGTGGAAAGAATAACCCCAACTATCAGTTGATTAGTTAATTTGTCAAGCAACTTGACGTAAGCATCATTCCGTCAGTGCCTCCCCACTTTCTTGATGCTAATGAGAAGGGGACTTGATTAGGACATAACATCTTCACAGAGAGATTGGATCACAAATTCCAATGATAAGTTAAGCATCGTCCCACATTCTAATGATAAGTTAAGCATCGTCCCACTAGCAAATGTCTATCCTAGAAGTTTCTAGAAATTGGATCACAAATTCCAACAGTTATCATTTTTTTGGAGGGTAATCTAGGTTTTTGACGATTCTGAAAAATCACACTAGCCTTGCCTTGAAATAGAATTGTTCATCTCCATATCCTGCTTCTATAAACTTGCTGATATTAATGGTTCATCTGCAGGCATACCTCTACCGATCATTAGAATGTGGGACGATTCTGAAGATGTTATGTCCTAATCAAGTCCCCTTCTCATTAGCATCAAGCAAGTGGGGAGGCACTGACGGAATGATGCTTACGTCAAGTTGCTTGACAAATTAACTAATCAACTGATAGTTGGGGTTATTCTGTCCACACAAGAATTTGAAAATATGATTAAAATCATCGTCACCAATGTAAGATTTGCAGGCCTGTACTTTCCGAGAAAGTGACCCACAACAACCACACATGAAACCTTATAAATCTGACTGCATCACGACTTAAAACTTGTAGGATTGCGGAAGCGTGATTTGTTTTGCGAGTGAGTAAGAAGGTGGTTTGGTGAGTGTTAGTGTAGGTGTGTGGACTTGACAAGCAAAGGAAGACAAGGTAGGGAGCAAAAGAGGACAAGAATAATTTTATGTTATGAAGGCTTGTACAAGAGACTTGGCTTCTTGTGTTTTTCGTTACCATCAAGTGGAGAGAGGTTGGCTATTTATAACCCTCTTCCACCTCCATTACGGAACAATTTAAAACAAGGTACCTAGATATTCTCTAGATGCTTCTACAACACTTTTCTAGAAATATCTTAGAAATTTTCTAGA
>BCNH02000003.1:16022321-16035669 GCA_001662345.2 Metrosideros polymorpha var. glaberrima
TGGCCGATACCAAATGCCATAATCTGTAGTTCCTCGTAAATATCTGAGAATTCTTTTGGCAGCTCCAAAGTGAATTTGACTTGGATTTTACATGAACCGCGATAGTAGACTTGTCGCATACATGATGTCTGGTCGTGTAGCAGTAAGATATAGCAGACTGCCAATTAGACTTCTATAGAGGGAGGCGTCAGCTCTTTCTGCTCCATCTTCCTTTAGTAGCTTCTCATTTATCACGAGCGGTGTTGCAACTGTTTTGCAATAATTCATATTGAATTTTTTCAGTAGATTCTCGGCATATTTCTTCTGTGAGATAAAGATTCCGTCATTTTGGTTGATCTCGATGCCGAGGAAGTAGTGCATCAAGCCCAAGTCTGTCATCTCGAATGTCTTCATCATTTCTTCTTTGAATTCTTGAATCATCTTCTCATTGTTCCCCGTATATATAAGATCATCAACATATAGAGAGACAATGAGAGTGTCAGACTTACCTTGGGTCTTGATGTAGAGCGTTGGTTCACTCATGCTCCTCCTGAATCCTTGCTTGGTGAAGTATTTGTCAATTCTACTGTACCACGCCCGTGGTGCTTGTTTTAACCCGTATAGGGCCTTCTTTAGTTTTAAAGCTTTTTCTTCTTGGCTTTTGACAATAAAGCCTTGTGGTTGTTCCACATAAATTTCTTCTTTGAGGTATCCATTTAGGAATGCCGATTTTACATCTAGTTGATAGATCTTCCATTCTTTTTGTGCTGCTAGGGCTATAAGTGCCCGAATAGTATCAAGACGAGCAACAGGAGCAAAAGTTTCAGTATAGTCAATACCTGATTGTTGTAAGTATCCTTTCGCTACGAGCCTTGCTTTATGCTTCTGAATAGATCCATCCGCATTGAGCTTTGTTTTGTAGACCCATTTGACGCCAATAGTCTCTATGTCTTCGGGACGATCAACGAGCTCCCAAGTTCCATTTTTCTCGATCATCTTGATCTCTTCCTCCATGGCGTTTATCCAAATTTCTTCTTTGACAGCTTCTTCGTAGTTCTTTGGTTCTAGAGTAGCAAAGTTGCATGTTTCATAGACTTTTCTAAGGGATTTTACCCTCATTATTGGAGATTCCGGAGTAGTTTCTTCTTGCGTCGCTCTTGGAGAGGCTAGTGGTGTTAAGTCATGAGTAGTGGAGTCCGACGCTTCCCCTTCTTCTTGAGTTGTTGATTCTTCAATTGCTGATGGTATGTCTGGTAAGGTGACATACTTCTTCTCAACCTTCTCTTCCTCCCAGTTCCAGGCAGCATTCTCGTCGAACTCGACATCTCGGCTGATCATGAGCTTCTTAGTTCTTAGGTTATACACCCGATAGCCTTTTGATTGATCACTGTAGCCGAGAAATATTCCCTTTTCCGTCTTTTCATCGAGCTTACTCCTTTTTTGAGTAGGGACATGGACGTAGCATATGCAGCCGAACACCTTGAGATGCTTTGCTGAAGGCTTTCGTCCGCTCCATGCTTCAACTGGAGTTTTATTTTGAACTGTTTTAGTTGGACACCTGTTTAAGAGATATACTGCAGTGTAGACTGCTTCTACCCAGAACGTGTTGGGAAGGCCTTTCTCCTTTAGCATGGACCTTGCCATCTCCATGATGGTTCTGTTCTTTCTTTCCGCGACTCCATTTTGCTCTGGGGCGTAGCCAACAGTTAGTTGACGATGGACTCCTTTGTCTTCATAGAATTTATTGAACTCTCTTGAGTTGTATTCCGTGCCTCTGTCACTTCTTAGGATTTTGATTCTACGGTCACTTTGATTCTCAACGTGATTCTTGAATTTTCTGAAAATAGAAAAAACCTCCGACCTTTCTCGAAGAAAGTAGACCCACGTCATTCTAGTGTAATCATCGATGAATAGGATGAAATATTTATTTTGACTAGGTGTGGGGGTCCTCATTGGACCACACACATCCGTATGGACTAGTTCCAATGGCTTCTTAGCTCTCCATGCACCTCCAGATGGGAATGACTGCCTTTGTTGTTTTCCAAGGAGGCAGCCTTCACATACATCTAAAATTTCTGAAATAGCCGGAAAGTCTCTCATCATATTTTTTTGATGGAGAACTTTTAGCCCAGTGAAGTTGAAGTGGCCAAATCTTCGATGCCATAGCCATGAATCATCAAGTTGAGCTTTCATGGCTATATCTTTGATATAATTCCATCGAATAGGAAAGTTCCTATTCTCAATTTTCACAAAGGCAATAATATTTTTATATTTATCATAAATAATGCAGGCATCTCCTCCAAAGTATAGGGAATACCCACTTTGAATCATTTGGCCAACACTCAAGAGATTTTGTGCAAGACTAGAGACTAGATATATGTTGTGAATATATTTTGGGCCTTTATTTGTTTCAACGGCAATAGTTCTTTTTCCTTTTACATCGACTAACTCGCCGTTGCCCAATTTCACTTGGGATTTCACTGATGTATCAATATCAGTGAATATAGATTCATCCCCTGTCATATGATTGCTACACCCACTATCAATATACCACGTATCAGTTTTCTTATTATTTGCCGCTTGACCAGCGTAGAAAGTGTTTTCTTTACTTTCTTTTTCTTCAACATAGTTGGCTCGATTATTTATTTTCGAGCGACAATCTTTTTCTACGTGGCCATATTTTTTGCAAAAGCGGCATTGTGGTTTATTTCTAAACCAACAATCTTTTTCCATATGATTATTTTTCTTGCAAATTCCACAAGGTGGGTATGTTTTCTTTTGAATAGTTTCTCCTTCTCTTTTATTTCTCCATGAGCTCCTTCCATCATTTTTAGTTTGACGAGACCGTATGTTCATTTTTGACTGAAAAGCACTTTCAACAGAATCTTCATCTTGTGCCATTAGCCTTTTCTCATGTGCTTCTAGAGAGCCAATCAATTCACTAATTGACAGGGTCGTTAAATCCTTAGTTGCTTCTATTGTTGTGACAATAGGATTGTATTTTCTAGTGAGTGACACTAGTATTTTTTCTACGACCCTTTGATCAGTAATTTCATCTCCATAGGCTCTTATTTGATTAACTAGTTCTTTTAATTTTCCACAATATTCTTGGATGGTCTCATTAATTTTCATTTTAGAATTCTCAAAATTTCTTCTTAGAGTTTGAAGGCGAATTGTGCGTACCTTTTCTGATCCTTGGAATTCCTCGCGCAATATATCCCAAGCTTGCTTTGCTGTTTTCGCTCCAATTATTCTCGGAAATACCGTCTCCGAAAGTGCTTGTTGAATGACACATAAAGCCCTTGCATCCTTTTGTAGTTGATCCTTCGGGACGCTTGCACAGTCTTGCGGAGCTTCGTATCCTTCTTCGACGATGTCCCATAAGTCTTGGGCCATCAAGAAAGTAGTCATTTTGATGGACCAATAGTCATAGTTATTCCCATCAAAGATAGGAATGGGAAATGAGGACGTAGTAGAGTTGGCCATAGTTTAGTTGTTGGATATTTGGATGAATAGTTTTAGTAACGGTGGGTTGGACAAACGCCCAATACTAATCAAAGACATGACTCTGATACCACTGTTGGTTATTTGCGGAAGCGTGTGTGTTTGATGTGCAAGGGTGTGTGCGTAGGTTTTTTGTTAAAGAAGAAGAGAGGATCGGCACTTCAACAGAAGAAGGTATAGTGGTAGTGGGACAAAAGCTTTAAAGAGGAGTTTTTTATTAGTTGGTTTCTTCTTCATATACAAAATGGACGCCCACTCCCCCATTTATAGAAGAGTTTCACTAACTTCTAGCACAACATTTTTGACTTTTTCACCGCCTAAGACTAACTTTTTTCTAGACTCTACTAGCAAGTCTTATCCTAGAAAACTCCAGATTTTTCTCTCTCCAAGTCTTCTTGCTTCCCACGTCCACTGTTGCCGACTTGGATTGCTGACTTAGACAATTCTAGATTTGACTAGAATATTGTTAAAAAATGGATCACTTTTATTCAATACTATGTTATCATTTTTTTGGAGGGTAATCTAGGTTATTGACGATTCTGAAAAATCACACTGGCCTTGCCTTGAAATAGAATTGTTCATCTCCATAGCCTGCTTCTATAAACTTGCTGATATTAATTGTTCATCTGCAGGCATACCTCTACCGATACCTGAAGTACCACCGGATCGTCCATGGCCACAAGCCTCACATCTTGAACCACTCTGAAAGCCACCTCAACCCCCTCGACAACCCCGAAGTCGACCTCAAGGGCCACGCGAACGCCCTCTTGATCGTGGCGACACTCCTCACCACTCTCAGTTTCACCGCCGCCTTCACAATGCCTGGAGGCTTCATGCCTCCCGACTCTGGCGCTCATCCACCGCCATCCTCCTCATGCAACTTCCACGACTCTTCTGACAACCAGGCACCTGGCGACGCTGTCCTCATCAATCGACCCACGTTCAAAGTCTTCATCCTAGCCGACGTCCTTGCCGTCTCTACTTCCCTGACGGTCATATTTATCTTGATCTCTGTCATGCTCAGCGACGAGACGTTCTTGAAGAGGGCCATCTTGTACAGCAAGACGCTACTCTACCTTGCCCTTGGAGGGACCATGGTGGCCTACATAACAGGGCTGTACAGCATCATATCGAACGACGTCCAGTGGTTGCCGATTGCCATGTGTGTCATCGGATCGAGCGTCCCGTTCCTGATCAAATTTTTCCGGGTCAAGTGCTTCACTGCGACTACTGTGTTTCTGCATCGGCGCCTCAGCAAGAAGAGCTCAAAGAAGCAGATGGTGATGGCACCGCCGTGCTTCAGTCAGAAGGAGAGGGTTGGCGATGACTCTGAGTCCTTTGATGATGCGGTCTAGCGTAATGAAGCACCTCGTGTTCAGCTGAGGCAACTCTCCAAGCGCATCCTGTCATGCAGATCGAAGTGAGTGTATATATATGTATGGTTTCCGTTCCAAGTACCTCCTGGGTTCCCTTGTCTGTTGATTTTAGGTTATCGTTGACTTGTTTCATTTCTACCAAACTCAAAACTCGTCTTCATCGTTCCGCCCGCTTGTCAAATAGCTTTAGTTATGAACTGCTTGCTCAAAATCTTTACGTTCTAAGTGAAAGTTGAAACTCGTCTTGGTGAATTTGACAACAGCAGATTGCTGTCGGTTGGGTCCATGTGGCAATCCTCCACTTGGTAAATTCACCAAGTGGAGGATAAAAAGAAAAGATCAAGACTAGAATAAGACCTCTTATCCACGTCATTGGCTCTAATTGCCTGTTGAAATTTTTATGATTTCCAATGGCAATGTGTAAAAAAACGAAGAACATACGAAATGTTTATCTCGTCCACGTTAGCACTAGCAATTTGCAATCATAATTAGCCGGATGGAATACATGGACTAATCATCAAAATGTTAAAACTAAACTGACACAATTGAAAGATTTACAATTAAATCGGCCGCCATACAATAGATTTAGGATTTTTTGGACAATTATTTCCATGATTTTGTACTACCAAAATGCTATTGGGCCGTGTTGAAATCTAAAGATGATCAATTTGGTTTGATGTGGTTAACGCTTTAGGAGTATACAGTAACAAACAATGTTATGTGTAGAGATTGCAATTGGAGTATGCGAAATGGAATCGAATTCAAACTTCCATTCACGTAACTCATGAATTGACCTAAACAGACCGATTAATTTTTATAAAAGGAGATAGAATAACCTATCCATGTGATACTAATCTCTAGATAACCTACAAGTATGTCATAAGCTTTTGGATTTTTTCCAATTTTGCCCCTACATTACAAGGATTCCAAAGAAGTTACATAGAGAAGTTATTATTCACCTTTTCCCTCATATCTTTGCCCACATATCTAGGAAGCTTTGTAAACAATTATGTAGTTATCAAGATATAGTTAGTTCACTAGCAAAATCATCCGTTATTCAACACTGTGCACATATATATATTTTATAACTATTTCGTTACTTGTTTTATCCTGTATACGAGTTAATAAAGAAAGTTTAATTACATTTTGGTGATAATGATTAGACAGAGAACATTTTTATTTCTTAAGAGGATCATTTCAAATTTACATCAGTGAGAACTCGAGAGCTCTGATGAGATTAAGGTTTATATTTTCGAGCGACATATTATTACTAAAATAAATATATTTTGGTTCATATAAAAAATGAACTTCGCTAAATTCAATAATAAATACTCCATTTACTAAAATTATCTCAGCTATACTCTTTAATGTTTATATCTGAGTTAAAAATTTAAATTACTCTTTATCATTTCACTTTTTTACACCTGAGTTTTTATGTATATTCTTTTATGTAATGATAACAACAAAATAGTCATTAAATTTTAATTACATCGCCTTGAATTTTGTTCATCTGCGCTAGCTAGTGCAGCTGCAAGTTAATTCCAAGTCATGATGACGTTGAAGGAGCCGGAGCAGGAACAGCGACATGGCAGAAAGAGGAGAAGGGCGGAGGATGTAACTGGCTTCAACAGATGTGTTGCTACTGTTGTCGATAGAAGGTTCATCGGTCGATACAAAGTCACCCCCTTGATGGCGCAAGGCATTCCGCTTTCTCTTCTTCTTGGCTAGAGATATTTCGGTATCTGCTTCCCAAACGAGAACTCCTAGTAAAGGGAGGAAGGACTCTGGCTTTCGAAGAAGTTTCTGCCAAAAACTAAAGTACATCAGGGAAGGGAATACAACAATAAGGACCGAATGAAAGAAGAGAAGGGAAATACCTTTCACTGCCTATCCTTTGGCTTTCTTTCTAGTCCCTTCGGCTTTCTTCGGAACACGTGATTTTGGAACTTTGGTTTGAACCTTCTCAATTTCTCTTTCCATTGGTAAATTCAAATTCTGATCAGGGAGGCCTCTTCGGTCGTTAGTTTGCTGCGACTGAGTAAACGACCCTGTTTGATCTTCAGAAGTGGCGATCTCTTTCCCTTTCACGCTAATATCTTTGACTGGGAACGAGGAGAGGACGTTTTGACCCGATCTATGGCAGCTTTGAGGGCATCTTCGTAAGAATTTCCGAAGGAGTAGGAAACCCACCATGTAGTCCACTCTGTGGTGCAACCTGGATGAGGCTCAAAACTGTTGAATAAAAGTGATCCATTTTTTAACAAATATTCTAGTCAAATATAGAATTGTCTAAATTGGCAACCCAAGTCGGCAACAGCCGATGTGGGAAGCAAGAATACTTGGAGAGAGAAAAATCTAGAGTTTTCTAGGGCAGCACTTGCTAGTAGAGTCTAGAAAATTTTTTAGTCTTAGGCGGTGAAAAAGTCAAAAATGTTGCGCTAGAAGTCGGTGAGACTCTTCTATAAATAGGACTTGATAGACGTCCACTAAAAAGTAGCAGACCAACTAGAAAACTCTCTCCTCCTTCCTTTGTAATATCATAATAAAAGTCCTTGTACCATTGCCATTATTGCTCTTGTTTTCTCTGGTTATTGTCGTTTCCTCCTCTCTTCTTCTTTAACAAATAACCCACGCACACACCCTTGCACATCAACCAACACACGCTTCCACAAAATAACCAACAATGGTATCAGAGCCACGTCTTTGATTGGTATTGGGCATTTGTCCAACCCACCATTCCTAAAATTATCCATCCAAATATCCAACAACTAAACTATGACCAACTCTACTGCATCATCATTTCCCATTCCTATCTTTGATGGGAATAATTATGACTATTGGTCCATCAAAATGACTACTTTCTTGATAGCCCAAGACTTATGGGACATTGTCGAAAAAGGATACGAAGCTCTGCAAGACGGTGCAAGCATCCCGAAGGATCAACTACAAAAGGATGCAAGAGCTTAATGTGTTATTCAGCAAGCACTCTCGAAAACTGTATTTCCGAGAATAATTGGAGTAAAGACGGTGAAGCAGGCTTGGGATATATTGCACGAGGAATTCCAAGGATCAGAAAAGGTACGCACAATTTGCCTTCAAACTCTAAGAAGAGATTTTGAGAATTCTAAAATGAAAATTAATGAGACCGTCTAAGAATATTGTGGAAAATTAAAAGAACTAGTTAATCAAATGAGAGCCTATGAAGATGAAATTACTGATCAAAAGGTTGTAGAAAAATACTAGTGTCACTCACTAGAAAATACAATCCTATTGTCATAACAATAGAAGCAACTAAAGATTTAAGGACCCTGTCAATTAGTGAATTGATTGGCTCTCTAGAAGCACATGAGAAAAGGCTGATGGCACAAGATGAAGATTTAGTTGAAAGTGCCTTTCAGTAAAAAATGAACATACGGTCTCGTCAAACTAAGAATGATGGAAGGAGCTCATGGAGAAATAAAAGAGGAGGAGAAACTGCTTAAAAGAAAACATACCCACCTTATGGAATTTGCAAGAAAAATAATCATAAGGAAAAAGATTGTTGGTTTAGAAATAAACCACGATGTTGCTTTTGCAAAAAATATGGTCACGTAGACAAAGATTGTCGCTCGAAAACAAATAACCGAGTGAACTATGTTGAAGAAAAAGAAAGTAAAGAAAATACTTTCTACATAGGTTAAGCCGCAAATAATAAGAAAACTGATCGTGGTATATTGATAGTGGGTGTAGCAATCATATGACATGAGACAAATCTATATTCACTGATATTGATAAATCAGTGAAATCCTAAGTGAAATTGGGCAATGGCACATTAGTCGATGTGAAAGGAAAAGGCACTATCGCCGTTGAAACAAATAAAGGCCCAAAATATATTCACAATGTATATCTAGTCCCTAGTCTTGCACAAAATCTCTTGAGTGTGGGCCAAATGATACAAAGTGAGTATTCCCTATACTTTAGAGGAGATGTCTGCATTATCTATGATAAATATAAAAATATTATTGCCTCTGTGAAAATGGAGAATAGGAACTTTCCTATTTGATGGAAATACGTCACTGACATAGCCATGAAAACTCAACTTGATGATTCATGGCTATGGCATCGAAGATTTGGCCACTTCAACTTCATTGGGCTAAAAGTTCTCCATCAGAAAAATATGATGAGAGACTTTCCGGCTATTTCAGAAATTTCAAATGTATGTGAAGGCTGCCTCCTTGGAAAACAATAAAGGCAGTCCTTCCCATCTGGAGGTACATGGAGAGCTAAGAAGCCGTTGGAACTAGTCCATACGGATGTATGTGGTCTAATGAGGGCTCCCACACCCAGTCAGAATAAATATTTCTCCTATTCATTGATGATTACACAAGAATGACGTGGGTTTACTTTTTACGAGAAAGATCGGAGGTTTTCTCTATTTTCAGGAAATTCAAGAACCACGTCGAAAATCGAAGTGGCCGCAGAATCAAACAGTAGTCACGTGATGCTCGAACACATGATCTGAACTAGGATTTGGGTGTGGTGTTGTGACAGTCTGAAAATCTCACTTGTTATAGAAAATTACATTTGAGGAGAATGGTTGAGTCCACTTAATGGTTGTTGATCAAGGTTAAGTCAATATAACGTCAAGAGTCTCATTAGAGACTAGAACGAGACATTTATTGTTATGGGGACTATACGAAGTGGTATTACGTCCTGAGTGACTTGCCTGAGTTAGTGACAAGTCTCTAATTACCTTGTTCCAATTATGGGTTAAAATTAGACAATAGAGGCTAAACTAAATGATTAATCGACCATATGTCAGTTTGGACTTGACCACCACAAGTTTCTATGGGAAATTGGGATGATGGTGATACAAAGTAAGACTTTTCTTTCAATTTTACATGCAGTCGAAACCTCCCTCCCCTCATTTCTTTATTCCACTTTCAATTTTCCTTGAGTGAGCCTGCAGAACAAGATTAGGATTAAAACAAGTGTCAAGAATGTAATATTCCCCTTCTTTCCCCATAAAGTCGGCTGAACCCTTATGATTACCCCACTATAATAACTTCTTTTCCATATTTCCTTCAACATGCAAAAATGAGAAGGCAGCCAAGTGCCATTTAGAGCCAGATGAGTGAGCTTTTCCATGCGAAACTAATGATGAAGAAAAAGGGAAGAAGCAACCTCAATCTTCCCCCTCTCTTTCTTTCTTTCGCCCTTCTCTATCCCTTCCTTCCTCTATTGGCCGAAACCATCTTCTTTCCTGTCATACTTTCCCTCCTCATTTCCTCAAGCTCAAGTTGATTGAAGTTGTTGTTTCATTTCCAAGCTTAGGCAAGTGAAGTTTCTAGGTTAGACTATACTAGATCTTCTTGATTCTTGGTGTAGAGAAAGAAGTGCAAGATTATTTTGCTGTTTGTGGATTCTGAGTTATTAGACGCTTCTTCAAGATTTCATAGAGATGGTTGATGATTCTGGGGTTCTCAGTCATGTTCTGTCTCGGGAAAAAATTGATTCGCATGCGTAAACTATGAAGTGCAAGCTGAAAAACATCATGGACAAGTGCAAAACGCTGTGTATGTTGTGTTTCAGATTAGGTCACCTGAAATACATGCTGATATTGGTTGCTTGGCATTAGGAGTAGAGAAATTCTGTTTGCTAATTTCTGTAAGGTGTCATACAAAGCTGATTTGTGTTAAATCCTGTTAAACCGTGAACCATATATTATCATTTCGGTTGGTAGGTATAAAATGACTTGCTGAAAATTATTATAATGCATGTAGGAGGTAGATTAATGCTGTTATTGATAGAGGATTGGCTGAAATTGCTATTATATGCCGAGTATGACTGTCTAGGGTCAATTTGTTGCAAAACTGAATGTTATATGTTGCTGTTTTGCTCAGTACGTTCTAGAATCTTGCTGGATGTTAATGAAATTGTGCCATGATCAATGAATTGGTAGCTGAAGTTGAAATTGCATATCAGAATTGTGGAAATAGGGGCTAGTATTGATATCGCTTTGGACTATATTGCAAAGTTGTGGCTTAATCGTGCTACCCCTAGCTATAATGTTTAAACTGCTTGATGCCACTTATTGTTTTGATGATGCTGCATGATGTTGTTCTGTACTATAGAAGCCGAGTGAGTACTAGTACATGAAGCATGGTGTAAAAGAGTGTTGATGGGGCATTGTGTGTTGCATTACAAGATAAAAATTGCGTGACTTTGTATGAAAAGAAAAGATGTGAAAGAATGATCTATGGAAATGAATAGATGATACCCCGACGGAGTCGGGATGCCCAAGTAGGCGAGTCTTGGATGCCTCAGGTTATAGACTGAGATGCCTCGAAGGGAGATGCCCAAGTGTATAAGTCTTGGAAGTCCAATTGGTACATTGAAAGTAAATTGAGCCGGGCCGAGTTACCAATCGGTGGATACCACAATGGCATAAGAAAAACCGTCATGAAACAAAAATTTAAAGAACACGGCATGTGAGTTCGGGTGGGAATTATGTGGTTGCGTTGAGTGGTGCATATAGTTGTATTACATGTTTAGTTTGAATTGTCCATCTTTTATACACGAGTTATGCTTTATACATGAGTTATGCTTGATTTGTACACTATCTTACTTAATTCCTGCATGTCCAGAATACTGAATGCTCCCTCATTGTCACGTAAAGAATGTAAAATTTTTGTTTCATGACCTTATGCATTATGTGACGTAAATTGACATTAGTCTTGTTTGTTTCACTTCTATGCTCTTATTAAGACTTGAGTAGATCTTATATCATAGAAACTAGACATTTCATTTGCTGGGCAATGCTCATTGTTGTTGTTGTTGTTGTTTTTTTTTGTTTTTTTTTTTTTCAGATTTGTGAGATGGATGTACCACCACTAGCACGTTATGGAGCCCCTGTTTATTTTGAAAGTATGTTGGAAGATGTGTCGATCCAAGGGTCGTCTTTACTATATACTTGCCAGGTGTTTGTGTTATGGATAAATATTGGTCGTGCACCACTTGTGCCTTATCGTTTTATCACGTGGTACATGAATCGCGACGGATAGCTTGTAGGTCCCTTGCGTTTCATAGATGACCCAAGCAGCGAGGAAAGTGACCCGAAGGAGGTGAGTAGTGACAGTGGTGCGGATGAGTGATCGAGTGTGTACTAGGATGCATATAGATATAGTGTTGGATGTATGCCATAAAGCAACCATGTAATAGTTACATGTTAGGGATTTCAGTTGTACTTTCTTATTATTTAATTAATGGCAAAGATGTATTCATTCATTTGTCCAATTATTTTATATATATGAATGATTTCACAAGATCAGTTGTGATTGGATCTATTCTTAAGACGTTAAGAATATGTGTGACGGGTTCATAGTTAGACTGAATCTTTAAATTGTTCCTGGTCGATGGATCATTAAGTGGATATTAATAATCCTGTTGAAACTGGTGTATTCATAACTTCACAATTAAGTATTGGATACTTAAGGGAATGACGAGTCACAAGTCATTGGGTATAATGATGCCCGGGTTAGAACACAGGTGCTTGTACAAAACAAGTTCGCCGAACGTGACACGCATTGAACGATTAGCAACATGGAAGCTTTTAGCATGGTCAATGTCTAATCGTTCATGCTCTGATCTTGTGTAAATAATCCTTAAACCTGAGGCACAGTGTTGACTTGTGTGTTGGATGACTATGGTTCACGGGTGCCTATATTGACGGTTCGTTGATCCGTCTTTGTACTTGATGGTCGTAGTTCGTTTACATACGAAGTTACATGTGTGCGCAAACTGGAATTTGTGTCCTTGTTACAAGCAAGATATAATAATGATGTCCTATGTGATCTAATCGTGACACTGCATTAAAATCCTCGGTCGGGATTGTAATCGAGAATAAATTGTTTATGTCTCGTATAAATTGCATGTCGATTAGGTTTGTGCATATGATCGAATTGGTGACTTGACAAATATTTCATGGTCTTTGTTCGATTGGGACATAGTAAGACAGAGGAATTGAATTACACTGTAGCTAGAGCTGACAGGTTCATTATGTTCTTAAAGCATTCACATTGTCTAGGTAGCCATGATATATTGCTAGATTTCAATCATGGCTTGTAGGAACTAGAGATTGATCGGGACAATCAATTCTCTTGAAAGTACTAATGTGTTAGTGTAAGTCTTACTACCAGCTCAGTGTTGAACCTAGGGATGTCATGCACCATAACCAATCCAGGATGACATTGAGTGGAAAGGACAAATTGCAAATATGTTTGCAATTATGACAATCAAATTGAGTCGGACTAAAATTAAAATAAATGTCATTTTATTTAATTTTTTGGTCATAGATGCGCATGCATATGATGCACAGGCACGCCCGAAATGGTCGCATACTGATGTGCCCAAATATGCACACATGTTGATATATATTTATATATATGTATGACATATATAATAAATAAATATATAAAAAAAGGGGACTGCACACGGTCAGCAATTGCTGA
>BCNH02000003.1:16035724-16047319 GCA_001662345.2 Metrosideros polymorpha var. glaberrima
ATATAATAAATAAATATATAAAAAAGGGGACTGCACACGGTCAGCAATTGCTGACCGTGTGTGCGCACACGCACGGTCAAATTGTTGACTGTGCGCCATGCGCACATGCACGATCAGTAACTGCTGATCGCACGCTTTGTGTGCAGTTGTGCATGAAGTGCACTATCTGCACGATGTGCGCGAACTGATCTGTTCAGTTCTGCATTTTGCGCATGTCCTGATCAATTTTGTGCTTGATTGCTGATCAAAAAGCTATTCAAGTGTGCGAGTTAAAAATGGTGAAAAGAGTGTGCAAGAGAAAAACAATTTTCTCTCTCAATTTGTGATTGCCAAAAACGTAACTCGAGAGATTGCGAAGTCCACGTGATTGCTAGCACAATTATAGTGGTGATCATCCGCGATTCTTTCTTCCGTTCGTCGTACGATTGATGGTGTGTCTGAACTAGAGGTCCGACGTTTGTAGGGCTCGAATCGAAAAACATCTGAACCAGTCGCTTCGGGCACGCTACAAAAGGTAATTCGATTAACCCCATTCGTAATTCCAATTTTTGATTGAGACGCACGAATGACACCTCTGGAGATACGTGTATAGTTTTTATTTTTGTTGTGTATATGTATATTTCGCCTATGCACGTTACGTGAAAAACCAACATATAGTTAGTGTCCGTGGGTAAGGAAAATAGTCACTTTTTGGGGTATAGTATGCCAATGGGATTAGAGATGGTGGATCCTTTTTGAATTCCTCTCCCATGGTATAAGTAAATGGAGCCGTGGCTTGTAATTGGTGTCCTTTGGGGTTTAACCTAAGTTGTCTTTTGGGTATTGTTCTTAATGTGGGTGAAGGACTAGTATGTCATTGGTCCATCTATCAAGAAGAATGTTTCCATCTATGCTTTTCATTATTGTTCTTATAATGCTTCCTCCCTCATTCATTCGAATTATGGGTTTTCATATAGTGTAGATTAATTAGGAATGACCTTTTTGGTTCTTTCCCAATAAACAATTAAAAACCGTATGGGATAAAAGAAGAGAGTATTCTTTTAATGGGAGCTAAGAACTCTTAAATTATGTTGAGATGAACGTAGGTATAAAATCGACAAATAATGGTCTCATTTGACTATATAATAAGAGATGTAAAAAGATTTCTTTGACTGAAATTCTTGTAAGTGCCTTCTGATGTTCTTTTTCTTTTTATTGCTTCTGTTAACATCATAGGAGTGATAATATCCGGGAACTAAAGTTATGATGTACATTAACAAGTGACACACCTAGGACGCCACAGGTGTTATCTCGAGGGTCTGGTCCATTGGGACCCCCAATCGCACATGTTTACTTTCCATTTTATGGTCTTGAAAAGCGGTTAACAATGTCGAGTGAGATAAATCTCAGTAAGTTAACAACCTAAGCCTCGTTTAGGATGCCAATTCGCCTCGGGTGTGACTTAAACATGCAGTTTATTATCGATGGTATATCAATAGCAAGCATATCATGGAATATTGGATTCATTGCTCTCTAGTAAGTAGCTCCGGCATTCTTCAACCCGGATAGCATTACTAGCCACTCAAACGTCCCAATTACCCTTGAGCATCTAAATGCCATTTTGTGAACATCTTCTTCTACAATAAATATTTGGTTATATCCTGAATGTCCATCCATTAGCGACATGATCTCGTTGCCTGATGCAACATCAATTAACAAGTCGGCCATGGGCATTTGATATTCATCCTTGGGGGTTGCAACATTCAAACCTCAAAAATCAATACATATCCTAAGTTTATCATTTTTCTTTTTAACTGGGACTACATTAGATACCCACTCGACATACCAAGTAGTCTTAATAAAACTAGCTGCCAACAATCTTTCAAATTTTTCTTTAATTTTGAGAACTACTTCTAGAGCAAACCTCCTTGACGGCTATTTATGTGGGCGAAAACCCCTTTTTATAAATAATTTATGCTCCACGACATCTCAATTCAACCCAGGCATCTCATGATAGTCCTAAGCAAAGCAATCTTTGTATTGCATTAACAAATTAACTAACTGCCCTTTAAAATCATCGTCCAACAAAGCAATAGCAAATATTGCTTGACGATGTTGATTATCTCCTAAGTTAAATTTCTCTAATGGATCATGAGCTTCAACTGTCTTGGCATCTTCTTTGATGGGTGACTCATCAAAATCCATAATATAGTTAGCTACCTTTTCTTGTTGATTTTTACATTTGGCCATGTAGGCCGAATACTTCTCACCGAGGTTTTTCAACAAGATAAGGTCATCCATAAACAACCTCATTGAGTTGCCCCGCCAACTCTGACTTGGGAATTCATTTTACGCCTCTTTCATCAAAACGGCAGAACGCTATGTCAACAGGGTTAGCATTAGGGGGGCTTGATAACATGGGGACTCTCGTCAATTGCCTCCGTGCTGCTGCTTTTTTAGCGGTTGCTTTGACATATTTAACTTTGTCTCCGTTCCAAAATGCCAACATTTGGTGTAGAGTGGATGGCACACACTGATTTCCATATATCCAATCTCTACCGAGTAATAAATTATAATCGCCGTCAGCATCAACAATACAAAACGATGTCCTAGATATCTTGGACCCTACAGGTAGATTAGATATGAACATTCATTTTGTTTCATTGATCTCTCCTGTAAATCCATCTAGTTGTACATTGGTTGAGATAATTTCTTCATCCCTCCTCCTGAGTTTCATAAAAAACTTGTATGGGATGAAGTTGAAAGTAGACCCCCCATCTACCAAAACCTTCGAGATAGGCTGACCATTAATCCTAACTCTTACGTTAAGAGCCTTTAAATGCCTAGAATTTTGGGCTGGCACCTTCTCAAATCCCATGGTTTCTTCATCATCAAACTGGAACCGAGCTTTTTCTTATTCGTCAATTTCGACACCTTCGTCTATTGTGGTATCATTAGGCGAAACTTGAAATTGAGGGGGAAGCCTGGCTTTTACCATGAACAAGACAATAGGAGAAATTGACTTCGATAAAAGTTTATTCCCGAATCTGGTCAAGCTACTATCTGTTGAGCTTGCAATCTCATGGCTCTTTTGTGTCGAAGGTCCTTCGTCAACCTTTCTCTTCCATACTAAATTCTTGGACTTCAATTTCTTAGGAGCAAAAAGCATTGATAGAGCAACCTTGATTTGGGTGATGTGCATTTCATCCACCTGCTACTGCAATTAAACCATTCTCTTCTTTCTCTAAATTCTCCTTATCCGTGCTTTTGATGTCACTACTACCAAACCTTGTGGTTCACTCAACTCGAACCATTGGTCTATTGGGAGGTCATAAGGTACCTTCAAGGTCCTTCGATTATGTGTCATCGAGGGACAATTTCTATTTTCATCAAACTCCTGCCCCTATCCACTTGCCCTAGAAACTGGGGGGGTACGCAGGAGGTGGGTTATAATTCACATAATAGTCGTACCTACCACTGGGCTAACCATGGAGCCCAACAATATGATCACCCTCCTTATATCTTTGAGATAATGTATTTTGATCCGAGGGTCGTCTTTTCCAACAAGGAGCCCCTTGAGGCTTTTAGGGACGACCCCATTTGTATGTCGGTCTTCTTCGATATCCGTTATAGGAAGCGGGATTGACATATGCAGGTCATGGGTAACTCTCGAGAGATCGTCTCTCTTTAACTATCGCGCAGTGGCATTATGCGCACAATTCTGACTCATACCAACTATGATCTGGCTCGTACCAACTTCGATCTTCATGTTGAATTGTCGGGCCTAGAATTGAGGTTTATGTCGTCCTTGGCCGGTATTGGTTCCTTTAAAACCTTGGTCATCCTTGACTAACTGGATTCTTAGGTCTCTTAGGAGGAACTACGGTGTCAAAGCTATCTTCAGATTGATAAATTCATTTGTAATCAATTACCCGCCTACAACGAGCACATATTCTTTCTGAAATGTTTTGTTGCAACCTAGGTCGTATAGATATCATCCCTGTCATGATTGGAAATGGATCCACATCTACATCCATGGGTGCTTTCTCTTTGTCTACCCCAAACTTGATTTGATTTTGTCGAATGGCTTCTTGTATGCCCTTCCTCAAGCCATTACACTCAGCAGTATTATGACTCCATGAATGATGCCATTTGTAGTATTTTCTACTAGCAATTTCTTCCTTGCTTGGTATGGTTTGGCCTTCAATTAATTTCACCAAACCATCTACATATAAGGAGTCGAAGACCTCTTCTGCCCTCAACACATCAAATGTAAAGTATTGTGCATCCTTGACTTTAGCCGTAATATTATCTTTTACCTTTTCTTTGCCCTTTGTCGACTTTAAAGCTTGGCATGTATATGGTGTATCAATCACTAATTTGGCCATAGCTATTTCAGTAAACTCTGGTTTATCTAGCTCATAATCTAACTTGTAATATGTTACTAAGTTCACATCATTCCTCCCATGCCTAGAACTTTTCTCTTTCAACACACTCTCATGCTTAAATGTTATGGGCACTAATTGAAACAAGTCATTACAAGGTTGACTAACCATTCTTTCTCGAATACTAAACTTCAGTCTGTTAAAGGAGAATCTTGCAAATGTCTTTTCTGCAAGTGAAACTAGACATTGATTTCTCATCTTTTTGAACCGAGAAATAAATTGATCTACTGTCTCATTGTTTTGCTGCCTCATTGTCGATAAATCTGCGATGGATGTATCATGTGTGACCCTTTGAAACTGGCCATGAAACAACTTTTCCTTTGCCTCCAGTTCAACACATAATTAGGTGGCAAAGCTATGTACCATAAATAGGCTGTTCGAGAGAGATAATGAAAACAAGCGTAATTTCCAATGATCACCCTGTCATGTATCTCCACAGAGGGCAACAAATCTATCAACATGTTCATAAGTTGATTGATCATCTTTCCCAATGAAAAGAGGAAATTCTAGGATTTTAAATCCTCTCGGATAAGGAATAGCATTCATCCATTTAAGATAAGGTTTCTGATATTCTTTTATCAACGGAATGCTCCCGGCAGGTAGTCCTGCTTGCTGCTAAACAATTGGTTGATTGTTTTCTAACATGTAGGGAATTGGTTGTAGCATGGGTTGCATTCCATATGCATTTTTTTGTACTACTTGAGGAGCATAAGGCTGTACTTGTGGCGTCTGGGCTAGTTGTTGAGGTGAATTTTGTGAAATGAGTTGGACATTTTGGTAAGGTGGCTATTGCAAAAGTTATGAAGCATTTTGCATCTCTGGATAATTTTGCAGCAACAGTTGTGACACCATTGGCAGTGTGTTTTATGATTGTAGATATTGTGGTAAGGGTGGTTGTGGTACTGTTTGAGATTGATTGTTGTAAATTGGTACGTTTTGCTGGATGAAATCTTCAGTCCCATTCATAGCCAAGGTTATAGGGTTACTTATAACGTTACCATATGTTTGGGCTGTTCCCAAAACCTCGTCTCTTTGTAAGATTTTGGGTGGTGGCATCGTAGGCTAGGGAGGTAGAGGAGTACTTGAATTAACAGGCTCAAGAAGTGGTTGAGGGACTTATCCAGAGGATGTAGCTATGCTCACTGGATTGTAATGAGACTGACCCATATTGCTTGACGTTCCTCGTCAATGATCATATTCGTGCATAGTGTTGATGATTAGAGGTTTGACGACCTCGACCATATGGTAAATAATGTGATTGACCATCTCTCCTTGCTGCTCTTTAAATATTCTGCGTATGGCGCCTATCATAACTGGAGAAGGTTCTAGCTGTCCCCTTAGCTCTTTAGTAGCTTGTTGTGGCATGATGACTTCTCTTTCCTATTTCACATTCACAACAAGTTGTGCATTCGATGACTCAAATGCGCCTGGTCGATCGTTGTTAGGAGGAGGAGGTGAATTTTTGCGAATAGGGTTTTCGAAATTACGTTGATTCTTTGTTCTCATCGCCATGCTTCTCAAATTAACCACAAGTATCCCACCAGCCGTGCCAAAAAGATGTTTGACTAGAAATATTTCTACGATGAAATATATTTCACCAAAATTAGTTTTTCAGCTTTTAATTAGATAAAAGGGTTTTGTGGCAATTCTAGATAGAAATAATCTAGATGAGCATAAGGAATTAAGCTTGAATTGAGAATGAAATTGTTCGATTTAAAGTTAAACCAAAGAGTCGATACAATAGTGAAATGTAAACTGCCCAATTGTTGCTGGAAGATCATACAAACCAAATTCACTCAGAGTCTGACTCGACAGAACGACTTGACTTGTGTAACTGTTGACAAACAACCCACATTACTAAGCTTTAACGGAGTTTGACTCAACAACGAAACTGAACAATGTGTCAATATGATGCCGGAGTTAGACTCGACGATGTAATATCACCTTTAAAGTGGAAATTGCCCGGAGTTGACTCGACGGAAAGATTCCAAGCTACATCTAAGACTAGTTACTAGAATTGAAATGCGTAAATGAAAGACAACATTGTGTGTGTTCAAGTTATGCTCTCTTTTGATTTGAGGTCCTATGGTATTTATAAAGGAAAGCTATAACCGTTTTGGCGCATAATCTTGATAAACCGCCTCAGAAGTTTTTGACTTGGTCTTTCCCATGATCCACTCGCTTTGGACAACCACCTTTGATTCATCAAACCATTCTTTTTCCCACATTGCCAATGATCGCTTTCATCGTACCACCCTTTTCATTAAAAATCGCCTTTGATACATCGAGTCATCTCTTTCGTTCACTTTACCCATAACCACTATCGATACATCGAGCTTCCTTTTCTCTCACATTGCCAATAAACCGCTTATTGACATATTAGGCTATCTTTCCGCTCATGTTGCCAAGAACCGCTTCTCGACATATGAGGCTATCTTTCCACTCACATTGCCAATAGTTGCCCTTCGATACATTGATGACATATCAAATTATTATTTCCTTCCTCAATTACTTTTTTCTATCCATGAGCCATTATAAAAAGCATCGCAATTGAATCTGCTACTATATCCAATGATATCTTCTAGGATATTTAAACAATGCTTTAATTCTACAAGACCTATTGAGCGAT
Organism: Metrosideros polymorpha var. glaberrima; assembly: GCA_001662345.2. NCBI lineage: Eukaryota > Viridiplantae > Streptophyta > Magnoliopsida > Myrtales > Myrtaceae > Metrosideros > Metrosideros polymorpha. The sequence goes on from BCNH02000003.1 coordinate 16,042,778, forward strand.
CAATAAGCATCACTGTTAATCTCATCGTGTCGAGATTATCTATCATGAGCTCATCACCATTCCTCTTTTCGTGCCGAGCATGTGATTAATCATGTACGAATTTATTTGGGTGTTAACAATATGATATAAGTTATGAAATGGCATCATTGTTGCATTAAAAGGACATATCGAGTATTTACTAACCCTTGGTTATTTATGAATATTTTAGAAAACGTATTACCAATATATTATGAAGAAATATATATATGTATTGCGTTGTGTATCGGTTTATGAAAGGATTTCTTAATGCTATGGGAAATGCCTTGAGAAAGGTAATTCTAGCAGATGATATTGTGAAATGTTATATGATTGGTTTATGAAATGTATTATGGATTATGAAATTTCTTTTGAATTGAATTATGATATTTGAGGATGATTGTTTGATGTTCAATATAGCTGTGAACCCGAGTAAGGGATTTTGGGGTATGCATACCGGTTTAAAATATCCTTCTAGGTCGAGTCACCAGCTTTGTATGTGGAGACCTTGTCAAGGGAGAATCTTGGTTGCTTTGTCATAAGGCATTGTGTCGTGACCACAGTAGTATATCGAGCAATAGATTAGTCAATGGAATAGACCATTGATGAGGTTTTGATAGAGATTGATCAATAGACTTGACCATTGATATTTGAATTGTGATTGTGATTAAATGAATATTTCTGACTTGTTCAAAGCTTTGTTGAGAAGAAACAAATCATATTTGATTTGATATGTATATTCTCTTGAGCTTGGATTATGAGTTGTGGAGTTGTTTTGTTATATGCATAGTGGTTGCTCGATCTGCTTAGAAAAATGCGCTATTCATTGAACTGTGATTGCTCATCCCTCTCATGTTACGTGTTTTCAGGTTCCTTGGTTAGTTGCGAGTAGGACGAGAGCGCTATCAACCGGGTCTTTTGGTAGTAGGATTTTGGGGTATGAGCTTAGCTAGTTGGTTTGCATTTTGAGGTGATATTTGTTGGGTTAATTGAGTTCTAAGTTGTACATATTTTTTTGATGTATGATAGAAACTCTGATGTTGTAACCACCTATTGACTCATTATATATTTACAGTTTGGGCATATATATGTTGTTAACAGGTTATGGGTTATATTGTGGCTGCGTCTTTCGTGTGGAAGGACGGCTGTGTTGTTTCCTTTTTCTTGTGGATTTGGGGTGTGACAAATACATCTTTTGCTCTGTCTCTCGATTCACCATTACTCATGGTGCCCGATTCTCCCAAATACCTTTCTACATATTATATCGCCAGATTCGAGGAATTGAAGGACGACAAGCACTCTGATAATTGCTGTTTGCACCTTCTATTTTCATTTGAGGATCATCCCAACTATCTCATTTTTGGGTTCTTGTTTTCACGATCATCTTCGGATTCCAACGTCCCTCAAATACTGCTTTCCTCGAAAGCATGATGAGTTGCTTCCTATTCAAAGATCGTTTCTTATGGACATCTGGACTACTGAACCCTCTCGTTTTCGAGGTTTCACATCCTTTGATGTAGATTTCCACTACTAGTATCTTCGGATGAAAAACGATCTTTAAATACAACTCGCTGAGTAGAATGTTGGAATCGAGATTGCTCTACAACTCACGAGTCTGACTTGTGAATTAAATTTGGGGCTTTTGGGTGCCACTATTGATGTTTGGTCTCCATCAACTAATTGCTTCTTCTTCCCTTGGGGTCATATGTCGATCACTCTCTTGGACATTTATGCCATAGCGGGCTTTTGCCCTAATGGTAGGCATGTAAAGGATATTGGTCCTCTTGAACTTTTGAAGCTCGCTAAAGTCCCCGATGGTATTCTTGCTTATGGTAAATTCTTCAACATATTCTGTTGTGATTCCGGTCCCATTAATGATGAAGAACATGCAGCCTTTCTGCTCTTCTAGCTCTCAAAATATGTGTTCTTCAATTCTACGCTCAAACTATCCAAGGACTTCTTGCATATAGCTTATGGTCTTGCAGCGGGTAAGTCAATTGCTTTTGAGTCCTCTTATTCTTGCCACATTGTATAGGGGCCTTACCCATGCTTCCCTAGCGATGCACTCCAACGTAGATGGTAATTTGTTTGGTCTTTTCTAGTTTTTTCAATCCCGGTTGCATTTATATCTTCCTTCTCTGTCTTGTGCTAAGCCTCGTGACTTGTCTTTACTGGATAGAGATTTTCTTCACTCCATCTCTCGTCACTTAGGGTATCGATTACTGAACCGCACTTCCCTAGTTGTTCCAGAATGCATATTTTCTTTCAAACATTTACTCTGGTTACTCTTAGATACCAATTCAAGAGACGTCGAATTCTTCCCTTATGATTCCTGTGAATCAGCCATTTCTTCGACTTCGCCTCTAAGGAAGAGTCGTATGATTTCTGGACGTGTATACTAACTTCAATCGATTTCCCTTTGTGATTATTGAATAAAGGGAGGTTACACAAGGGATTTGAAATCTACTCTCCCCAATATTGTGCTAGATAGTTCGGTTTGGTGCAGGTTGTGCCTATGCCAATCCCGTATTCTTTAGAGTTCCCTTCCATGAACAAACATGAGTACAAACCTGAAAAGGACGATCCCTTTTAATGTTGCTTGGAAATTACCAATGTTATGTGAACTTGGTTTTTCCCTAATGTTGAAGGTTTTTGTTGGTTATTTTGCGGGAGCGTGTGTTGGTTGATGTGCAAGGGTGTGTGCGTGGGTTATTTGTTAAAGAAGAAGAGAGGAGGAAACGGCAATAACCAGAGAAAGCAAGAGCAATAATGGCAATGGTACAAGGGCTTTTATTATGATATTACAATGGAAGGAGAAGAGAGTTTTCTAGTTGGTCTCCTACTTTTTAGTGAACATCTATCAAGTCCTATTTATAGAAGAGTTTCACCGACTTCTAGCACAACATTTTTGACTTTTTCACCGCCTAAGACTAAAAACTTTTCTAGACTCTACTAGCAAGTCTTGTCCTAGAAAACTCTAGATTTTTCTCTTTCAAGTATTCTTGCTTCCCACGTCCGCTGTTGCCAACTTGGATTGCCGATTTAGACAATTCTAGATTTGACTAGAATATTTGTTAAAAAATGGATCACTTTTATTCAACACTCCTCCTTGGTCCATTTTTTTGATACTTCGAGCATAGCGCGCAACGTCTCGAACTTGGCTTGTGGTAGTGCTTTTATAAATATGTCCGCCACTTGATCATCCGTCTTGCAGTATTTAAGCTCGATCTCTCCATTGCTTTGCACTTTTTGTATGAAGTGATATTTGATGTCAATATGCTTAGTTCTTTCGTGAAAGACTGAATTTTTTTAGATAGCAATTGCTGACTTGTTGTCACACATTATTGGAGTTGGTTCTAATTGTGCTTCTCTAATGTCTTCTAATATTCTTTGAAGCCATAGTGCTTGACTGGTAGTCGTAGCAACTGCGATATACTCTGCTTCTACAATAGACTGTGCCACTGAGTCTTGTTTTTTCGATGTCCATGAGAATTTTTCAAAACCCAGTGTAAATGCATAGCCGGTCGTGCTCTTCCTGTCATCAGCTAAACTTGCCTAGTCACTGTTAGTGTGATATCCCAAATTTCGACGATGTGGAATAATGTAATATTCCGAATTTTCGACAGTATGAAATAATCGAAGGACAATCGTCGAAATTAATTGTTTTAGAACAATTTGCAAAAAAAATAAGGGAAAAGAAAGAAGAGAATGGAAACAGAGGCCGTCGTCCACGGGTTTCAAACCGCGGACCTCCGCTGTCTCATGCGCGTCTCGTGCGCCTGCCACTCGGCTAAGGCACGATTTCTGGGTTATCAACGTCAAAGGTTTTATCTAAAGAATACGGCACAAGAATAACGGAGGAGAATCGACCGAAGCTGTCGTCTGTGAGTTTCGAACTCGAGACTTCAATCTGTACCGTCCCTTACCACTCGACTGAAGTTCGAACGGTGAGACAGAAGCGCCAAAAGTTTTATTTAATGAACATGGCGCGCGAGTAAGGGAGGAGGGGCAACCGGAGCAACCGAAGTCGCCACCTCCAAGTTTCGAACCTAGGATCGGACCATTTGTTTCATTCCCGGATACCACTCAGGCAAGGCATGAGTGGTGAAACCAAAGCACCAAAATTTATATTTAAAGGAATCGGCGCGCTTCAAATGTCGTCGTTTTAAGTCAACAGAAACGACTTCAACTTTTGCAGAAAAACCCTAATTTTTCGCAGAAGAGACGTTTTGGGCTGGGTACGAACCACTGGGCCTAAATTCTTTTATTTTCGGATTTCAAGAGGGCCCATAATGGAAAATTACCATTTTACCCCCAAAGCCCATTTTTGGCCCATTTTAAGAACCTATTGGGTTTTTAGCCCATTGGGCTCGTCAAATTCAAACCCGAGCCCATGTGAGCAGCGTCAAGCCCACTTGAGTAGTGCGGGCCGTGAATAGTACCGAATGAATAGTGCCAAATTGGAAAAAATTACCATTTTGCCCTCTTTGGCCCGTTTTGGCCCAAAATGAAGAATCCATTGGATTT
>BCNH02000003.1:16056299-16079868 GCA_001662345.2 Metrosideros polymorpha var. glaberrima
TTGTTAGTCTTGGTAGGAAGCAACCCGTTGTAAAAGGCATGTACTTGTAAACTTTCTAAGGTTGACTAGTAAATAAATAAAGTAGCACTTTTGATAATAATTTTTGTTCTGTTTTCCTACTATCCCTATTGTTGTGTTTGAATGAGTAGTTATGATTTGTTTCTGTTTGCATTTAATCAAAAGATAAAAAGAATTAATCAATGACATGTCTTGGGACGTTGCATCAAAATGATCTAAGTGACATGAGGGTTGTCGCATGCCCGAGGGACGGGACGTGGCAAATAAAAATAAGGCTAAAACTATTTTAGAACTTTCACCTCCAACCACCAAGAAACAATTACATATGATATTAGGAAAGGTAAATTTCTTGCGTCGATTCATTGCTAATTTATCTGGCAAAATTGAGGTGTTTTCTCATTTACTCAAATTGAAAGATCAACAAGAGTTTATTTAGGAAGAAAAGCATGAAAATGCATTCGATTGTATCAAAGAATATTTGACCAATCCACCAGTTTTGATGCCACATGAGTTGGGTCGGCCATTGAAACCGTACATATCTGCAACCCATACCACTATTGGGAACATGCTTGCACAAGAAAATGAGAAAGCAAAAGAGCATGCGGTCTACTATCTTAGTCGGATGCTAAATGATGTTAAAACTCAGTATTCTGCCATAGAGAAATTGTGTCCATCATTGTATTTCGCTTGTACTAAATTGCATCATTATATGTTACCAACTACTGTCCATGTCATATGCAAGATGGATGTGATAAAATACATGCTAACAAGACCAATTATTAGAGGTAGAGTAGCCAAATGGGCTTTCGCTTTGACAAAGATTCAATTAGTATACGTCCCAGCAAAAGCGGTAAAAGGACAAGCAATCACTGATTTCCTAGCTGAATATCCATCCTTACATATTGAAGAATCGTTTGAGGAAAACATAGTTCAGGTCGTTCCTTGGACTTTGTACTTTGATGGGTCTTCGACGACAGAATCATTTGGAGTCGAGATATTAATTATCTCTCCACAGGGACACACGTCCCATTTTATGTTTCAACTTGACTTTTATTGTTCAAATAATTAGGCCGAATATGAGGCTTTCATCACAGGGTTGAATGTTTTAATTGATATGAAGGTTCGAGTTGTAAGAATAAAGAGAGATTTTCAATTAGTGATTAAACAGTTGACTGGAGAATATCAGTTTTAAATGAGAACATCATTTGACATTATTTGTTGGCAAGAGAGCTGCTGAACAATTTCGATGACTACGAAATAGATCATGTTAAGAGAAATGAGAACACAGAAGCTAACGAATTAGCACAGATAACATCTAGTTATAAAATATCAAAAGAATTGGCGAAAATGATTGAGACCTACAAGAAAATTTTGTTATCGATGGACAATCAAATATTAATGATCGACACTGATTGTCCCGAAAAAATTGACGAATTAAGCTCAGAGGATTGTAGGACTCCATTTATTGACTATCTAAGAAATCAAGTTGCTAAAAATAGGAATTTCAAGATTCGAGCATTGAAGTACTTGATCTTAAACGATTAGCTGTATATGAAAACTATAGGTGGGTTGCTTCTTAAAATGGCTAAGTAAAAAGGAATCACTGTTGGTAATGGCAGAAGTCCATGAAAGTATATGCGGTGCTCATCAAGCTGATTTAAAAATGAAATGGTTATTGCATCGCCATGGTTACTTTTGGCCAATCATGACTAAGGATTGTATCGATCACGCCAAGGGATATGAACCATGCCAAAAGCATGGACCTTTGCAACATGTTCCAGCAGACATTTTGAGACTTGTAGTTAAGCCGTGGCCATTTAAAGGATGTTCTATGGATATAATTAGAAAAATATGTTCGTCGTCATCCAAAAATCATAGTTTTATATTGGTCACCACGGATTACTTCACTAAATGAGTAGAAGTGGTCCCTTACAAGAGTATCGGCCAAAAAATTGTGAATGAATCCATGGAGAATCGAACTATACATCGTTTTGGTATTCCAGAGTAAAAAACTGTTGATCAAAGAACTGTATTTACTGGGCATGAAATTATGAACTTTACAAGATCACGAGAAATTAAAATAATTCACTCGACACCATATTATGCTCAAGCTAATAGACAAGCGAAGGCTTCTGATAAAGTAGTGATTAGCTTAATAAAAAAGAATTTAGAAGAAAACCTTAGAGAATGGGATACTCTTTTGTCGACGATACTATGGACTTATAAGATGTCTAAGAGATCCAATGGGATACCTATTGAGGTTACGGTTCAATCACTGAGAGTAAGATTACATGGTGATATGTCGAAGAAGGAATACGACGAGTTAATGTACACAAACATAGATGAACTAGGTGAAGATAGGGCATCTGCATTTGATAAACTACTTGCCCAGAAACAAAAAGTTGCCAAGGCATATAACAAACACTTAAAAATAAATCATTTTGATATTGGCGACCTCATATGGAAGACCATATTGCTAGTAAATGTGGATAATCAGAAATTTGGTAAATAGGTATCGAATTGGGAAGGCCCATTCATAGTTACGAACGTACTACTAGGAAATGCGTATCGATTTGAAAGTATAGATGGAGTCAGGATGCCGAGGTCTATCAATGAAAAACATTTGAAGAAATATTAGCCTACTATGTGGGAAATGCAAGAAAGTCAGCCAAATCTTCACTTGGACGAGAAGAGTTATATATAAAGGAAAAACTACATAGAGGACTATGCACACACACATGACCTCCGAACCTATCCTTTTCTTACTTCCCTTCTCTCTGCCGCCTTCCTATTGAGATCGACCTACAAGCCCTAGGAAACTTCGAAATTGGGCTACAAACCCTGCCAGGTGATCCTCCAAAAACCTATTCTCGTCCACGGCTTGATGATAGGCATCTGAATGCTTAGAGATGACGCTAATACTGAGCGTCAAATTTGTCTCCACCTCTTGGAATCTCCCTAGCCAAAAGTCGATCTCTTCTTCATTAAGTTTCAAGCTATTACAAGTGGAAGTATAAAGAGGGAGTTCCTTTGGGCACATTCAGTGAAGAGCGAGATAGTAAACAACATTCGATAGAAATTGGATCATTTAGTTGGAATTCAAAGAAATGAAAATGTGGAAAAGCATGAAAATGATCAAATGAAAGGGTCGAGAGGTAAAGGTTCGACCAACATTGCAAAACTCAGAGCAATACGTCGGCCAACAGCTAAATTAGAAGCAAGATACATAAATTCTTTTGACACTTTGACGAACGGATTGAAGAAAACATATTTTGAGAGCCAATAAAGCAAAACGACAACATGTTCGTGGGAGGTGACGGGGCCAAATTCATGAAGGAAATGTTCGAAAAACTTGCTATAAGCCAAGTTATTGTTAGAGATGAAAGGGATTTCCAAGGTTTCCATATTGCTAACAAGAGTTCCATAAGGATAAAAACATGTTATGGCATAATCATCTAGAGGAGTGATTGACATGGGACCCTAAGGAAAGAAGAAACAGTTGGTCGATGGAGACCAGAAACTAGTGACAGTGCCAAACAGACCCAAGTTTAAGTTCGAAGATAACATGCAAATTTCAAGGGCAATTTCTATTCTAGAGTTTGTCCAAGCAAGATGGATACTGAAATCATTTTTCAACTACAAATACCTCCTATGGAAACTTGCATCATGAGAAGGAAGCCCTCTGAATCAATTGGCGTTTGCATTCAAAATGTCAGCCATTGAGAGTCTTTGGAAAGGGAGTTTTTCTTCTTGCTTCATTGGGAAATACTGTTGAAGAAAAGTGAGAATAGATTGCTGATCAAAGCTACAGAGACCTAAAGCGAGTTTATCGAGGTACCCATCGATCGTTTTTAGAAGACAAAAACAACATTGTTTTGCATTTTCATCTGTTCTAAGGGCATCGAATTTGTCTACGAAGCTATCAGGATCATAATTGGAGGATTTCGAAGCCATAGTTGATGATAGAGCGAAAGGGAGCAAAAGATTGAAAATTTATCGAAAACCTAGGGTTTTTTTTATGAAGAAGATGACAATTACGCCTCGGGAATGGAAAACTAATCAACAATGGGGATTTGAGAATAGGAATTCGAAATCATTACAGTATAGGAACGTGTCGGAATACTATTGGAAGATAAAGTTGAAACGACTATGCACGGGTTACGAAACGATAGAATCAAAGAAATACGGTGAGTTTCGTTCTTAGCACGGGAAAGTGCCATTATTTTAAAAGAATTTAAATTCTTTTAATCCTTTTAAAAAGGAGCAATTGTTAACACCCAAATAAATTCGCACATGATTAATCACGTGCTCGGCACGATAAGAGGGATGATGATGAGCTCATGGTAGATAATTTCGACACGATGGCATTAATACTGATGCTTATTGATCGCTCAAGAGGTCTCGTAGAATTAAAGCATTGTTTAAATATCTTGGAAGATATCATTGGATATAGTAGCAGATTCAATCACGATGCTTTTTTGTAACGGCTCATGGATTGAAAGAAGCAATCAAGCAAGGAAATAAGAATTTGATATGTCATCGATGTATCGAAGGGCAACTATTGGTAACGTGAGCGGAAAGATAGCCTAAATAAGTCGAGAAACGGTTATTGGCAATGTGAGAGAAAAGGAAGCCCGATGTATCGACAGCAGTTATGGGCAATGTGAACGAAAGAGATGACCCGATGTATCGAAGCGGTTTTTGGTGAAAAGGATGGTACGATGAAAGCAATCATTGGCAACATAGACAAAAGAATGATTTGATGAATCAAAGGCGACTGTCAAAAGCAACTGGATCACGGGGAAGACCAAGTCAAGAGCTTCAAAGGCAGTTTATCAAGATTAGGCGCCAAAACGGTTATGGCTTTCCTTTATAAATACCATAGGATCTCGAATCAGAAGAGAGCATAACTCAAACACACAATATTTTCTTTCATTTATGCATTTCAATTCTAGTAACTAGTCTTAGATGTAGCTTGGAATCTTTCCGTCAAGTCAAACTCCAGGCATTTCCACTTTAAAGGTGATATTACATCGTCGAGTCTAACTCCGGCGACATATCGACACGTTGTTCAATTTCATTGTTGAATCAAACTCTATCAAAGCTTAGTAACATGGGTCGTTTGTCAATAGTTACACAAGCCAAGTCGTTCTGTCAAGTCAAATTCTGAGTAAATTTGATTTGTATGATCTTCCAACAACAATTGGGGGTTTGCATTTCACTATTGTATTGACTCTTTGGTTTAACTTTAAATCAAACAATTTCATTCACAATTCAAGCTTAATTCCTTATGCTCATTCAGATTATTTCTGTTCGGAATTGCGATGAAACCCTTTTATCTAATTAAAAGCTGAAGAACTAATTTTTGTGAAAGATATTTCATCGTAAGAACATTTCCGGCGAAACACATATAATCCATATTCTTTTTCAAACTATAAGTTTGCAAATTTGAAAAAGAAATAGCACAACTCACCTAAAATGCCTAAAAGCAAGTAATGCGTAGCTATACAACCCGACAATCTCGTAATCCTATCAATTAAACGAGAATCGATGTTAAAATCGAGTAAAATACTACTTTAGCTAATAATTTGACTAAACTACGCTATTTTCTAATCAACACGCTCACTATCGTTCGACAAAAGACCTCAAGAATGGCTAACTATGGAGAAAACTCATTGATGCAAAAAATGACCGATCAAGCGATAAACTTTCTCGAGCCATAACTCTCTTCATCGAATTCCAATTCAAGTGAGCTTATCGTCAAAAGGGCTAAAGTACACTAGAAGTGCCATAATTTGGCACGGGTGAACACTTTAGTGCCATAATTTCTAAAAGGTACACTTAAGTACTATTTTTAAAAAAAAATAAGACACTTAAGTGCCAACTTCGGCGAACCTTGCCAGAAATCTGATGTGGCCTTAATTTATTAATTTTTTAAGTCTACATGGCTCGTTGGAAGGTTGACTTAGCTCCTACATGCTAAAACGACGTCGTTTAACTTGCTACAACCGCAAACGACGTCATTTAACTTGCTATAACTGCAAACAACGTCATTCGGCATTCTCTTTCCAAATAAGAACCCTAAATCGTCCAAATTGAAGAAAACACCCAATTTCAAACCCTAATCGAGCCCTTCAACCCAAATTGATGTCTTATTTCAATTTGCCCCCAAATTTAACGGCTAAACCTTGAAAATGGAGAGAAACACCTCAGCAGCGACTCAAATTCCTCCCAACGAAGCAAAGGAGAAGGCAAGCATTTATGTTATTGTGGGTTACCAAGTATAAGAAGAACATCATGGACTCAATTGAATCTCAAGAGAAGATTTCATGGATGCAGCAGATATAAAGAAGGGTCGAAGTGCAAGTATTTCAAATGGGTTGATGCGAAATTCTCCGGTCGAGCAACAGAGGTGATTTGGAGCTACTTGAAAGACGACATCAACCTCTGCCTACATTAATGGACAAGTTGGACGATGTCAACTCAATGCAAGCTGAAATGAAAGCTTTAGCATCTTTGGCCAACCATTTGAAGAATGAAGTTTTGAGGATAAAAATAGAAAGAACATGTTATCAAGCGTTGATTGTGTTGTTGTTATGCTCTGTAGCCTATTTTATGGCGATATGTCAAGTGAGTGATGAGAAGCAGTTTTCGAGTCTTTCATAGTTGATAATTAGTGGAATATGTATTTGTATTGGTTAATTGTAACTACAGTAGGGGCTTTGGCTTGTTGCAAATTTTTAATGGAACAAGAGGTTTGCTGGCTATATGGTTGAATATGGAAGGTTGGAATCGATTTTTTTTAGCGCTTACAAGTTCTGTTGCCCCCGTTGTGTATTGTCAATCTTGATTTATTTGATTGTTACTTCAGATATTTGGTTTGTTGCTGGTAATGACTTGTCATAGCTGCAATGTTTGCTGAATATTTGCTAGTTTGCTGTAAAATTTGCTGCAATGGCTGTTCGAATGAAGGAGTGGTAACAAATACATGAATGATTATTTCAGTGTCATAATTTGTGAATAGTGATCACTTAAGTGCCAGTCGTGATTACAAAGTGATTACTTAAGTGCCAAGTTTTAATAAAAGGGATCACATAAGTGCTAGTCGCGGTAAAATGTGATCACTTAAGTGCCAAGTTTTATTGACAGTGATCACATAAGTTTTGTTGAAGGTGCAAGGTGCAAGCAGCTTGCACCAGCACATTCCCTGCAACTTAACAGCACCACCAGCCACCACTACCATTACAATCCACCACCAGCCACCACAAGCCAACATATAAGTGCCAAATTTGTAGCTTTGGCCTGGTGCTGGTGCACAAAGCAACTTTGAAGGTGCAAGATGCAAGTAGCTTGCACCTTGCACTTTCCCTACAATTTAACAGCACTACCAGCCACCACTGCCACCATAATCCACCCCCAACCAGCACTACCCCATAATCCACCACCACCAACACACCAACCATCACAATCAACAAAAAGCAAGACAAAGCATGAATATGAAAATGATAAAAACATTGAATAAACAAAATTTTTTATCATTCCATCGACATTGAACTTAATATGAATAACAAAGTAAAACATCATCCATATGAAGTTATGTTCTCGCCAGAAATAGAAACAAAACATCGAACTAACAATTTGTGGGGACACAAACTTCAGTCCACCAAATGAAAACTAACTAAACACATACATCATCCCATCAGTCGATATGCATAACCACTCTAACTCGTACTCCTTTTGGTCCTCAATTCATTATCCTTGCACTCTTTCTAACTGGACGTGCAACTTCTTCTTCAACTTGCCTTCTTGTTGTCCTTGGATCATCAGAATGAGAAGGAGAAAGAACTGGTGGTGGCTGTTTTGGTGGTTGTTTTCGAGTTGCAGCCGATATCTTCTTCTTTGTTGGTGCAGCCATTGACTCTTGTGTTGGGCCTTAAGAGATAACAACCTCTGAACTTCTCCCAAGTTACAAATAACACAACCAAATTGTTAGTAAAATGAAGTAAGATAAATTAAATCGTTAAGTCTTACAAAACTTACATCTAGAATGATTGTTCTAGTACGTTTGTCTGTATAAATGCCACAACCATATTGCCTTAGCCTACTCCCAACAACCCCCTTGTTCGTATAGGAGTGTTACTTTCAACCCCTCTTATTTGATTTGGAGCGTCACTTTCAACCCCTCTTCTTCACTTTGGCTTTGGCTTTTTTCTCACCTGAGAAAGGCGTTTAAAAGTCATATTTTAACCATAATTTTCCAACAAAAAAGTATAACACAAAAAACAAAACATGTGATTTCTTTGGCCCTTCTGTTGACCATTAAGGTGGCCTTTCAGTTGACCCTTGAGGTGGCCCTTCATTAACCTCTTCATCTGACCCCACAGTAGGCCCTTCAGCTGGCTCTTTTCTTCTCTTCTGAACAATAGTCAAAGACATTAAAAAGTTAAACATCAACACAAATTCTTTAACTTACTGGGTATTTTCTTATCGTTTGAACAATAGTCAACTCAACTGGCCCTTGAACTAGCCCTTTTGTTGGCCTTTCAGCTAGCCATTTTCTTCTTGTCTGAACAATAGTCAAAGACAATAAAAAGTTAAATATCAACAAAAATAAAACATCAACACAAATTGTTCAACTTACTGGGCATTTTCTTCTTGTTTAAACAATAGTCGACTCAACTGGTGCTTGAGCTGGCCCTTGATTAACCCCTTCATTTGACCCTATAGTAGGACCTTCGACTGGTCCTTTAGCTGGGCTTTTTCTCACCTGACAAAATCATTAAAAAGTTAAACATCAACAAAAATAAAACACAAACACAAATTCTTCAACTTACTAGGTATTTTCTTTTCGTTTGAACAGAAGTTGACTCAATTGGCCATTTCACTAGCCTTTCAATCACCCCTTCAGCTAGCCTTTCAGTTACCCTTTCATCTGACCCCACAGTAGGCTCTTCGAATGGTCTTTTAGCTAGCATTCGTCTTACTTGACAAAGACATTAAAAAGTTGAAGTGCAAATTCAGACCATGTACTAGCATACAAAAAAATAAAATAAACATAAATCTCATCATTTACTAGGTTTCTCCTCCTCGGTTGAAGAAAATCAACTCAGATAGCCCTTCTGTTGGGTCTACAACAGAGGCTTCACCGCAAAATTGTTATTGTTGGTGCTTCCTCAACAGACAACCTTTACTATTGTGCCCTTCCACACAGTAATAGAAGCACATTTTCTTTTCACCAATTTTGCCCATCTTCCTTTGAGCTAAGACCTCCCCCTCCAAAATTTTTCTTTTTCCGTTTCGTCCTTCCTATTTTCTTCTTCAGTGCCAAGGCTGAGGTACTTCACGATCAGTTGGCTCCTAGAATTTCACACTTCTGAGAGGTTACATCATAAATTGGTACGAAGCAAGATATTTGAGTTTCTTGTAACATTCATCGAGGTAATTGCCTATCTTGTGGCCTTTATTCTGGATGGCACATTTGGCATGTTTACAAGGAATTCCACTTAGTTGCCATGCTTGACAAGAACATTTCTTCATTTGTAAATGCACAACATACTTATCATCACCCCTCATAATCTCATACCCTTCATCCCCATTCAAACATGAATAATAAAATCTGCTCGCAATCAAGTTGACATCCAATTTCTTCACAATATTAGGACCCCATTGCGTAGTCCACTTTGCAACCAAATTTCTTTGTTTATGCAACCAAGTCATGACCATAACTCTTATATCTTTAAGCATGGCAATAATTGGTTTACACCTGGCCTCTAGTATAGTTCCATTAAAAGCTTCATTGAGATTGTTGTCGATGCTATCACACTTAAATACCTCGCTGAAGAAGACCTGCACCAATGCTTCGACTCTGTTTGGAATAGTGCGTCGAAACCTTCCTTGGTCAATTGAAGCAATCCTTGTTTGGCTAGCTTAACTTTAGCCATGTTCGTGCTCTTGGTTATCTACCAAAAGTGCATCTGCAGTTGCCTCCCTTTGTAGTTTTTGGCCCAATTTACGTATATGTGCCTCACACACATTTTATGTTCGGCATGGGGCATCAATTCAACTACTGTCGGAACAAGTCCCTGCAATAATTCAAATAAAGAAATGTAAGTAAAAAATAGGCAAACGATATGAAAAAGCAAAAATTTGGTAATGACATTACCTTTTGTTGGACGATCATGAACGCCTAACCTTCCCCATTAGTTATCTCCAAGTCAGCCATTATATTTTTAAAGAATCAAGACCAAGTGTCCTTATTCTCTATCTTAACAACAGCCCAAGTTAGCAAAAACATTTAGTTATTTACGTCTCTTCCAATTGCAGACAATAATTCTCCCGTACACAAACCCTTCAAAAAGTAACCATCCAAACCTATAATCTTTCTATAACCAGATAAAAATCCTCGTCTGCATGCATTGAAGCACATATAAAACCTATCAAACTTGGTTCTATGATCAGGAAGTGGCTTCTCCATGACCTTTACATATACTCTACTTGACGGGTTTTGAAATCTACACTCCCAAGCATAATTCCAAACCGGGGCATATTGCTCCTTATATTAACCAAGGAGTATCCTCATCACCTTTTGCTTTGTTCTTTTGTACTGATTTCTCGACACATTGATGCCAACATGCTTCTTCACCAACTACTTTAACTGAGTAGTCTTCATGTCAGGCATCACATTTATCATGTCAAAGAAGTACTTTGACAACCACACACTTGTTACCTTTTTGTTGTTAAAGTTAACGGGACAAGTATGCTGATCTTCGAAGGCCCTAAGCTGGAAGGATCCACTCTTTCTCATGAACGCACCATAGATCTCCATGGACAACCAGGCCGCACACACTTAGCTCTAGCAAAGTCTTTAGTGTTTCTAATAAATTCGAAAGTCCTCTGTTTAGCAGTAGAGTTTTTTACTATAACTTCCTTGAATTGTTTCGCATCATGAAATTTCATACTTATAGACAAAGTAGGGGAGGCAACAGATGGATCATATGAAGGAAACTTACTTTTCCTTCTACGCACAGGTACTTGATCTTCTTCAAGCTCATTTTGGGAACTAGCATTGTCGCCACTTTCTTCATTATCAATATCATCACCAGCAGTTGCAGCTCCTTCGCCCCTAATTACACCTTCTCCACCTATATGCAAAGCTGCAAACCTATTTGTCACAAATTCACTTTTCTTTTTTCTTGACTATGCAACCTCCTCGTTCTCATCATCACTTGGAAAATTTTCGAGAGTCAAAGTTTCATCAGCATCATCATTACTGGATTGAGCAACTTCCCAATTCAATCCAGTGATTTCTTCATCACTATTTTGCTCTGCGTCCCTCTCCTCCCCGTCATGCCTCTCTTATTATCCTTCATGGCCAATTTCAATAGTAGCTTGAGTACTATCTCCCACTTCTTCTATGTGGGTGCTCTCTCTATCATCATATTCATCATCTTCCTCCTCAACGTACACCTTCGCTTCTTCGCCATGAACATAATGGTATACTACATCGTTGAAACCACTATCATCTAAAAAGACTCTTAACCCCTCTTTTAGCCCCTTCCCAAGAACATAATAAAACAATTTTTTTACTTTGTATCGCAAAAAATTTCATCCTCCGAGCCTTAATTTTGCTAGCAAAATGGAGAGAAGATGACAAACTTGAGTGAGCGACCACGAGCGACCGACGAGGGCGATCGGTGAGCGAGTGAGCCTTAGTGAATAGCGAGTGGTGACCAAGCGTCTATCAACAGCGAGCAACACAGCGATGAGATTGACTCAGTCACTTCAGCTCCCCTCAGGATAGTCCTCAGTCGATTTTGGAAGTGGTCCCTCCCTCCCCCCCTCAAACGACGTCGCTTATTGACGTCTAACATGAGACATCTAAAACGATGTCGTCGTCTAAACGATGTTGTTTTGATCTCCTAGGCTATATATATGTGAAGCGATGTCGTTTGATAGGTCTACGTGGCTTGCATTTAAAAAAAATGCCACATCATCTAAATCACTTACCGAAAAAAGACAGGTCAGCATTTTTGGCAAAAAAAAACTCACCATTGGCACTTAAGTGTCCCTTTATTTTTCGACTTTGGCACTTAAGTGTACATTTTAGAAATTGTGGCACTAAAGTGTCAACTCGTGCCAAATTATGGCACTTCTGGTGTACTTAAGCCGACCAAAAGAAACATCTTTTGACGTACTACAACACACATAGCTTTGCCAACCCAAAACTAGCTGAAAATCAATGAAAAAAGACATGGAAGGCTGCTGGTCATGCACTATTCACTGCGCGCACACAACTTCAAAAATTCAATTTGAGCAAACCGTAAGTCCAAATCAGGATCCATAAAATCCCATAGTTCCACAACACCCTAAACTATCATTTTCTTATAAGAAATCAACTTAACGACTCCAAAATCGGATTTCGCAGCTCAAATTTCACATAATTCAGAATTTCTTCCCTAAATCCAAAAACTACTCGGATTGGATGAACGAGAGACACGAGCGCTTACCAAGCGTTGCAAATTGAAGATGAATCAACTAGACGAGGTGTCCATGGTAAGAACGAGCTCTTTCTTCCCTCTTTTCTTCTTCTTCTTTCCTTCTCTGCTTTCCTTTCTATTCTATTTTAGGCGTGCAAGCTCTCGGCCAAACAAAGAGCTTAAGTCCACCACTGTTCACTTGCTTTGTTGACTTTTTCAACCCCTTTTTTTATGGGACCTACCACCTTTAACCTGGACAATTTGAGACCAAGTATTACATTATATCCTCCTTAAATGAAATTTCGTCCTCAAAATTTAGACTTACCTCAACGTTCAAACAAATGAGGGTACTTGCGTCTCGCCTCTTCCTTGATCTCCTAAGTAGCCTCTCTCTCAATGTGGTTCTACCATTATATCTTTACATAAGGAATAGTCATCTGTCACAATGACTAATCCTTCCGATCGACGGTGCGAATAGATTGCTCCTCATAAGTCAAGTCATCCCTTAACCTCAATGGAGTAAAATCTAGCACATGATCAGGATTCGATACATATTTCTGCAACAAAGAGACATGGAACACATTATGTACATCTGATAGTGCTGGTGGCAAAGCCAGTTTGTAAGCAATTTCACCAATCTTCGCTAAGATCAAGAATGGTCCCACGTATCTTGGACTTAATTTGCCACGTGTACCAAATCTTATTAAACCCTTCGTAGGTGAAACTTTTAGGAATACATGATCTCACACGTTGAATTCTAACTTATGTCTTTTAAGGTCTGCATAACTTTTCTGACGACTTTGTACTGTTTTGAGATGCTCTCGAACTAACTTGACTTTCTCTTCTAACTATTGTATGAACTCGGGGCCAATAAGTCTTTTCTCACCAACATCATCCTAACAAATAAGGTTTCTACATTTTCGGCCATACAAAGCTTCAAAATGTGCCACTTAATGTTGGAATGATAACTATTATTATAAGAAAATTCTGCCATATGTAGATATTCATCCCACGAATCGCTAAAGTCAATAGCGCATGATCTCAACATATCCTCTAAGGTCTGAATCATTCTCTCTAACTGCCCATCTGTTTGCAGATGAAAAGCTGTATTGAAGTTGAATTTAGTACCCAACGCTCTTTGTAGGTTCTTGCAAAAGTTAGAGATGAACCTAAGATCCTTGTCAGAAATAATACTTACTAGAACTCCATGAAGCTTCATTATCTCATTAGCATAC
Source organism: Metrosideros polymorpha var. glaberrima (assembly GCA_001662345.2). NCBI lineage: Eukaryota > Viridiplantae > Streptophyta > Magnoliopsida > Myrtales > Myrtaceae > Metrosideros > Metrosideros polymorpha. Next base: position 16,070,029 of record BCNH02000003.1, read on the forward strand.
CGCTTCACCGTGTCTTCTTGTGAAAGGCCATATCGATATACCAAAAAGTGCACGGACTTAGTCAATCGATCCATAATCACCCATATCGCATTCTTACCACTTAGTGTCCTCGATAGACCAACTATGAAGTCCATGCTAATATGCTCCCATTTCCATTTCGGTATCTCTAAAGGCTGTAATTGTCCACTTGGTTTTCGATGCTCAATCTTCACTTGCTGGAAAACTAGACATTGATCGACAAATTTTACAACATCCTTCTTCATGCTAACCCACCAGAAGTTATCTATCAAATCTCTATATAATTTTGTGTTTCTCTGATGAATTGAAAATCTAGTGCTATGAGCTTCCTGTAATAACTCATTTTTCAATTATGAATCATTCGGAATACGTAGCCGACCACAAAACCTCAAGGACCAATCTACGTGGATACTGAAATATGCTTGTCCTCCCACTTCCACGCCTTCTCTCACTTTCTGCAAATGAAGATCTTCATTCTGTTTAACCTTAATTTTCTCAATTAACATTGGTTATAGTCGGAGATTAGCTAACCGAGCACCAAGTTGATACACAACTACTTCCAAGTCCAACTTCCTCATATTTTCAAGAATAGGTTTCTAAGAAGTGAGCAAAGTCGTCATATTTTCAAACGATTTACGACTCAAGGAATCCGCCACTACATTAACCTTACCTAGAGGGTAATCGATATATAGGTCATAATCCTTCAGAAGTTCTAACCATCTTCTCTACCTCATGTTCAGCTTTTTCTGAGTAGAGATATACTTTAAACTCTTGTGATCGGTAAAGACTTCACAGTTTTCACCATACAAGTAATGCCACAATATTTTCAAGGCAAACACAATAGCTACTAACTCCAAATCATGAGTGGGATAGTTCTTCTCATGAGTTTTCAACTGTCTAGAGGCATAAGAAATAATTTTATCACATTGCATAAGAACACAACCTAAATCTTTTTTAGATGCGTTGTAGTAAACTATGAAGCCACCAATTTCTGAAGGTAAAGTCAATATAGAAGCTGACACTAGCCGACCCTTCGACTCTTGGAAACTGTGCTTTGACCATACAAATTGAACTCCCTTCTGAGTTAGGCGAGAAAGTGGACCAGCAATCTTTGAGAATCCTTCCACAAATCATCTATAATAACCAACTAGCCTAAGAAAACTCATCACTTCGATAACATTGGTAGGGAGATTCCACTAAACAACTTCTCAACTTTTTTTGGGTCCATTGATATGCCATCCTTCAAGATCACATGACTCAAGAATTCTATATGATCAAGCCAAAAGTCGCACTTATTGAATTTAGGATACATCTTCTTTTCACATAAAGCCTGCAAAACAAACCTCAAGTGTTGCTCATGTTCCTCCAAATTCTTCGAATACACCAGAATATTGTCAATGAATACCACAATGAATTTGTCTAACTACTCTTGGAACACCATGTTCATCAAGTCCATAAAAGCGGTAAGCGTATTGGATAACGAGAAATTCATAATGGTCATACCTTGTTCTAAAAGCAGTTTTAAGCACGTCATCCATTTTTATCTTCAACTGATGATACCTTGAACGGAGGTCAATCCTGGAATACATGAGCTCCCTGAAGTTGATCAAATAGATTATCAATCTGGGGCAAAGGATAGTTATTCTTGATCATCATCTTGTTAAGTTCTCGGTAATCTATACAAAGCCTCATACTACCGTATTTTTTTTTTCACAAATAAAATTGGAGCTCCCCAAGGTGAAACACTAGGCCTGATGAAACCTTTATCCAAAAGCTCTTACAACTGGGTTTTCAACTCTTTCAATTCAGTAGGTGCCATTCGATACGGTGCCTTAGAGATTGGTGTTGTACTAGGCATCAATTCAATATAGAACTCAATTTCTATGTTAGGAGGCAAACTTGGTAAGTCCTCAAGAAACCCATTAAAAAATTCTCTGACCATAGGAGCATTTTCCAACTTCACTGCAACCTTACTTATGTCTTTTACACAAGCCAGATAACCACAACAACCCTTTCTTAAAAGTTTCCTCACTTGCAAAGCCGAGATTAACTTTGGAAAAGTGCATTTACAACTTCTCAAAAAAGAAAATTCTAGTTGATTCGGACGTCTAAAAATCACTTTTTTCAAAAAACAATCAACAGTAGCGAGATACATCGATAACCAATCCATTCTCATAATAACGTTGAAATCTCAAATATTTAACTCCACTAGATTCACAAACATTTCAACATTATCAATCTGGAGCAAGCATCTCTTGATTACATGATCAACAATCAAGAAATCACCAACAAGAGTATCAACACGCAATTCATATTCAAGAGGCTCAGGTAACTTATCAAGTTTCTTTACAAATTCAGTGGAAATAAAGGAATGCGTAGCACCAGGATCAAACAACGCATAGGCACATTGCGAGGCAATAGAAATATTACCTACAACAATTGCGTTAGATGCTGTCGCATCCTCTTCCGTCATCGCAAAAACTTTATACTTGCCCTCTGTCTTTGCTGGTTCTCTTAGGGTCAACTAACCGAATGAGCATTTTTTCGCATAGAACAACTGTGTGCTAGGTGTCCCAGCTGTCAACATAGATAACATGAACTACTGTCAACTGTAGGATTCTTATGAGTAGGACAATCTCGCCATATGTATCCCATCTTCCCACATAAGAAGCACACCGTTATTTTCCAGCGACACTCACCACCATGATGCCTTCCACATGTATTACAAAGGTCCTCAGTATTCTAGGTCCTGAACTTTCCTTGCAAATTACTATTTCTTCAATTAGTACTTCCACTTACAAGACTTCCTTGAAACTCGTTGAACTTGTGCCTCGTTTGCTGATGAGCACTCTGCGTGTTACATCCCAAAATGTCTTGTTCCACGGTGACTGCTCGTTCCAAGACATCCTGGTATGTGGTTAGTACAAGAGCTACGAGCTTAAAACGTATATTAGGCCGAAGCCCTCTTTGAAAATGTTCATCTTTAATTTCCTCATTGGCCACAAAATGTTCAACAAATCTACTTGACTTGGTGAAGCGGCCTGCATAGCCCATTACTGTTGAGTCACTCTAAGAGATGTTTATAAAGTCATCCCTCATTTTCACTTGGAATGACTTTGGGAAAAATTAAGTATTGAAAACCTTTGCAAAGTCCACCCAAGGAATAGTCGCATCCCTACTTCCAAGGGCGAGTATAATCCCTTCCCACCAATACTCATCTTTGCCCTCTAAGCATTGGGTGGTGAAGTCAACTTTTCTATCATCAAGAACCCTTTCAGATTTGAAGATCCCCTCTATCTTTTTAATCCAACGTTTGGCCAGGAAAGGGTCTGATTTCCCATCGTAAGTAGAAGGCTTCACCTTTCTGAATTGGGCAAATGTGTACTCTCTGTCATTCCTAATCGTAGTGGCTCCACTTCCACCTAATTCCTTCATATGACGATACCAATGCATCATCACTTGAGTGTAATCAGCTGGGGGATTAGGCTCTTGGGACTCTTCACTAACTTCTTGGAACTCAAGACTTCTAACATACTCATCCTTCAGTCTCCTCTTTGAAGGCAAGCCTCGAGAACCTTGAGGCGTATCTCTGTTGTCGAGGGTAATGACTCGCTGGCCTTTACTACTCTTGTGAAGCAAGGCAAGCATCTTCGAGTCAAAATGCATTGTCAGTTGGTCCAAAACGAAGCATAACCTTAGTACCTATAAGATTAATGCACTAAAACTATCATACAATCTCACAACATCCCATAATATCTATACCCAAACATATACCAAAGATGTCACATGTCAAATCCACAATAAAAGAGGAACGACATAGCCGTCCTTCCACATGAAGGACGCAGCCACAATATAACCAATAACCTGTTAATAACATATATATATATCCAAACTGTAGATATATAATAAGCCAGCAGGTGGTTATAACATCAGAGTTTTTATCATCCATTAAAAGAATATGTACAACTTAGAACTCAGATAACCCAACAAGTATCACCTCAAAAGACAAACCAACTAGCTAAGCTCATACCCCAAAATCTTACTATCAAAAGACCCGATCGATAGCGCTCTCGTCCTATTTACGGCTAACCGAGGAACCTGAAAACACGTAAGATAAGATGGATGAGCAACCACAACCCAGTAAGTAGCGCATTTCTTCTAAGCAGATCAAGCAACCACTATACATATAACAAAGAAATTCCACAACTCATAATCCAAGCTCAAGATAATACACATATCAAATCAAATATGATTTGTTTTGTCTTAACAAAGCTTTGAACAAGTAAAAAATACTCATTTAATCACAATCACAATTCAAATATCAATGGTCAAGTCCATTGATCAATCTATATCAAAATCACGTCAATAGTCCATTTCATTGACTAATCTATTGCTTAATATACTATTGTGGTCACGACACAATGCCTTGTGACAAGGCCACCAAGATTCTCCCATTGGCAAGGTCTCCACCTACAAAATTGGTAGGTTGGCCTAGAAGAATATCCTAAACATGTATGCATACTCCAAAAACCCTTACTCGGGTTCACAGCTATATTGAGCATCAAACAATCATCCTTAAATATCATAATTCAATTTAGAATAAATCTCATAATCCATAATACATTCATAAATCAATTATATAACCTTTCGCAATACCATCTGCAAGAATTACCTTTCTCAAGGCATTTCCCATATCATTAAGAAATCATTTCATAAACCAATACACAACACAATACATATATATATTCCTTCATAAATACCTTGGTAATATGTTTTCTAAAACATTCATAAATAACCAAGGGTTAATAAATGCTCGATCCGTCCTTTTAATGCAACAACGATGCCATTTCATAACTCATACCATATAATTCATATTCTTTTTAAAAATATGAATTTGTAAATTCGAAGAAGAAATAACACCACTTACATGGAATGCCTAAAATCAAGTAATGCGTAGCTAGACGATCCGATGATCTCGTAATCCTATCAATTAAAAGAGAATTAACGTCAAAATCGAGTAAAATACTACTTTCGTTAACGACTTGACTAAACTACACTATTTCTTAGTCGACACGCTCACTACCGTTCGACAAAAGACCTCAAGAAAGGCAAATTGCAGAGAAAACTCATTAACGCAAAAAATGACTAATCAAGTGACAAACTTTCTTGAGCCATAACTCTCTTCATCGAACTCTAATTCAAGCGAGCTTACAGTCAAAAGAAACATCTTTTGACGTACTACAACACTCATAGCTTCACCAATCCAAAACTAGCCGAAAACTAATGAAAAAATACATGGAAGGCTGTTGGTCGCGCACTGTTCACTATGCGCACACAACTTAAAAATTCATTTCAAGTAAATCATAAGTCTAAATCAAGATCCATAAAATCACACAGCTCCACAATACCCTAATCTATCATTCTCTCATAAAAACTCAACTTAACGACTTTAAAATTGGACTTTACAGTCCAAATTTCACATAATTCCGAATTTCTGCCTTAAACCCAAAAACTACTTGAATTGGATGAACAAGAGACATGAGCACTTACCAAGCGTTGCAAATCAGAGATGAATCGGCTAGGCGAGGTGTCCGTGGCAAGAACGAGCTATCTTTTCCCTTTTTCTTCTTCTTTCCTTTCCCCTCTTTTCTTTCCTTCTCTACTTTCCTTTCTGTTCTGTTTTAGGCGTGCGAGCTCTCAGCCAAATAAAGAGCTTAAGTCCACCACTATTCACTTGCTTTGTTGAATTTTTCAACCCTTTTTTTTTTCGAGGGACCTACCACCTTTAACCTGAGCAATTGAGACCAAGTATTATAGTATCAATTTAAAATTCTTTTAAAAGCAAGAGGTTTAAGAAAAATGGTGAGAAACATATATACATTTTCCAAGGATGAGGCGTTAATCGAGGAATGATGATTTGAAGAGATACTATACATAATTGCGATGATTCACAATCCATACGTAATCGATGAAACATGTCAAAGAATTATGAGGTGTCATTAGTTTGGCTGGCTGCGTGCCGAATACGAAGTGTCAAAGAGAGGGTAAGAATATCAAAATTGCCTGCGAAGGAAAAGCGAGCGCAAATGAGTTATTAGTTTAAAAGGTTAAAACTATGAAAAACCTCAAATTGATATACTTGTGATAAATTTATCATAAACTAATTTTTTTACCACGAAAAATTCCAAACTGATATATCTGTGACAAATTTACCTCGAACTAAATTTTTTACCACGAAAAATCCTAAACTAATATATTTGTGATAAATTTGCCCCAAGCTGATACATATGTAACAATTTTACCCTCTATTAGTTTTCGTTAAATTGGGCTAATACCACAAAAAATTCCAAACTGGCACACCTGTGATAAACGGAGGGTAAAACCCTAAATTGGTAAACCCTATCAAATGTTATGTGTCATCAAACTTAGCAATTTGACAATAAAATTTGATGAAAACTAATAGAGGGTAAATTTGTCATATGTGTATCAGTTTGAGGTAAATTTGTTACAGACGTATCAGTTTGGGGTTTTCCACGGTCAAAAAAATAGTTTGGGCTAAATTTGTCACATGTGTACCAATTTGAGATTTTTAGTGGTATTAACCATAGTTTAAAAGTGTTTAAAATTCTTTTAAATCCTTTTAAAAATGGGCATTTGTTGACATAAAATATAGTTTGACTTGTGTATGCCGAGCACGTGAGCAAAAATGGACATGTGAATAGCACATGACCAAGGGTAAACCAATGTGAAGCACCCAAATGATATTATACATATGTCAACCCATTGACAGGTGTAACATATGGGAATCGATGCCAAAATACTTTGAGGCCATATACTCGATTGCCAAAGTACAATGATGAACAATTAGCGGCCGTTGATTTTGGTGATAATGGTTAAAAATGTCGGCTTTCATTCAAAGATTTGAAATTGGCAAAGAATAGCTGAAAATAGAGGCGTGCATTCTTGGAGGGAGTAGTTGTTGACCAAACAGTGAAAAGGCAAGGATGTGTGAGTAGTTACTGCTTGAGAGTATAATGATCGATGGACCACTCAAGATAGGAAATGCAGTTACTATCTAAAGACCAAGATCTTGAGATAAATTACGAGAGATGAAGGGACAGTTGTGATGAGGTAGTTCACAAACATCAAGGGCAATTGTTCAAGAATGTGGATCAAAATTTATGGGAATCAAAGGACATGGGAGCAATCGACGGAAGTTGTTCAAGAAAATGTTAGTGCTTAAAACTGCTAAGGAGTAGTTACCATGAAACCATTATAAATACCACAAGTCATCCATCATAAACACCCCCCCTCCGGCGCACGCAAAAATCAACAAATCTACTGTCTTTCAATACCTTTATTTTCCCGTACTATATTTTACTTTCCTTAGTTGTAGCTTTTAGATTCGTGTCGTCAATTGAATTCTAACGTGTTTTTCTATCCTTAGGGCTGTGTCGTTGATTAAATTCCGGCATAGTTTTTTTATGTTCTCAAATTGTGTTGTTGATTAAATTCTAGCATGATTTGATTACGTCTGATTATCATATTGAGTATGTATCGATAGGTCTTGTTGTTGATTAAATTCCCGCAAGGCTTGCGTTTGTACAGTTTTATTTTATATAAAAGTTGTTTCTTGTATCTGGTTTGGATACTTCCTGTCTGGAATTGGCACGGATGTCGGTTTCCTCAATAAAAGCCAATGAACTACTTTTGGTTAAAGATATTTTATCGTGGGAGAAATTTCGGCGAAACAAATACAAGAGACATTGTAAAGTTAAATGTACAAAAATGGAGAATACTTAAAGTTAAATGTGGCAACTTGAAAGTTCTAAAAATTAAATTAAATGCCCGATAGAAATACTAGAAAAGGCAAAGTTTGAAAAGTAACAGCGGTTTTTCGTTTTAGAATACGGTAATCCAGTGCCATATTCTTTCTATGAAATATAGTTTTTTCAATGACTAGGTTAAAATTCGAGACTATTTATTTGTCCTTATATGATGACAAGTTCATGTTGAAAGTAAGAGTAAATAAATAAATAATAAAACAATAAATAACCTATTCCCAGATGTATGTTACAATTATATATAATATTAAAGCAATATGAAACATAATATTCCATATTTAAAGTAGCTAAAACTTATTAATTCTATTCTTATTTAAATCGAGTGATTTCTTCATTTATTTCATTTCATTAATTTACTAAATTATTAAAAAGATTTAATTTTAAACTTCTTATTATTTGGTTTTGGTATGAAAAAAGGGCTAAAGCCGAATATAAAAGTTAACGTCGAAAATATACTATCAATAATCTTATCACATAATAAAACATGAAATAACTCACTAAGAGTTAGTGAAAAGAACCTAATGTCCAATTGCTTATTGATTCCAAGATTAGTATGTTGGTCGGTAGGACGATTTCTTTCTTGAAAGTTATGTTGCACTTTTAACTCAAAGAGCTTAATAGTCTTTCTGATATTTCTAAGCAAAGTAGGCCAGCATCATCTTCCTTTTGTAATACCATGTCTTTATCTTTCCCTTCTACTTTATTTTCATTTGAGTGGATTTCTTCGTCTGACGGTCAGAAAAGCTAAATTGATTGTACAAAATAAGACAAAAGTCCAGGATTTCTATTTGATTAATTTATTATTCATAAACTATGATATAAATTAACTTTTAAATTGATTTATTTTGCGTTCTTCACATCTAGTAGATATCGGGCAGTAAGCATACTATATAGTAAGTCAATTTATACATATCGGGCTGAAGTATTTTCTTCGATCCGCACCTAGAAAATCCAAGCTTGAGATGTTTAGGTTGGATCAATTTTTTGATGAAACTCGGTTCACCGAGCCCATCTGTTCCCTTCCACCTGAATCTTTTTTTGGTCAGTCTTATCTTTAAATCTCTAACTCTCATTTTTTTTTTTTTTGCACATGCCTATTAGCCACTCGAGTCTTGTTCGGAGGACTCTTTTTTTTGGGCCAAGCCGGTCTTGTTTCGGGGGTAAATTGGAACTTTCGTCGTTTCGTCGGGTTGGAAAAGGAAAATACCTAAATTTGAGGGGCCAAAACGGAATCAAGCCGTTATATTTTAACTTTTTCGCCCATCAAGCGCCATCAGCTCACAGCTAGGGCAATTCCGCTATTCCCTTCTCCAGAGCTGGGTTCTGGGTTTTAACCCTCTGCCTTCTTCCGCCATCTCTCTCTCTCTCTCTCTGGAGGCTGTAGTTTGATCATATTGCCTGGCGATAGCATACATTGAAGCTCAGAACATGATTAGAGGAGGCAGAAGCTACGTGTCCTCGCCTCCTGCTTTCTCCAACGATGCCAAGAGGCTCCTCGTGTGCACGGGCAACACCGTCTGTGTCTTCAGCGCCTCCACCGGCTTGCAGGTCCCCTTCTTGATACTCCCCCGCGCGCTTCTTGTTTCTTCATACGTTTGGCGGCTCATGTTCTTGATTCTTCGGGTAACCGAGTTTTGACCCTTTTTTCTTGGGTGCTGTCTTCTTGGGTCCGTAGATGGGATCGTTGGAGGGTCATGTTGCGCTTGTCACGTCCGTTGTAGTGGTGCCTGCGTCGAGCCCTGCGTGTAGAGTCTTGTGTTACTGTTGGACTGCTTCGCTTGATGGGACCATCCGGTATTGGGACTTCTCCGTGCCGGAGTTGATGAAGACGGTCGATGTTCGACTGCCCATTTTCTCCATGGTATGTTCGGCTTCCGCTCAAGTTGAAAGAGCGATGTTGGATTGGGGTTTCTTGCGTGGGGCTTCTCTTCTGTTCTGTTGGAGTTGCACGGACCGGTCATGTTTTAGTCCCCTGATG
>BCNH02000003.1:16079902-16091498 GCA_001662345.2 Metrosideros polymorpha var. glaberrima
TTGGAGCTTGTTCAAATGTCATTCTAATGGAGAATTGATGAGTTTCAATCCGATTTTGTAAATGATGCAACATTTTGCCTTAGTTGTTGCAGACAGACAGACATGGCTGGGGTTCACTTGGCGTCACAGATTTTCAATTTGATAAAAATTTTCCCCCATAAATAAAGTCTGCATCTTTTTGAATGTTATCAGCTTTGAAGAAGATGTAAATGATCATTTATAATATTGTTATTCTTTTTATTTTACTTTTTTAATAGTGTAATTAAGTTGTTGAAAGTTTCTCAGGAGTTGAACAAGGCCATACTTTGCATTTCGAATCTTTAAGTTTGGTCTTTCTAAGGATTTGCGTCTCTGCTGTTTTTGGAGCTTTTAGACATTTATCAAATGATTGTTCTGATCTTTACTCATAGTTGGGGTCTTCTTGTTGTTCACTCTTTCCTTTTGATCCGCTTGTGAATATTTCTGCTGTACTTGATTGATTCTTTTAAAATTTTTATGACTTAGTCAATTAGGTTTGGTCTCTGGTGTTGAAGGTGGTTAATTGGACTAGTTATAATTGGTGAAAAACTGTTGCTAATAACACTGTCCGGTGGAAGCATTTAGAAACAATTTTATGGCAGCTAATTTTTTCTTTCCGACACTGCTAAAACTACTGGTCTCGTATTTGGTTGGAACTACCGGATAATTTCTGACTTATATGCAAGTCAGAGGGCCAATATTGTGATGGGTGTGACTAAATTGACATTGACAATGTTCAGATTCTACTATTTGGCAAGGTAGCGTAGTTAGCATCTTTGGCAGTTTGACCACTTGGATTTCTTGTTTTTAATTATTTGTGGGCACATTTAGTACTTTATTTTTACCATTATCTAGATCAAAGTGAAATTCATAGCAGTTTAAGCTTTCCATTGATGTCTTAGTCATCATGTTTGATAAGGTATCCATACTGTCAAGGTACAGCTTTGCTTTTTGTTGTATTCTAGCAATACCTTGCAGATTTTGTACTTACTAAGATTGTAATATCCAGGTGATTCCATCGTTATTGTATCAGCAAAATGAGAGCAGTGACAGAGCGCCGGATGTTTTTGCCTATATATCAGTCGAGAATATAAGAGCACCGGAAACACAACCAAAAGCCTTACGAGGGCAAGTTCGAAAGTGTAACTTAACCAAATCTTCTCTTGCCGGAGGAGTAACACTGAAAGAGGTGCAACACAGATGTAGTGTGCTTATTTTGTTCCTTTCCTTATGATGTTAATACCTGCAAAAAAATTGATTTTGCTTTTCAGCCAATTTGGTCTTGTAATATGATTTGGACACTGTTATGGTACATTTTTCTCCAGTTTACAAAGAGAATAGCTAGTTAGTTCTTATGTTGCTCCTTGAAATTTGTCAATCATGTGGCACTATTGTTGGGAAAGAAATAAAATGATTTGTATCTTAGGTTCATTTAGATCCTTTGTCTGGGTCTGTTACCATATAATCTCTACCATCTTTCCCTTATCTAGGTGGGATATAGATTTTGCAGTAAACACAACAATATTAAATATGAGGTGGCATAGCCAAAACAAAAAAGACCTCGATGAGGTGAGCTAAGAGACTAAAACAATGGTTGTTTCACAGGTCTGCGTAAAACTCATATATAATATACGTGAGTGGATCTTTAAGAGTCAAAATGACTGTTCTTTCACTGATAAGGTATCTATTGCTTCTTTGTAGAGCACTGATTCAATGCTTAAGATTTTCTGAGAATTGCTCCTTGTGTTTAGAAATTGATTAAAACAGGTCCTTTTCAACCACAATGTTCTTATAGCTGTATTTTGATGTCACATTATCTTCGCAGACCAAGAAACCAGAGTATATAACCATTAGTTCCTCAGGAGAATTCTTCGGCATTCTTGACAACCAGAAGCTTCACATATGGAAGGTTCCCGAAATGGAGTCGGAACGTGTAGTGCTGAAAAGAATAGACCTTCATCACACAAAAAAGTTCACTGTTTTTGCTTTCCACCCGACCCAAAGAATTGTGGCTGCTGGGGATGTAACTGGGAGAATTTTAATATGGAGAGGATTTGGTAAAAGGACATTTTCCATCGGCGACGGGCAAGCAAATGGAAGATCGACAAACTTTGATGATGACAAACCTGGGGTGAGGGGAAATGATGATGCTGATAATTGTTCAACATGGCATTGGCATCCTCATGAAGTTAATTGTCTTGTATTCTCTTCCGATGGATCCTACATGTATTCTGGTAAGTGAATGGGCTATTGAGTAAAAATGTAATTTGCTAGTACAGGAATGTGTAGGTTAATTATATCTGTCACTGGGTAAACACGTTTGATTGCTGTGTGTTGTTGTCTGGTAGACTAGTGCAACCTATTCATTGTGATCGATCCTTGTGCAAAAGCTGATTTTCTTTTGTAAAACTGATGAATACATTGTCACTCATGGAGCATGTAAATTCTAAGAGGTTGATGTTTATATAGTCATGGTTAGATGTGATCTTATTATGTGTTTTATTGTCAAGATAAAAATTAACTTGGTTATGTTGGTAATAGCGAAATTTTGAATATCATGTTGAAGTCTGATAGCCCTTGGGTTTTCATGTATGGGATAGCCAGAGCATGCTTTCTATCAGTCCATATCATAGGCTTGTGGAAGCTTAAGTGTTGATGTTCAACATTCATAAGTTTCCTGGTTATGACTCTTTTTTGGGGCTTGCAGGAGGTAGGGAAGGAGTTCTTGTGGTATGGCAGATAGATACTGGGAAGAAGAAATTTTTACCACGAATCGGATCTCCGCTTTTGTATTTTGTGGATTCTCCTGACCCGTCACTTGCCTCAGTGAGGAAAAGATTGTTTGCAGTACTGCATATTTGAGTATTTCTCTCAAAAGCTGGAGAAGCTGATGTAGTCAATTACTGAATTTTTCAGATTTCTTGTGCGGATAATCAAATTCATATACTGAAAATGCCTGCAATGGAAATGCTGAAGTCTATTTCGGGAATCAAGGTATGTTTAAGGAAGGTCTACTTGTAGTTGATGTATGCAGGTTTCTGTGAATTCGTGGTTTGTATCAGTTTTGGTGTATCTAAATCTGTTTGTAGTATATCTGTTAAGTTGGATAAAGATAATATTTTAATCTAATTTTGCCAAGCTACTATCTAGAACTGTTATATCCATCTATAGATATATTTTATTTGTGTCCGTTAAAGTAGTTATGAACATAGCCAATGTATGTATGGAGATGGTTTTAATGTAGACATTACAGTTTCAGAATGATAACGCATTCATTTTAATTTTGGAAGTTGATACAGTTATGGAAAATGTTGCCAAGCAGGAGCTAATAATCTATGTATAGTGGGAGACATTCTCTCTTCATGCACAATACCTTAGGAATATATATGTACACACAGAATCCGTATATTTATGTTAACAGGTCTCTGTGTGATGTGAATATGTGTAATGTAAGAATTTAATTGCACTCTACTGTCAGTTTCTGAATTATCTACTTGTATTGCATCAATTAAGATACTATTTCTGAAGTATGTCGTCGGTATTGCCATCATAGATTCAATGATCATTTTAAGAAAAATTAGAGCACTGAAACCTAAAAAAGATCATTTTCTTTTTAGAGGAGAATCTAAATGGCAAGGTGCTTAAGTGAATACCATACAGAAATCATTGAAAAACATAATTCGACGCTTTTATTTTTTATTTTATTTTTTTTAGTTAATATTATCGAACATTTTTGTTAAAACGTATTCAAAAAATTATGAGGATATCTTGAGTATTAAAAAGCACCAAATGTTGAAAAAAGGTTCTTTTAGGGTAGTGAGTTTCCTGTTGTCTTGACACTGATTATTGTCTTAAATTCTTGTTTTGATTCGCAGCTCCCCTTTTCACCTCCTGAAGCAGTTAGCAGCTTATGCAGTGGGTGCGTCTTTGATGAGAAAGCAGGGGTAGTTGCTCTACATACAGAAAACTATGGCATCCAATTCTACAGCTTGTTTGATGATCATGCAATATCTGAGGTATGAATAAGCAATAGTCTGGTCTTTTTTGGGTTATGTAAGCAATTTTTAGATTTCTGAAAACATGGCAGTTTCACTATAGACGATCCATTTTTTTTCTTTTTTGTTAACTGAGTTTCCTTTAACATATGTTCTGGTACATCAAGCTTTGGTAGACTGCATCTTCCATCTGATAATTTTCCTTTAAAATGGGTTGTAGTGGGAGTGAGGCAGAATTTGAAAACTAGAAGGTGATGGGCGATCAAGATTACTTTCTAGTCAATTAAATCTCACACCAGAGATATGATCCTTTACTTTAGATGTAACTGCAAAGATCTATCTCAGATGAAGCACTTAGGCCATGTTTAAGTATGTAGCTTATAGTTTTCACTGAACTTTTCTTTGAGCTGTTTACCTAATTCTTTTTTCTGCCTTTTACAATAATTATTTAGTCACGTCATGGGTGACAACCAACGAAACTTGAAATATCTTAATGTTATTTCACCTGGACAGCATTAAAACAACATTTTGTTGTTCAACTTTTTGGCTGTTTTCAGTTTTAAGAAACTAGAAATAGTAAACTGAAAGTATTTTTTGTCCAAATGCAAGTCATATTGATAGGAAATGATGGTGGTGTTTGGGAAGGTACATATCTATGTGGCCAAGATGACTTTTCTGAGGATAATAGACTTACATTTCGTGTCTTATGTCTAGGTGCTATGAGCTGGAAACTAAAGCATTCCAGATTCTTTTGTGCAGGTTCAAGTATGTGAGAGAAATCATCAGCCAGGCAATGAAATCACGGTAATGCTATTCATTGATTCTTCTGTTTCTCAAGTGGTACTGCTTGGCTACAAGGGGTCTCATGTCAATCCCTCTCTACCTCCTATACCTGCTACACTTTTCTGCTCAGCTACTTAATTTCTATTCTTGGATGGTCTGTTTACAGGTTGTAGTGACTCAGCTGGCCCTTTCAGTTGATGGTTCTTCTATGAGCACTGTTGAAGTTAGGCTTCCTGAAGAAGATATAGGCGGTCTTGTTTGTCTTAAGTTTTGGACATCTGGTTCTCAGGATAAACATTTCAGATTGTTGACCGTGGTCTATGAACCTCACAGGTTTGTAATTGTTTTCCCTTCTAGCGAACCAATTACAAGGCCCGTCGTGAAGCACCTGACTCGCGCACACACAAACCCAAAAGGCAAAAGCATTGCTTAGGTGTTAGTGCTGAAAGCAATCAATAAGTTTCAGAAATTAATATATGCTTGAAAATTCTAACTTTTGAATGGCAAAGTAGATTATTCATAGATGCTACTATCTCTTAAAATAACCTATGTGAACTTATTGTGTTTTTCTTCTAGGGATTCCCATATCTCCGCTGTTGCTTTCCGGCCTACCCAGTTAATGGCAGTAACTTCATCCTATGGCGGGGACTTCAAGGTAATTTGATCATTGAATCAAATCATTGAGATCTGTATTTGATGGTATGTTTAATGTTCATTTGCAACATCTCAGACTTGGGTATGTGGAGATGACATTCAAAAAAGGGAAGTGCAGAATACTGGCTGGACGTGCTATGCAGTTGGTTCATATAAGTATGGATGACTTTCCCTCCCGCTTTTCCTTTAGATGCATTGCCTACTGGTTATCTTACTGTTGTTTACTTAATCACTGGTAAGAAAGTTGCAAACTGAATAGAGTGATCTAATCAGAACCTTGTGTACATACAGGTAAAACATTGGACAGGATGTCTGCTTGTGAGCCATGAATGTTCATTAGTCCATTTATGTTGCATACTCACTGCCTTTTCGGTTGTTCTTTGTCTTATTGTCGGTGCTAATATATTGACAGAGATGTCTCGACTTTGACCAGCTGTGCTAACAGTTGTCCTTGTTTGTATTGTCTGTGACTGTTGAGTATTGTCACGTGATTCATTTATGCTGTTTTGCATGGAACAGAATGAGTATATGCCTTTTGTTTTGTCATGTCTGGTGAACACTGTGTATTGTTGAATTGTAATCTTTTATTCTGATTGACTTTTGTTGACCTTGCAGGAAAAGACCCATGACAGCAGCTACGTTTTCTGCTGATGGTTCTGTTCTTGCTGTTGCGGCTGAAACGGTCATAACACTGTGGGATCCGGATAGGAATATACTTGTGGCCATAATTGGAGATGCTTTCACGGTGATTCTAAACTATCAATAGTCTTATTGGAGTGGATGTGTTTTGCATATATTTATGGGACAGGACTGGTTAAGCATGGAAGGTCAGTTTGACAGTCCTCCTTGGCCTGTCAATGAGAAAGCATAGTTCCCACTTGCCACGTATATCTTGAGAATGACTATGTCTGGTGCATAGTTGATGAAGAGCCTATTGATGATAGCTGAATAAATTTCTGTCCCTTGTTAATGCATTTTAGTTTGGGGAATATTAAAAGTTCCTTTCATCGCATTGAATCTTTAGATATTCCAATGGAGTAGAGGAAGATGCGGTAGGGTCTTTTCTGCTATGCACCTGGAGCCTCTGGTGGCTTTATGAAATGTAGGGGAATTGTCCTCCGACTGCCTCTCCTTGAACTTGAATTTGACAATGAAGGTTCTCCTGAGGAAACCATTTAGTGATTTTGCATTTTGGCAGGCATAGTCAACTGACAGTTTAAACGGAGCGACCAACTGTGAACCATCTGCAATGTCACAATGATCACCTTTTCAATATCGTTGTGGACATTTTTCTTGATTCGGCAAACTTAGGTGGCTTTTTCTTGACCTTGAGTGATGCTGGATCACTTTAACACATACATTTACTGCGAGCGATCAGTTCCTATTCACAAGGACCTTTCACTAGACTATTGAATCAAAATACCATGCTGGACTATATGTGGCAAGTTTAAGTGTTTTTAGATATTATAATATAGGTGAATTAATTTGGTGCTAACAATGTCATCCTCGAGTCAAGAAGGCATGAATTGCAGGCCATTTCTTATTTTTAATTAAAAAATGTTTGGGCTGTACCTTTGGTTCATTAATGGAGGAATGGTTAGAGTAACTTATCATAACTTTTACATTGGCTGTTCCGTCTCAACCTTCCTAAAGCAGCTGTTGCAATTATTGTGTTTTACTATTTAGAACTTTGAACTTCTCTCAGTTAACCCATGGAAATCTGATTAGTATCTCAAATGTCATTTTGCAGCCAATCAAGACCTTGTCATTTGTAGGGCAGTCAGGTTACATTGTATCGACATCTAGAGGTTCCAGGCCGCAGCTATCTGTCTGGAGCCTGTCCAAGTCGTCAAAATTATGGTCATACTCTCTCCAAATAGAAGGTTAGACCATGCAATGTTTCTTTCCTCCAAACTGCGTTGGCTGTTTGAAATGCTTAGATTTTACTTTGGTTGCTGTAAAAGTTTTGCAAGAGTTCAGTTTTTGTCCATAATTTGCAGGAGTTTGTTTTTATATACTTTGGTTCTTGTACTCTGTTCATGAGCATTCTCAACTCAACTTTTCTTTCCACAGCTGTCACTTGCTTGGGTGATTCCTCGACTTTTGCTGTCCTTGCTCTCCTCCCTAAGTTAGCTACAGAATCTCAGGGAATGGCACTTGGAGGGAGGGACGGGGCAATCCTTGCTTTCGATGTTAACAGACCTGATCCTGTGGGTGTATGGTCTGTGAGAAAGGTACATATCGTCTCTGTCCTTTTGCTTTTCAAAGTTGTGCAGTCAATGCCATTACCTTTTATTAGCAGTCCTTCTCTTTTCTTATTAATCCTCCGACCAGATGGAACTAGGAAGGGAGTCCACGAAGAAGTTTATCAACTGATAAAATTATTTAAAAGTAACTGAAAGTCAGGGAAAATGTTTAGATGTTTAAAGTCATTGTGCTTATACTATTACTCTTCATCACCTAGATGTAAAGGTTTGCACATCGTTCATTGTGTAATCTTATCTGTCGACACCTGGAAGCTTTGCAAGTGCTGTTTGATAACGTCATCCACGTGGTGGACGAGGGTAGCCATAGTTGTCAAGGTACTGATCTGTGTGTGGTCTTATAGGAGGAAGAGGAAGAGGAAGAGGAGGAGGAGGAGGAAGAGGAGGAAGGGGGGAGGGGGGGAAGTCAGTCTCTGTTGAGGAGGGAAGAGATTGCTGACGCATATGCAGACAGTGCTGTGTCTTCTTATTTCCCCTCACTAGGGTGTATTAAGCCACTCACCAAAATGAAAGAACATATTTATCCTTAAGGGCCAAGTCTCTCTAGCAGGTCTTTTGAAGTTTCGATAATCAAGTAATGACTGATAGACATTGGCAGACTCAAACAAAACTAGAAAGCCCAAATATATCTCTTCCTATAAGTTCAGTCTCATAGTTGCATATGAAATAGAAACTATCATTTTTATTGAGGAATGGAGGAAATGACCTGAAGGAAGAATGTTTATGTCTAGAAAATAATTGAAATTTGAGACAATCCCTTTTCATTTCTCAATTGTATATTCAGCTTTAATGGGGATTATATGACATGCCTATGTACCTGTTTCCATTTTCTTGGATCCTTTTAGGCAAGTCCCCTTGTTTAAGATTTTCTCAAAAGGCGATTCAAACACTTGGATATGCATTTGGACCTAGTCTTGGCAGCCAAGTCCAATCAACATTTTTGTTTGCAATATAGTAAAGATGCTAAATACTGAGCATGGTGTTTTTGCCCAGTTAGCAAATCATTATGTTTTGTGAATAACATATGCTCATTTCGTCCTTTGATGAGGTCATCAGTGTACATAAGAGTAGTTAAATATGTGGCCACTCCTGTGATGCTCATTTTTTTTTTTCTAGCAAAAAAAAAAACTCAAGTTCTCCTTTAGTGTAAATGGTTACTCTTTTTAGGTAAATGAAGGAACATAAAGATAAATGAAGCATGAAAAGGAAAAAAATGAATTTTATGTTCTTTGTGCAACAATTTATGAGATTTGCATACACAAGAAAGTAATGGATCATGTGGTAGTGTTTAATTGCTGAGTGGAATGTCCACTCCGAATCTTGTGACTGAAATGAATCAGGAGTATTTCTCTGCATGGTGCTCTTGTTTCTTTAATAGAATTTTCGAATCCCGTTGCATCGGAGCTAGACAAAGCATTTTCCTTTGACACAATTTCTGCAGCACAAATTAGTAGTTACATTGTCCCGTTTATCAAAAAAGTCATCTGTGCTTATTGCAGGCTGAAGGAGGTGCTCTTGCATTTATTCAAGTCAGTCCATCACAAGAGAACATTACTCTAGGGAAAACATCTCGCGGGTTGCTTGCATTTGTAAATAGTGATCATGAATATGCCCTCTTTGATCCATATAGTGATGAAGCAACTGAACATGGCGTTGCTCACAGGAAGGGCCTTGTTTCTGAAGAAACAGGTACAAAACTGATCTTATGCTTTGGTGAATCACGGACATTAATAGTGCATTGTATTGTATTTTTCGATGAGGATGTGATCGATGATCATGGTCAATTCAGAGTTGTACATGCTGCAGATCGTACCTTCTTTATGCAAATTAGAATCCCATTATAGTTTCTTCTTTTGTGGTTGATCTTTATTTATGACTATGATTATTTCAGAGAAGTATGGGTACTCGTCCATATACGGGGAGCTACAGGTGTTCAACCTTGAGAGAAACCAGACCACTGAGATCACCATCGCTCCATCTGAGAAGCCTTGGGCTACCTTATTCAGTGGATCATCGCAAACTCTACCGCCTCTCACCAAATTGTGTTCAGCATTCCTGGAATCACTCTTGGAAAAGCGACCTGCAGTTGTAGAGTAATGAGAAGCCCGACTTTTTTTTTTTTTCTGGAATAGGTTTTCGATGCATTCATTTCACCTGCCATGTGCTGATTGATTGTTTGCGAGAGTAATCGGCTGCTGTCACCATGCGTTAGCCAAGTTTTCTTTCAAGTAGGTTACTATTGAACTGCCGAATTCTTCCTTGATGTAAATTTTGCAATTTTGGCTGAGTGGTGTAATGCTTAGAATTAGCGGTGCACAATGTATGCTGTCTCGGTGGAAAATGAGGATAAACCAAGATAGCTGTTGTCGAGGCACATATTGTATTTCTGGACAGGCTGCAGAGTAGGTTTTGACAATTTCTTTTACGTTGGTATTTTTGTATATTGTTATTTATTTTCCTTTTGGAATTTGCAGAGGTCTGAATACTTTACGTCTGTTTCTGTATCGGAAGATGAACACGGTAAGGAGGAGTAGGTGAATGTACTTATCAAAGGAAATGATCTTTATACGAAAATAAAAGTATGTATCCGAGCATGAGTATTGATTTAAAACTTAGGGTTTGGACCTAGTTGCCTTACAGTTCACATATGCATGATACGATACAGGGCTCTATCGCAATTTCTAATGGATCAATTGTCGTTAAAATCATGATTACCAATTTCCCATAGGCTACCGTATTATGCGTTTTGGTACCCCTGTAGAGATTTTCTTTCGGTGTATCTCAGCATCGAAGAGTAAATGTACGGATCAATACTCAAATGAGGTCATGCATACAATGAGAAAGGATCGCCCATAAACATGTATCGATTCACATACCGACTCCTCTAGAGTACAAAAGATTTGGAGTCTTCACACAACGAAGGTGGCAGGAATGAAGCACATCTGAGCTTAAGCTTGAGCCCAAAAAGAAAAGTTCCTGCATTTTTTACGACGAAGAAGATCCATTGTAGCCGCAAGAATCTGGTTAGAAGTGACCAAAATCGGAGTGATGATTCAAATTTGGAATTGTTTGTACTTGATGGTTTGGAGAATAATCTTGATCTCCTGTGGCTAACTTGGCCATGAAGCTACAGGAAATCAGCTCTCCATGGACAACGAAATGTTCTTTTACTGAAAAGTGGAAACCATCTTCTTGGCAACCTAACAAAAAGATGCCCACAAGTATGTCATACATTACCTAAACAATTACATAACTTGAGAGCAACATCACATCTCTTGGACACTAATTGGGTTTCTATCTCCAGTCCACCTTATGCTTTAGGAATGATTTACATTTGTAGTCCCTGTAGTTTTCGAAAATTCCACTTTCAATCCCGTGCTTTATTTTGTAATTGACTCTAGTCCTTGAACAATTGTTCGCTGACAATTCAAGTCTATTCATCAAATTTCCAGTATAAACCCACCATGTAGTAGTGGGGGAAATTACCAAAAATATCATAAACCTATTGCACATGTGTCAATTCATACATAAACATTTCAATTTGGCCAATTTAGTCCTAAACTTTTTATGATTTACCAATTGAGTCCTAAACCTTTCAATTGTTCCGATTTAATCCTACAACTTTTGACAATTTGCCAATTTAGTCTTAAACCTTTTGACGATTTCTCAATTTAGTCATTCTGGACAATTTTGGCTGAAAATCGCTGATGAAGTGGTCTAGTCAATGCTGGCCATCCTACGTGGCATAACTGGTACTGACGTGAATAATTTTTGTAATTATAATTTTTTTGAATTTTATTATAATTTTTCTTCTTTTCTTTTTTTTCAACCCTAGGCCGATGACCCTCGCCTAGTCTCTATGAGGGCATCAAGGCCCTCACC
>BCNH02000003.1:16104412-16116144 GCA_001662345.2 Metrosideros polymorpha var. glaberrima
GGGGGGGGGGGAGAATTACCCAAAAAGTCATAAACCTATTGCAATTGTATCAATTCAGTCATAAACTCTTTTTGAGCCAATTGAGTCATAAACCTTTTGCATTTGTATCAATTCAGTCCATCTGGCCAAAATTGGCCGGAAATCGCTAACGTGGACGTCGGCCGTCTTTCGTGGTGCGGTCTCCCCTCGAGCAGGTCCAAGGGTTCACGAGGACTATAATCAAGTCTACTCTGTATAGGATTATTTCACGAAGCAAAACTATAGTCCTTTAAAATGATAAAATTGATCGAGCAGGTCCGCTGGCCTTCACTTATGAGGGCTACAATGGGAGCATACCATCGCTTCATCAGAACCCATACGCATGGACACAGGTTCCTGATCTTCTTTTCCCTCCCTAGCAATTCTCATTAAGTTCTTGCAGGATGTAGTTCGTTCGGACATTGTTTGGAAAATTGTTTGCACCGTTCTTACACGGCGAGATCAATTCCTGCAGGGCCTCAACATGATATTCGTCGATGCGCCGATAGGAACCGGGTTCTCTTACTCCACAACCCCAGAAAACTACTATACAGACGACTATAAATCTTCGAATGAGACCTATGAATTCCTGCAAAAGGTATGTAGGCATCGGGACAGCTAAACAATTCCACTGTCATTTCGTCCCCAAAAGTGTCGTGTCGGGTGACTAGAGAGAAGGCCCGAATCGATACCAGCTCTGAAACTGATCCAAGTTGATTGTTGTTCTTGTTAATTATGCAGTGGTTGCTCAGTCATCCTCAATACATTGAGAACATGCTCTACATCGGCGGGGACTCGTACTCGGGCATACCTCTTCCGATCATCGTCCAGAAGATATTCGACGGTAATTTCTTGCCCCTTAAGTTGGTTTATTCGTCTTGAATAAAAATTCGGTCGATTTTAGCCGACTTTATCTGCGATTCTTCTGCAGGAAACATGCTTGGTGAGGAGCCATATATGAATCTCAAAGTACATGTCTATTGCCCAACCTTTCTCTTTGAGCTTATATACTTTGAACACGGCAAATCGCTTCCACTCTTATTAAACTAGTAGATATAAGACAAGAAAGAACCTCTGGTATCATCTGAAAAAAATAAGATCTTAAGTGAGAATGTTTATGATAAGCAACCCCTGCATATTGGAGGTTTATCTTTGTTTTAACAAAGTGAATTGGGTTTGTGGACAGGGGTATGTGCTTGGGAACCCAAAGACAGATGATTTCATCGATGATAACTCGAGAATTCCGTTTGCTCACCGGGTGACGCTCATATCAGACGAACTCTTCGCCGTGAGTCTCTCAACTTGTCCTTTTATCGAGAGCCTCAGAGCACAGCACACTTTAATATCTTAAGTTCGGTAGAGTTAGATGGAAGCCATAGTTATGGCATTGGTAGAGGGTGCTCTTGCATTGCACACGGTTACAATGCTTGTCATGAAGCCGAACACTACTCGGAATTTCCAAAGTATACTGCATGATTTACCTAATCACCTTTGTTACCAAAGAACTGGGTTTTCCCGTCAGACGTGATTGCGCATCCTGAAATCGTAGTTTTCTGTGAAATCAGGATGCCGCGGAAGCTTGTGGTGGGAATTATGTCGATGTGAATGCTAACAACACAGATTGTTTGGAGGACATCGACGAGATTGATGCGGTGAGAAGAGACAATCCATACCTAAATTTTCATCACAAGTCACGTAAATTGTCATATATAAACTCTGAACTCCTCCATGACTAACCATGACCTGTTTCTGCAAAACCTTCAGTTACTCCTGCAAATAAATCTCATGCAAATTCTGGAACCTAATTGTCAAACCGCGTATTCAAGACCGACCGAAGCAAACAGAGGATACAGAAGGGTTCTCGAAGATAACTATGAAGGCTTTCTTGCTGCGCAGCCTAATCCCGCGCTTTGGTGTCGTGTAAATCTCTCTCTCTCTCTCTCTCTCTCTAAAATTGCAATATCGTTCATTGCCTGTGTTCATTGACTATAGAGCATGTATGCCCTTCAGGAGTATAATTATGTACTTTCTGGCGTATGGGCCAACAATAAGGATGTCCGAGCTGCCCTCGGCATTCGAGATGTACGGAGATACTAAACCTCAACTCCACCTTTCATGCTCACAACTTCGATGTGCACGCGCATTGCTGATGAACGGCGATGTCTTTTGACAGGGCACAAAAGGTGTTTGGAAGAGATGCAATAGCAGCCTAGCATACACGAAGATGGTCTCAAGCAGCGTCCCGTACCACAAAAATCTCAGCAACACGAACCTCCGAGCGCTTATCTACAGGTGAGAGCGACACCTCATCGCTTCGCGCGCGTGTTTATATACAAAACGTTCGCGAACATAGAGATAAATTAGAGACAAACCTTCGTATTTGAAAGCATAGGATTCCGACGCAAAAAGTAAGTTAAAAACCGAAACGGCGAGAAAGCTTAAAGACCAGGACTCAACCAGCTGTATTGTGGAACAATTGGCGCAAGGAAAAATCATTTTCCGGCTCGCGACGCTATCGGAGAAGATACAGAATCAGCCCGATAATACTCAGAGAGAGACTTTTGTACCTTCTGAGAGCTCTGGTTAATGAAAGACGCTTGAAATGCTCGTCATGCTATATGCTGTGTCATCAGTGCTTTCCAGGTTCTCATGTTAAACAGAGATACATCAGAACCGAAAGGAGAAAGTATATCGTGCCGCGACAAAATCGAAAAGCTGCTCGGAAATTAGAATATCTAACTTGTAGAGAATCCTAACATGCTTCCTTCGGGCTATTCGTTTTCGCAGCGGTGATCACGACATGTCCGTCACCCACCTGGGCACGCACTTCTGGATTTACTCTCTTAATTTGACTCTATCGGACGAGTGGAGGACGTGGTACGTCAATGGCCAAGTCGCCGGGTAAGCCTTTCTTAATCACTATCTTCATTCTCTCGTTGGTTCCGCGTCACTGCACAGCTCCAGATTTGACTAACCAGCAGATCATGATGCTTTCTTCTAAGCAGGTATACAGAAGAGTTCACACATAACCAGTTCACTTTGGATTTCGCTACCGTCAAGGTAACCGAATATGTTCCGATTAGCGTCCCGAGTACTCGGTCGACAGTTTCGTAGTGTACAAGTTCTTATTAACATTGGAAATTTTACATGGCAGGGCGGCGGTCATGTTGCGCCAGAGTATAAGCCGAGGGAATGCTACGAGATGCTGGACCGGTGGCTTGCTTATTACTACTTGTGATTCGAAGGGGTCGAGCCGACATATTCCGGGGCAAATCCGGCAGCTGCGAGGCGAAACTAGAAGCATGATTTACGAAGTTCGAATGCCGAACTTTAGGGAGTGTTTCAAGGATGCATCGAGAGAGCAGTGACCTTGTGTCATTAGTTTCTATCACTTCGATTTTGAAAGGATCTGATCCAAGGAACCAACATTTACCTAACATTGTTTGTATCGATTGAAATGAGTTGCATTGATTGAGGAGAAGTAAAATTGG
Organism: Metrosideros polymorpha var. glaberrima; assembly: GCA_001662345.2. NCBI lineage: Eukaryota > Viridiplantae > Streptophyta > Magnoliopsida > Myrtales > Myrtaceae > Metrosideros > Metrosideros polymorpha. The sequence goes on from BCNH02000003.1 coordinate 16,107,922, forward strand.
CATCAAAGTTCCATTTGTTTTGTAAAAGATAAATAATTTGGAAAACATTTTCCTAAAATCGATTGCTTGTATGGATTGAAATAATTAGTTAACAATAAATGTATTCTCAAAAACAATTTATATTAATATTTTTGTGAATGATGAAATTTTTATTTTGCGTTTGCTTAATTTTATATTCGATATAAGAGATTATTACGTTTTTCAAACTATTTATTTTTCTCAAAACAAACTGTTCTCAAAACACGTAGTAAAAATTCTTACGATGATCAGAACTTTCTGTTGAAGTGCTGATGAGAGGATGCTGCCAGTGAGCTAGTTCGGACATGTCATACAGAAAATGGGGTGAGAAGAAGTCCAAGGCGGGGAGTGCCCTCGTATAAGCACTCTCGTCGGCAAGTCAGTACGGGTGTGTTTGATTGCCGGGATAAAAATTATAATAATATTGGATAGTACATGATAAAGAACGAGAGAATTTGTTATATCTTATATTTTGTTTGGCAAAAGTTAATTATCACATCAGATATAAGAGAAAATTTCAAATAAAGACCTAAAGTGCTTTTATTTTTTCAAATAAAAACTTGAAATGAATCCTATTTCAAATATGGACATAAAGTGCTCTTATTTTCTTAAATAAGGGCCTAAGTGAACGTTATTTTAGATAAGGGCATGAAATAATTATATCAGTCTAAAAAAAGGACATAACTTTGCTAATTGAAGGGTTTTTTCGTCATTAACCTTTTTTAATTTTTTCCTTTTCCTTTTCTTTTTTCTTTTCTTTCCGTTTCCCTTTCCTTCTTCCCCTCCCCTTCTCCTAGCCACCCTCATCAGCGACACCAGCGTCAGGGGAGGGCCACCCTCATCAGCGACACCAGCGTCAGGGGAGGGCCGCCCTCATCCTTTGCCACCCTCGTCGACAATGTCGGCCTCAGGCGAGGGCTACCCTCGTCCGGACAAGAGTGGCCCTCGCCTAAGGCCGACGTCGCCGATGAGGGTGGCTAGGAGAAGGGGAGGGGAAGAGAAAAAAGGGAAAGAAGAAGAAAAAAAAAAAGAAAAGTAAAAAGTAAAAATAAATAAACTTATAGAAGATTTGACCAAAATGCCCCTCTCCAACAGTTGAAATAGTCATCGGCCGGCCAAAAGTTCTCATTTGGAATGTTCCCTACTATCAATGATAGCTTTTGATCATTGCATACTCGAAAGAGGGCAAGATATTTTGGAATTAGGGTTTTGAAGGTAACCTGAGAAGGCCGAAGACTATTAAGTTCGGCGATCGCAACTTCATGTCTTCTCACCTGAATCATCGATGTCATGTGACTCTATGATCAGTAGTAGAAAGCTCCAATTTCAAGAGATATTCCACACAAGAATGAAGATGAGACTTAACTTGCTTCACTAGATCACTAATGGCATCTTTCATCTCTCTCTCGCTCTCTTCTCTCCTTATCAACCTCACTAAATTGGGCGAGACCGACACTCGCCCAGGCCATGGCGGCGTTGCCTGGGCAAGGGTTGGCCTCGCCCTAGCCCATGCGATGCTCGACGAGGCGCGTTCGCCTTCGTCCTGATGAGGTCGACCTCGTCAGCCATGGTCGTGGGTGGCCATCGGAGGGCTGTTGCAGCAGAGGAGAGAGGAAAAAAAATTAAATAATGAAGAAAAAATTAAAATATTATTAAAAAATGTCAACGTCAGCAATGGCTGTGCCACGTAAGCTGACCAGCGTCCACGTCAGCAAAATTAAGCCGAAATGACTAAATTGGCTCTAGGTTAAATGGTTTATGACTAAATTGGCACAAATATAATAGATTTAATATTTGTCTAACACTTTTCCCTAAAGATCCCTTTCATAGAAGTGCGATTTGGGTTCAAACTCACCATAGGAACGTGGAAAATGATGGGTATGGAGTGTCGAATGGTTAGTGGTATCGGCATATTATAATCTTATTGCAAAAAAGGTTGTGTTGACATTAAACGGGTATTGCCAATGGGTGCCCAAGCATGTCTTTTGGGCTTTTAGATTGGAAAAAAAGAAGGGTGGAAATACTGGTACATGAATTATTAGAAGACCATCTTAAGCCGCGTCATACTTTCAAATGGATTTTGTGGGTCGAACGCATACTAGAAAAAACTCCTTCAGGGTCTACACATCTTCTATTAAAGCTCTTCTCTATGAGGTTGTTTAATATATAGCTCAAGCTGCTCCACCTCATACATATCACTTCACTCATTCCTTCTTACCCTCCCTTTGCAACTTAGTACCCAATTTATGCTCACAAAATGGCACATTTGCGTCTCATTTGTGCACAACTCCTTTGTTCTTGTATTCTTTTGGCTTCCCTCCTCGTGTCGTGCTTCGTTGTCATCGTTCCTGCTACTAACGATACAGACAGGCTTGCACTGCTTGCATTCAAGGCTGAAATAACTAGTGACCCTTTTGGGTCGCTTAGTTCGTGGAACAAAAGCATCGACTTCTGCCGATGGCCTGGGGTTACGTGCGGTCGTCGACACCACAGAGTCACGGTATTGGACCTCCATTCCCAAGGACTCTCGGGACCCATCTCACCTCACATTGGGAACCTCAGCTTCTTGAGAGAACTAAGCCTCCAAAACAATAGCTTCGGCCCTGAAATCCCTTCCCAAATTGGTCGGTTGCGTCGGCTCCAAAATTTGGATTTATCAAATAATTCACTGACAGGTGAGATTTCAAAGAATATATCAGGTTGCTCGAACCTTCGATTTTTCTCCCTCCCTTACAACCGGTTGGTTGGAGGAATTCCAGTGGAGCTAGGCTCCTTGTCGTATCTTCAACGGGTCGACTTTGTTGCGAACCAATTAACTGGCAGCATCCCTTCATCCATAGGCAACTTATCATATCTGGAGAAGATTTATTGTACCGATAATGGTTTGAGTGGGATTATTCCCCAATCTCTAGGCCGACTGACCAAACTAAAAACGCTCGTCTTGGGAATCAACGGGCTTTCAGGTACCATTCCTCTTTCTGTCTTCAACTTGTCTTCGCTGCTTGCCATCGACGTAGGCATGAACCAAATTCGCGGCTATCTTCCTGAAGATATAGGATTCACTCTCCCGAACCTTCAAGTTTTGACCATTTCTTTTAACCAGTTTGCTGGATCAATTCCTTTGTCGATATCTAATGCCACAAATCTAAAATGGTTCCAACTTGAAGGCAATGAGCTCTCCGGGAAAGTCCCTTCGCTGGCGAATCTCCGTAACCTTGAGTGGGTTACCTTAGACACTAATCATTTTGGGAGTGGAGGATCCGATGCAGATGAACTGAGCTTCCTTTGCTCACTAACAAATGCCACTAACTTGATGCTATTGACGATGGATGAAAATAGATTTGGTGGGAGGCTTCCTGTATGCATCGGTAATTTCTCCGCTACTTTTACAATCTTGGGAGTAGGCAAAAATCTGATATCGGGTGAGATCCCGAAAGAAATTGGTAATCTTGTGAACTTGTGGACATTACGAATGGGTGATAACTTTCTTTCAGGTCCAATCCCATCAGATTTAGGAAACCTTTCGAATCTTGCAGAATTGACCTTGTCAGGCAACAATCTATCTGGCATAATCCCAACCTCTTTGCAAAATCTCCATAGGTTGATTATTTTAAATGTTTCCCTAAATAACTTCGAAGGGCCGATTCCTTTATGGCTAGATAAATATCAGAGCTTGACATACCTAGATCTTTCTAGTAACCATTTTAGTGGTTCGGTTATATTCCCCATGGTTGGGAGTGCCATCTATTTGAATTTGTCTCGGAACTGTCTGAGTGGAGTCCTTCCAGTGGAAATTGGCAATATGAAACATTTGGACCAATTGGATGTTTCGGGAAATATTCTGGAAGGTGAAATCCCGAGCAGTCTAGGCAATTGTAATGGACTGAGAGTACTAAGAATGCAGGATAACCTCTTCCATGGATCCGTTCCTCAATCAATTAGCTCATTAAAAAGCATTGAGGAATTAGATCTTTCCAACAACACTTTCTATGGTGAAATTCCAAAGTTCTTAAGAGGCATTTCAGTTTTTGGAAAAGCTAAATTTATCTTACAATCATTTGGAAGGCCGGCTACCAATTGAAGGAGTTTTTAGGAATGTGAGTGCAACTTTTGTCGCCGGAAATGAAAAGCTCTGTGGAGGAATGCCTGAATTTGAGCTCCCTAAGTGCGTCTCTCGAAACTCCAAAAGTAGAAAAGGAGTCCATATGTTGAAACTTACCGTCGCCATCGTTTTTGGTCTTCTTGGAATAACTCTCATTGTCACATTCCTATATCTATGTTGGTTGAAGCAAAAAAGAAACGAGCCGATTTCAAGTTCCTTAGATGATTCATTGTTGAGTCTGTCTTATGGAACTCTCCTAAAAGCGACCGATGGTTTTTCTTTGACTAATTTGATTGGGGTCGGAAGTTTTGGGTCCGTCTACAAGGGGTTGCTCCATGAGAATGGAAATGTCATTGCGGTAAAAGTGCTTAATTTAACACGGCATGGCGCTCTCAAGAGCTTCAAAACTGAGTGCAAGGCTTTAAAGTGTATAAAACACCGAAATCTTCTGAAAGTCTTGACGGTGTGCTCAGGCATTGATTATAAGGGTGATGAGTTTAAGGCTTTAGTTTACGAGTTCATGGTCAATGGCAGCCTAGAAGAGTGGATGCACCCAAATCCAGCTCCAAATGATGCAGATGGGCACTTGAAGATATTGAGCCTCGTCCAAAGGATAAACATTTCCATTGATGTTGCTTCCGCATTAGATTATCTCCATAATCAATGTGAAAGCCCAATAATTCATTGTGATCTAAAGCCAAGCAATGTCCTTCTAGATGCTGACATGGTTGGACATGTTGGTGATTTTGGGTTGACGAAGATTGTCTTCGAATCCAACACTAGAGAGAACACGAGCTCTGCTGGTTTAAGAGGAACAATTGGTTATGCAGCTCCTGGTAAACATCTCTCGCTCCCTCTCCCTCCCCCTTGTGATTCTCAACTTGTCCTTCAAGAAACCGTTCTGTGAATCAAAAGTTTTTGGTTTTGACATTTCTTATGCCACAACATGTGTAAACTACAGAATATGCTAACGGATGTCAAGTCTCAAGAGAAGGTGATGTCTATAGTTACGGCATCCTCTTATTAAAGATGTTCACAGGATTAAGTCCCACAAGCGACATATTCAGAGAGAATTTGAATCTTCATAATTATGTCGCTGAAGCTCTGCCCCTACGAGCTGTGGAGATTACTGATCCGGTGCTGCTTCACGAACGAGAGAGCTACAACAGCTCCCATGATTTGCTTCACGAAAGAAACCGTACATTTCAGGAATGTTTGGAAAGGATATATGGTCTTGGACTCGCTTGCTCAGTCGAGGATCCTAGAAGACGCATGAGCATCGACAAAGTTGCAACCCAGCTGCACTTGATCAGGGAGAAACTTTTTGCAGCTTCTTTGCTTGGAAGGATGAGACACGGATAGATGACATCGAAAGTAGCAAGTTCTTCATTTCATACAACGATTCTCTCTAGTGCTATTGGCGTATGAAAAAGGAAAAAACATGAATGTCTGAATTTCCTTACTTCCTTGTGAATGTAAGGAAAGGATCGGCCCCATATTCCTACTTCAAAAGATTAGCCATCATTCCACACCTTCTGATATTTTTTTTGTCGGAATAACAGAGTTTTGTTCACACCAAATTTTTTTTGTCCCCACATTTTAATGTCCAAATCGTGAGAATTCTAATAAACCTACACATTCTTAGCCCTGATACAACTTAGGTAATAAATGATTCGGCATGTGCGAGCACCAGAGGATGCAGACCGAGACAGTTAAGACTCTTGCACCTGTTCGCAATTCAAATACTGAACGGATTCGATGCTGCGATTCGATCACATAGCAAAATAGATCGGGGAAAAAGTAAAAGTTTAGAGCGCAAACTTTCCTATCATGAAAAACAGAGCTATCTATATTGCACGCATGAGACGAGAACTCCGACGGGGAAGAAGCATTGGAAGGGAACTGAGCAGGCAGAGTATAAGAAGCACGAGATCGGCGGGTAGCCGTTGTAACGTATTGAACTCGTCGATTGCTGCACGTGAATTTTTTTGCCTTTTGTCGTAATCCATTGGCAAGCTTTGGACCTTCATCTTGTTAAATAAGTGGGATGATGATATCTCTTCAGTTGGTATCTATCTCAGCCTTTTATAGGTGTGATCATCTACCAAATGGTTCTTCAAAGCGTGCAGATTCATCATGTCTCTCTCTCTCTCTCTCTCTCTCTAGGGTGGTGTGGACATGGGTTTAACACTAGACAATGATGTAGCCAATCTTACAAAGCTTTGATATTGTTGTGTTTCACGGACTTGCGTTAGTGAAGAAGTTGTGCAACTTCCTAATAGATTATTTCTAAAAACGTAAAAATCGTATAAAGCTTTAAAAGTTATTTTAACAGACTTTGTGGATAGATGTAAAAGGATTAGAATTAAGAGGGCAATGACTAGAAAATCTTTAGGCGTGAATGCGTGATGTGACAGTGAGAAATCTAATACGCATAAATAGTTTTGGGAGAGCTCCTCCATTCTGAGAATTACTTTTCAGGGGTATCTATCTTGCTAGAAAAGGTGGGATGTTTTTCTGGATTTTCAACCCACACGATGTCTGCGCCTTCTTTTGTTATGATATAGAATCAGGGAGAATAGGCCTCTGAAGAGTCTATTTTGATGGAGGGGTTGCCATTAGAAATATGCATATGGAAAAAGGGAAAATTTTAAATAAGGCTTGAAGTGTTCTCATTTTCTCAAATAAGGGCCTAAAGTGGACTCCATTTCAAATAAGGGTATGAAGTGCTCTCATTTTCTTAAATAAGGACCCGAAGTGAATATTGTTTTAAATAAGAGCCTGGAGTGACCATATCAATCTCAAAGAAGGGCTTGACTTTGAAAGCCAAAAAGTGTTTTTGTCATTTATCTTTTTTCAATTTTTTTCCTTTTTCCTATTTTCTTTTTCTTTTTCTTTTTCTTTTTCTTTTTCTTTTTCTTTTTCTTTCCCTTTCCCTCTTCCCCTCCCCTGGCCATCCTCGTTGGCAATGCCGACCTCAGGCGAGGGCCACCCTCGCCGGACCTCGCTAACCCAAGAGAGGGTTGCCCTCCACCCTTGCCCAATCTAGTGAGGGTGTTCCTCACCGGCTTCAAGTGCCCTCGCCTAGGTTGGGCAAGGGCGACCCTCGCAGTCACTTGGGTTGGTGAGGCCCGGCGAGGGCGGCCCTCACCTAAGGTTAGCGTCGCCGACGAGGATGGCCAAGGGAAGGGGCAGGGAAGAGAGAAAGGGAATAAAAAAAAATAAAAAGGAAAGGAAAGGAAAAGTAAAAAGTAAAAAAAATAAATTTATAAAAGATTTGACTAAAATGCCCCTCTTCGATGGCTAGAATTGTGATATCCCGATTTTCGACGATGTTGGAATACTGTACTATTCTGAATTTTCGACAGTATGAAATAATCGAAGGACGATCGTCGAAATTAATTGTTTTAGAACAATTTGCAAAAAGGGAAAAGAAAGAAGAGAATGAAAACAGAGGCCATCGTCCACGAGTTTTGAACCGCGGACCCCCGCTGTCTCGTGCGCGTCTCGTGCGCCTGCCACTCGGCTAAGGCACGACTTTTGGGATAACAACGCCAAATGTTTTATTTAAAGTATACGGCACACGATTAACGGAGGAGAATCAACCGAAGCCGTCGTCTGTGAGTTTCGAACTCGGGACTTCAGACTGTGCCGTCTCTTACCACTCGACTGAAGTTCGAACGGTGAGACAGAAGCGCCAAAAGTTTTATTTAATGAACACGGAGCACGAGAAAGGGAGGAGGGGCAACCGGAGCAACCGAAGTCGCCGCCTCCAAGTTTCGAACCCAGGATCGGACCATTAGTTTCATTCCCGGATACCACTTGGGCAAAGCGCGAGTGATGAAATCAAAGCGCCAGAATTTATATTTAAAGGAATCGGCGCGCTTCAAACGTCGTCGTTTTAGGTCAACAGAAACGACTTCAACTTTTGCAGAAAAACCCTAATTTTTCGCAGAAGAGACGTTTTGGGCTGGGCACGAACCGACGGGCCTAATTTCTTTTATTTTCGGATTTCAAGATGGCCCATAATGGAAAATAACCATTTTACCCCCGAAGCCCATTTTTGGCCCATTTTAAGAGCCTATTGGGTTTTTAGCCCATTG
>BCNH02000003.1:16117617-16164167 GCA_001662345.2 Metrosideros polymorpha var. glaberrima
GTATTTGATTACATGCCGTGGCTGATGCTTTGTTTTAGAATGTGATTATAACTGATAACCTGCAGGGCGTGTGCATGTAACAAAGCAAGGTAAGAGTGCCTGTGAATTGTTATTTACTCAATGAGTGAGTTGCTTGAATCTGTTCTACACGGCATGCTTAGGGATGCTCTGAGTGAATTGGTGTCCTACGCGAGGTTTAGGCGGTTAACTTACTGAGATTTTATCTCATTAGTTGTTGTTAACCATTTTTCAGGTCCGTAGAACGGAAGGCCGACGGGTACGGTTCAAGGTACCCTTGTGTAAAGGAGATAAGTTAACCCCGACCCCGGTACCTCTTTGTGTTGGTCGTGTAGGAAGTGGCCCGATAGTGAGGGCTTGTAAATATAAACTTCCTAGGGTTAACATGTTGATAAATAAAAAGGTGTGTTTTGGTAATGCTGTTTGTTCTGTTATTGGTTACGCTGTTTTTCCTGCTATCCCCACTATCAGGGGTTGTTTATGTTTCCGCATGTGCTAATTGAAAGATAAAATGAATGATTCGTCGACGCGTCCTAGGACATCGAAATTTTATTGACCATTGGACAAGTGAAAGGGATGGTCGCGTGCTCGAGGGTTCGGGGCATGACAAGAATAGTCGCTGGCCAGCCAAAAGTCCTTATTTGAGATGATTTGGCCATTTCAAGCTCTAATTTGAAATGATTTGGCCACTTCGTGCTCTTATTTGAAACGATTTAGTCACTTCATGCCATTACTTAAATAAAGTCCACTTTAGGGCCTCATTTGAAAAAATGAGAGCACTTTAGGCCTTTATTTGAATTTTTTTCCAAATATAATTATACAATCAAATGAATAACTTAAATATTCAAAAAATCAATTACAAAGTCGAAGAAATAGAAAAAGTAACAAATGAAAAATCGAGAGGGTTTATTTGGGTAGGCCATCGCCAGTCACCACCATAACAATGGACACCTCCGTCGCATAAATAAAAGTTTGAAGAGCATATCAACCGCAACCACCATCGTGGTGGTTGCCAAAGATGGCCACTGTGCAACTAGAGGTGAGAATGGTCAAGGTTGGGCCGATCAACACCTGACCCAAGGACCAACCCTCACAATGTTAGTTTCCAATTTTTGGGATCGGAAATTGACCCTATTAAGCCTGGGACTGAGGATTAAATTGAGTTTGTGGATCCAGTCCGGTTCTAGGGTCAACTCGAGACCAACCATTTTTTTTGTTTATTTTAAGGTCAAATGTACTCCAAGCAACGCGGCACAAAGAGAACATTTTTAGTGTTGATTGACAAAACGACGATATAGTAGGAATAGTAATTTTCAATGCATGGTACTCGTGTCAATTATGATGCCAACTATAAAGGTATCATGCTCCTAGTGTCCCGATCCAAACAACATGTCGCCCAAGCATAGGAGGGCTAATTAATATGTTGAACACAAACCGCAGTCCCTTTAAATTTTTTCATTCAAATACACATTTGGGAATCTTAAAAACTCTGCAAAACATAGTCTCAACAAAATTTATCTAGTAATATACACCTCATACACATAATGGAAGACCCTAAAACTTCCCCCCTTGTGCTTCAAATATTTCCCCACCCACCAAGGCCTCACATAGTCATGCCCCAAACCACCAAGCTGTCATCACTCCTTCAAGCGAAACTAATGTGGCGTAGTGTTGCTATAACCAAATCAACAACTTGTAGTTGTCCCGTCGTCTACAACCCTCGAATTCACCGAACTCAAAAGAGAAAACCATTGAAACCTTAAGTCTAATTTATCCAAAACATAGAGAGACATCTCCTGTTGCCAATCACAACCAAGTGAAATACTCCATTCCAACAAAGCTAAGCTCACCGTTCATGTAACAACCCCATTCAAAGAGGGCGGGGAGTGGTCAACTGGACCAAAGGGCCTTTACAATGAGCGACTCCTGGCAGGCTTTTAAGATGGCAAAAGAAACATGAATGAACCGAACTGTGCACCGAATAAGGGGAGAACGATTTTGGAATATATATGTGAAAACTGAAATTAACTCACGGAGACACTTTTTGACGTAACGGCAACACTTAGCTATGCAACTCCAAAGCTAAGTGTCTCAAGTGAGAGCACTTCCAAGATGGGTGACTTCTTGGGAAGGTGCCCACCTGTATGTCAAAGGACAAAACCATAAGGCTCAGTATTAGATGGGTCAAAGCGAAAAATACCCCGAATGAGTTAAATCCAGGGTGTCATAGTTCACAACGCCTCGTAGTAGATGAATCGCCAAAAACAACAGAGATTAAATAGCAAAAGAATCATGGAAGCGATGGAAATGGAAGATTTCAACGATAACTTGAGATTGAGACTGAGACTTTGAGAGAGGAAAGTGGCTAAAGAAGAGGAGGGGTACTTGTCACGCCCCGAGCCCTCGAGTGCGCGATCATCCCTGTCACTTATCCATTGGATCAATAAAATTTGCAACGTCCCAGGACGCGTCGACGATCCATTCATTTTATCTTTCAATTGGCGCATGCGGAAATGTAAAACAACCCATGATAGCAGGAAAAACAGCAGCACCAACAACAGAACAAACAGCAATACCAAAATACACCTTTTTATTTATCGACATGTTAACCTTAGAAAGTCAATTTTTACAAGCCCTTACTATCGGACCACTTCCTACACGACCTACAAAAAGAGGAACCGAGGTCGGGGTTAACATATCTCCTCTACGCAAGGGTACCTTGGACCGTACCCGTCGGCCTTCCGCTCTACGGACCTGAAAAATGGTTAATAACAACAAATGAGATATAAATCTCAGCGAGTTAACCGCTTAAGCCTCGCGTAGGGTCTCAATTCACCTAGGGTGAACCCTAAACATGCAACTTAATATTGATGGCAGATCAATAGCGAGCAACGCTCGCTCTACGCAACCTATAACGGGTTCGAGCAACCCACTCACCGATCAACCAACAAATCACAGGCGTTCTTACCTCGCCTTAGTACATGCACACGCCCTGCATGTTATCAATTATAATAGCATTCTAAAACAATGCATCAGCCAAAGCATGTAATCAGAACACAACCTCATTTCTCGTACACAATGCATCCTAACGTGTTCCAATTATTGTCACCATTCTCAAGCATCCGGGTCACAAATCATCCGGGCATCCAGGTCACAAATCATCTGGGCATCCGAGTCACAAATCATCCGGGCATCATCCCCAATCACCATTGAGGGTCAGTACACTTTTGTGATCACACGAGCACACAGGCACACCAATTTCATAACGCCACTATAATCCATGCTCATGCCATGATCGTGCTCACACATAAAATATTTCCATTTTCACAATAAAATTCGCACGTGATCACACCGACGTGCTTTTCATGCCAAACTTTGCATGCCTCACTTTTCAAGCCTAGTGGATTATTCGATAACACAAAATTCAGCATTCGAGCACATCGCCACATCAATTACTAATGCCGCATTAAAAGTACATTATTTTCTACTAAAATATTTTTAGGCACATGGAAGGTTAATTCTACAGCTAATCTCATCATAAACATGTCCAGCATAATCAGCACAAAATTCTAACCATTAACTCAACCCAGGTTAATTAACCCAACCATGGTTAAATAACCTAACCGTGGTTAATTAACCTAACTGTGGTTAACTAACCTAACCACACAGTTAACCGAACTAACTATAGTTAACCCAACTAATCCTAGTTAGCTAAACTAACCCTTGTTAGCTCAACTAACCATAATTAACCAAACTAACCCTCATTAACCCATCTAAATTAACCCTAAGCGCAATTAACAACCTAATCAAGGATTAAGGAGTTAACTCACCGTTTAACGGCGAGACTACCACGGCGACGACGGCGGCGACGGCGTGAAGACGGTGATGGTGGCGGCTTGCTTGGTGGCCGGCGGCAAGGTGGGCGGCTCACGGTGGAGGACGATGCGACACAGCGGTGAGGGCACGGCGGTATGGCGCGGCTCACGGCGGTTCGGTGGCGACAGCGCTCCAAACGGCCACAAGAGCGCGGCTTGAGCTTGGCAAAGGTGTGGTATGGCTTGGGGGTTTCGGCGGCAAGATTTGGGAGCCAAAACAAGAAGGAAAAGTAGAGAAAATGGAAGAGAAAGGGGGAGCTCCGAATTTGAGAGGAAAAAAAGAGAGAAATGAAGAGTGAAAGAGAGAGAGTGAGAGTTGTCTTGCCTTTTTGTCTTCAAGTTGCATTATTGCCCCTCAATTAATGCAACTCAAAATTCTTATCCAAATGGTTCTTAATTTCAAGACAACTTGACTTATTGTCTTCTATTGTCTTGAATTAATGAACAAAGAAGACAAGACAAGATGATGCAAGGGGAAGGGGGCAAGGTTCGGCCAACAAGGGGGAATGCATGAAGAAAAGCAAGACCAAAGCCTTAATTAGGTTTGTCTTGCTTCATTAAATGCTATCTTCAATTATCTCACTTTCAAGAAGGGCAAAAGGGTAATTTTCACCCTTAACACTATTCACACGGGCCGGCACTATTCACATGGGCCTTGTACTAATCACATGGGCTTGGCTTGAATTTTTACGGGCCCAACGGGCTTAAGATCCAATGGTTTCTTCATTTTGGGCCAAAACGGGGGCAAAATGATCTTTTCCCAAATTGGCACTATTCATTCGGCACTATTCACGGCCCACACTACTCAAGTGGGCTTGACACTGTTCACATGGGTTCGGGTTTGAATTTGACGGGCTCAATGGGCTAAAAACCCAATAGGTTCTTAAAATGGGCCAAAAATGTAAAACGGTAATTTTTCATTATGGGCCCTCTTAAAATCCGAAAATAAAAGAAATTAGGCCCGTCGGTTCGTGCCCAGCCCAAAATGTCTCTTCTACGAACGTTTTAGGGTTTGACTGCAAAAATTAAAGTCGTCTCTGTTGAACCAAAACGACAACGTCCATAGCGCGCCGATTCCTTTAAATATAAATTTTGGCGCTTTAGTTTCACCACTCGCGCCTCGGCCGAGTGGTATCCGGGAATGAAACTAATGGTCCGATCCTGGGTTCGAAACTTGGAGGTGGCGACTTCGGTTGCTCCGGTTGCCCCTCCTCCCTTACTCGCGCGCCGTTTCTATTTAATAAAACTTTTGGCGCTTCTGTCTCACCGTTCGAACTTCAGTCGAGTGGTAAGAGACGGCACGGTCCGAAGTCCCGAGTTCGAAACTCACAGGCGACAGCTTCGGTTGATTCTCCTCCGTTATTCGCGTGCCGTATACTTTAAATAAAACCCTTGGCGTTGTTATCCCAATAGTCGTGCCTTAGCCGAGTGGCAGGCGCACGAGACGTGCACGAGACAGCGGAGGTTTGCGATTCGAAACCCGTGGACGACGGCCTCTGTTTTCATTCTTTTCTTTCTTTCCCTTTTGCAAATTTCGTTCCAAATTCCAATCACACGGTTTGTTCTAAAATTAATTTCGACGATCGTCCTTCGATTATTTCATACTGTCGAAAATTCGGAATATCACATTATTCCATATCGTCGAAATTTGGGATATCACAGTACTTATAATTATATACCTAAGGTTTGATGAAAAAGAAGAAGAAGAAGATATCTCTAGGGTTGGTCCAACCCTAAAAGCCCTAGGATGAGGGGACCAACCTGCACAGTATAGGTTTCCATGGCCCTAAGACCAGGGACTAGTTTAGTTCCCTTAGGAGCTAGACCAGGATCGGTTAGGTTGGTGGATCCCATTGGTTCAGGGTCAACCCTAGACCGATGCTCATCCCTAACTGCCACAGTGGTCTCACCCTAATGACCTAGGAGGCTTGTGATATCCCTAATTTTCGATCAATATACTATAATCGAATTTGATGGATTTTAACTACGAATTTTAATCCGTCTAAGAGTATTGGACTTTAGAGGATTGAGAGACAACCATTTGACATTACTTCATTGAATTTCAAAGTTTATCGGTAAACCATAAATTTTCTAATAAGTAAAGGTAAGCCAGAAATTGAGAGCCAAAGAGAGCTCACGGGTTTAGTAAGGCCTAATGGGCCTCACTTTCCTTAAAATTTGGCCATAATGGCCCAATAGGAGGAAACTACTATTTTGCCCACATAGGCCCATCTTAGGCCCATTTTCATAACTTGGCCCATCAAGCCTAAACCCAAGTCTATATGAATAGTGTCAAGGGTGAAATTACCAAACTATGCTTTTTAGAAACCCTATTTTTAAGAGAGATATTTGTGAAGAAGAAAAAAAAACAAGATTAGAGATATTTGTCAAACTTGGTGAAGAAGTGTCCAAACTTGTTGAAGAAGTTTTCCTCTCTCTCTCTCTCTCTCTCTCTCTCTCTCTCTCTCTCTCTCTCTCTCTCTCATTTTCCTCTCTTCCTCTCGCTCTCCGTCGTGTTGCCATCACCGTTGCGCCTTTGTCGCCGCGTCCTTGCCATCGTTGTCACCGCGCCACACCGCCATCGTCATTCGCCGCCATCGCCGTTAAATTAGTGAGTTAACTACCTAATCTTAGATTAGGTTGTCAATTGTGTTTATGGTTAGATTAAATTAAGATTTGTTATGATTATAGTTAATTAATGGTAGATTAATGGATAAATTATCGTGATAAGTAGAAGTAGAAATGATAAGCTATTGTAAGAAGTGATAGGTTATCAAAGAAAGTGATACGTGAAAGTGATAACCTATCTATGAAAGAATGATAAAGCTATCGGTAATTGGGTGATCAGTTATCGAAAAATGGATGATAAACTATCGTTAAATAGGCGATAAGCTATCAAGGAATTGTCGATAAGTTATCATTGGTAGGGTGATAAGTTATCATAGGAAAGGTGAGAAGTTGTGATTTAGTGTGATTTGTGCTTGAAATATGTAATAATTCTATACACATTTGCGTTGCTTGAAGCATGTATTGCCGTAGAAAAATTATTGCCCTATTTGAAATATTGATTTCTATTTTAAAGAAAGGCCTTTATTGACATATAATTGGTAATTCATGGGTTGTTGTGTTGGGTGCCATATTTTATATGTTGAATTAAGTAAGGATGCTTAAAAAACGAAGTATGCAAAGTTTGACAAGATAAGCATGTCTGAGTGATCACGTGTGATTATTTTATTGCATTATTACGTGTGAAAGTTGCAATAAGCATGTGCACGAATCATGTCTGCATTAGCTAAATGAGAAGAAATGAAATTGGCATGCATGATTGATGTGCTCGTGTGATCACAAAAAGGGAATGACCCCCAAAGGTTTTGGGGGACGATATCCAATTTTATCGGATGCCTAGCGGGAGTTCGGATGCCGAATCGCAGTAGAGGCCGGACCGATGCTTTTTATGGAATGCCATCTGGGCGGGGGTTCCAAATGTTGCCGTGCTCGATGGGGTAGGAGATACCTAGTCATGCTGGAAGACTGCCAACCTTTAGGGTTGTGCCGTGGTTGAGAGCGATCGTAATAATTAAAACACATTTGGATGCATTGTGCATGATAAATTGTGTTATGTGTTCTAATTATTAACCATGCCTGATGCATGCGATAATTGATGTTATGCAGGACATGTGCCAAGGCAAGGTAACAATGTTTGTGGTTTATGCTATAATTTGTTGATCGATGATGAGTCGAGTTGCCTGATCATATTATAATTAGAGTAAAGCAAGAGTTGCTTGCTATTAATTTGCCGTCGATAATAAACTGCATGTTTAGGTTGCACCCGAGGCTAATCGGCATCCTAAACAAGGCTTCGGTTGTTAACTTACTGAGATTTATCTCACTTGTTGTTGGTAATTGCTTTTCAAGATCATAGAATGGAAAGTAGACATGTGCGATTTGAAATCCCAATGGACCAGACCCTCGAGTTAACACCGCACCCGAATCTTGGTTTATATCATGTGTTCTAGCGTTACGTGAATACTGTTTGGATAGATGAGAGATTAGCGTATCTGGTGCCCTATCACTTTAAGGCATGGTTTGTCTGGCATAGAGTGCAGACCTTTTTGAGTAGCCCTCACGTAGAGAAGTTTAAATCAACTCCAACCTCGGTATCTTTTTATTAGTCTTGGTAGGAAGCAGCTCATCGTAAAGGATATGTACATGTAAACTTCCTAAGGTTGACTAGTAAATAAATAAAATAGAGCTTTTGATAATGATTGTTGTTCTATTTTCCTACTATCCCTATTGTTATGTTTGAATGAATAATTATGATTTGTTTTCGTTTGCATTTAATCAAAAGATAAAAAGAATGGGTCGATGACGTGTCATAAGACGTCGCATCAAAATGACCTAAGTGACATGAGAGTTGTGGCGTGCCCGAAAGACGAGGCGTGACAAGGCTGGCTGCCTCGACGAAGCAAGAAAGAAGAATGAAGAGAGGGAGAGACTCGAGGACAGAATTGTGAAATCTAAGGTGACCGCTCTCAGAGTAGTCATCATAGATGTGTGACCACCTTGACAAGGGCCGCTCGAGTGGTTTGACCCTAGTGCAATGGTAATCAAGAGGGCCAACAATAGTTGCCACTGTTGCTTTGTTAGTGCAATCATGCGACCAGCGGGAACAATCCAAATCTTTTATTTTTTTAAAATTTCGGGCAGTCAAATAAGAAAATAAAATTCGAATTTTTTTTAATGTGTTTGTGCTATAACCGTTGCAATTTTCTAGAATTTTAACTTTTTATTTTTATTTTTGCTGCAGTAGAATTTTAACTTAAGAATACTCTTAACAATGGCAGGAGACTCCCAAACTTCACAGAAAACCCTAAAAGAAATGAACCCCACTTCACCGTCCTAAACCCCACCTTCCTCACATCCCTCCCATGGCCGACCGCGAGCGAGCTCGCGATTGGGATCGCGACCGCGAGAGGGACCGCGACCGCGATCGAGAGCGGAGGCGAGACAAGGACGGCGACCGCGACCGAGACCGCGATCTCCGTGAGCGAGACCGCGAGCGCCGCGGCAAGCGCTCGCGCACGCCCGAGCACGCCAGGCCCCGCCACGTGCGTTCCCGGACGCGGTCCCCCGACCGGTACCGCTCGCGCACCCCGGAGGACCGGGCCCACCGCCGCCACCGCAACCGGGGCAGCCCCTCGCCGGAGCCCGCGAGGAAGCGCCACCGCCGGGAGTCGCCCGAGAGGGACGGCAAGGATCATCGGGAGAGGGAGAGGCAGAGGGCGGTGTCGGACTTTGTCGACGGGATCGTGAAGGAGCAGCAGAGCAAGAAGGAGAAGGATGGGGTCGGCGGGGCAGCGGAGGCGGGTGCGGAGGACGATGAGGTTGAGATGATGAAGAAGTTGGGGATTCCGGTGGGGTTTGATTCGACGAAGGGGAAGCCGGTGCCGGGAGCGGACGTGAGCGGCGTCAGGGCCGTGACGAAGCGGCAGCCGAGACAGTACATGAACAGGAGGGGAGGGTTCAATCGGCCGTTGCCGGCAGAAAGGAACAGATAGCTCGATTTAGACAAATTCAAGGTGCGTAATTTCTACTCTATGGATTGGTTTGAGCATAGCATGCTTTGTCGTTCTGTTTTAGAATTATCTGGCTTCCTCAAAGACGAAGATGATGGGGTTTTAGTAGATGCAAATGTAATGGCTTCCTTGACTATCTTAGCTATTTCCTGTATAGAATGGTATTTTTCATTTGGGGATACCTGGTCTCTGTCTAGAGAAAGCTATAAAGTCGTGTTTATTTTGGCTATTCTTAGTTATTTGACATCCATCCGCCACAGAATCGAGGACAAGATACCAAGCTCCAGAAGCAAGGATATGATATAATGTAACTCTGTTGTTATTGAGTTTAAAACTGGGACCGGCACTGATTAAAATAAAGCTAGTGTAGAGTCGATGTGCGTAGGATAAATTGAGGGAAATTTGCTGATCAAGAGGGCAGTTTCTTTCTTGTATTGCAAATCATCCTATTTAGGAGGGACTTAAAAATGTACACTGGAGTGTGTCTGGTTGGGAAGACCTGTTTTGTGGCATGGGAAATCTTTCTTGTTGAAAATTGTTCTGGTTGTCTTGCTGCTCTTTGGCTTCATTGTGGTTGCAGTTGTTTCCTTTTGTCCGGATGTGTATGTTGTCTAGTTCAAGCCCAGAAATGCAGCTGACCAGACTGTGTTTTACAATTTATGTCCTGTGGCTCCATATTGTTAGAGTTTGTGTTTTCTGAAGGGACTCCTTAGTCTGTATAGAAATCGTAGTTTTCTCATTAACCACTTGTTCAAATTTGCGCCAGTCAATTGCCAAAACCTTGTGTAAGGAATGCCCAAGGACTGAAAGCCCTGAATATCTTTTTTAGAAGGTCATCTGTGGATCATTTCTTTTCTCCAGAAACCGATCAACCTGGTCAACCCTGGTTCAATTAGATTTTGACTCAAGGTTCAACTGTCTAAAACTGGACAAGACCTCGCTTAACCAGTTGAACTGCTCGTTCCAGTTCCATTTTCTAAACACTGACAAAAACTGAGACGAATTTGCCTTTCTTCCATGTGCTGCTTATTATTGGATGGAGAGCTCCTGTTCCCCAAGTCATGCTATTTTAGAGGATGTTTTAATGCTGTGATCATGATTACTTGCTTATTATCTTTCTGGAGGTAAAACAAATGACTCTGAAGTTTGTCGAGCTAGACACGTCACCAATTTAGGCCTTAGTGTGGAACTGTCAGAACACAAAATCTTTTTCCAATGTACTCTTTGTGTCTTCAGTGTGCTGCTGGCATAGTGCTATTTCTGCATACTCAGGATTAATGACAAGACTTGTCTCATTATGTGGTTGAATGCAGGCCATGTTCAAGTCAAGGAATAACGACTAATTTTGCACAATCTGAAAATGGTAACATACGAAACATGTTTCTTGTGTGTTTAGATGGATAGATAGTAAGATCTGGTACTTATAATTGGTATCTCAGATACAATCAAGAAAGCTTCGTCCTTGATCATCACTAAAAATGGTGATGGCGGTTTATGTGCGTGAGTGTGGCATGGAAAGTCTTAGCATGTCCACATTGAATCTTTTATATAATGTTGAACATTTTTTTGTCCAATAAGTAATAAAGGACTTTATTAGTAGAGCAATTCTAATGTCAGAACAAGAACGGAAGGAAAAACTAAAAAAGTACAAGAACATTTACAGTGCTCTTGATGCGAATAAGTAGTTGTCAATCTTTTCAAATTTTGAAATGTTATTTCAGTATTCTTAGGGAGTGAGCTGTTTTCTCAGGTCAATTCTGAAGGACTCTACATGCGTAGAGTTACATGCTTCAAATTCAGCAGGGAGGATGGGGTTTCATTTTCGGCTTTCTTTGCCAAGAAACTACACATAGTAAGTTGTCTTGACCAGAGAATGAGGTGCCGTTCACACCATCTTGACTATTTCCTGGGGATGTACCCCTGGAATTTATCTGAACAAAGATGCAGCGCACCAACGGAGAGCACTTTCATATATTGAGATCTAGTGATTTGTCATTGAAGTTAAAGTGTGTTATTTTTCTTCGCAGGTCTTTCATAAGGTAATTTGAGAGATTGATATCCTGTTGTGCAACTGTTTTACTACATCATACACCTAGCGAACCGGCAGCAGTGCTAGAGGCACTTAAAACTTCTTATCGAAATTTCTTTACGATGCTTCTGTGATAAATCCCGATTTCGTTTAGAAACTAGCTAGGTGTTCATGCTTTTGATGATAGATAACTTGTTTGTGTTCAAACATCCAATTGGATCTGGTCAAATTACTTGGAAACAAGTTTCAGTTGGAAGTCACGACTCTAGTTTGCGCCCTGGTGGATAGGGTTTCAGGGGTTCGACCCTAGACCCGAGCCAACTGAAAAAAATAGCAAAAAGCCTTTGACATCTTTGGTGTCAATCGATATTACATTGGACTGCAACAAGTGAAATGGGATTGTCAAAGCCATCTTCTTTCCTGTATCTTCAATCTCTTAATCAACGCTAGCCATATCAGTAGCCTATCTTCTGTTGTTCCATGAGTAAGTTCTTGATTCTTATCCGCAAGTGAAGTGAACTCGATAAGGAAAAGCAGATAATTTGTCCATAAGTTGGCGCGGATCGTTGCGATATGGCCTTTCTTTGTAAGGATGCAATCTTATTTAGAGCTTCTTGGATCAAAAACCGACCTTTTTTTAGCAAAATCATGTTATGTAAGTGAAGGAATAACAAGTTTTCCAACATTACAGGCTTGTTTGGTGGAAGAAAGTTTTCAAAGTAGTCCCGGCTAATTATTTAATCCCCAAAAAAAAAATATTGAGAAAATTCATATCTGACCAGAAATCTCAATAAATAAAACTGACTACTCTGGAATTTCACTTCTCCTTTGAATCCATTTGATGCGATACACTCAGTTCCTCTAAACAAATACCTCATCGTTCTGGGTAGCATACGTTTTGTTTGTCTTCCATCATTAATTTTGCATGTTAAACATTCTTATTTCGTAATCTTGCTATACTCAGGAAATTCTTGAGTTTCTACACTGGACAACTTGGAATTTTTTTCGGTTTCTTTCCTGTAGTTTGTCGATTCCATATCTGCTTTTCATGCAGTGGTTATGCAATGCAGATAAGTCCTCTCGCGAGCCACGGTTAAGATCGAAGTATGTTCCTTAGTATTGGATGATAACCGGGATGATTGTCCGAAATGATCTGGAAATTTCTTCTTTTCTGCTTTTCTATCTTGCAGAACTTCTAGTCCCTACTTGAAAATTGTTCTGGTCATCTTGCTGCTCTTTGGCTTCATTTGGTTATCTCCTTGGGATATACCCAGTGATTTGTCGTCGAGGTTGAAGTGTCTCATTTTATTTCGCAGGCCTTTCAAAAAATTGTTTCATAGATTGATAATCTGTTGGGCTGATTGTTTCACTACTTCATATACCTAGCAGAACTCCCAAGGTCTAGTTGTGATTTACTTTATATGGAGGTACGTGAAGCACAATCCAAATCCATTCCGCAAAATATGAATCCATCTACAATTCCATTCAACAAAATATGAGATAATCCTCTTAATAAAGCCAAGTTATGTGAAAGAATATTAAGAAATGGTTTAGTTCTGGATAAGACATGTTTCAGTTCGACACCCGGAAGTGCATTGCAACCAATACATGTTCTGAATTTTCCTTGTATTTTTCTCCAAACAAGAAGAGTGGGTCAAACTTTCTAATTTAACTAGGAACAAAGTCAGAAACCACAGACTATTTCTTTCTTGAATGTAAAAGCAAATGTTTCTAAGACATGGAGATAGACCATTTCAACAAACTTTGAAAGAGCACTATAAGTAGTTCCAAAGTAATCGCAGCAAATTTCTCAATCCTTCGGAAAAAAAGAGAATTCATTTCTTATTAGGAGTTGCAAATTAAAACTAGCTACTCTAGATCTTCTACTTCTACTTTGCTACGACATAGCGGACATGAATCATTCCTCTCAAGCCACTCGATGATGCATCTACAATGAAAGAGATGCGAACACGGTATCTCCATCACTTTATCTGCCCCATCCAGTTCCTCTAAACAAATACAACAAAATCCATGACGGTCCTGAACAAAACAGCTCTCCCGCTTGAGCATTTCATTGGTGCTTGTGGAGACTTCCTCAATGTCTTGATCGGGATCCGACTCATATCCTCCAACCGAGACTTCCTCAATGTCTTCCATTTGATCTTCCTCTTTGGTGGCGAATTCCAAATTTATGTTCATATCGAACTGTTGATGGCCATGATCCAATCCCTGCAACGCCGTACACAGAACAACTCTTGTAATGTCAGCCCAGAAGCTGCGATGAATGTCCAAAGCATCGAGAACTCTCTCCATGCGCGCTTCGCAGAGAGATTGCCACGGAAGGATGCGAAGTGGCATCTCAAGCGATTGTCTCAACTCGGACAGTGTAGTGTCTTGAAAATTTATTGGCACCCCCAATTGATCAACGAATACTAGCCGATGGAGCCACTTGACCGAGAAGTTGAAGATAGCAGTCGCGAGGCCGGAAAAATCGGAACTCCTTGTCTCCAGACTCAAACTATATTCGCAGTTGACCGTCTCCTCCATGCTATTGCTACCAAGAGTGGACTAAAGAGGATTTCACGGGTAATGTTGAAACCCAATCACGAGAAAAGCCCAGGAAATTTTCTGCGAAAGCTTTTGCAAATACATCGGGAAACAGACGGAAAAGGAAGCTCCGGAATAGAAAATCCAAGAATTGAACGAACCAAACAATTGAAACTATTCCCTCATGACGGAGAGGAATCTGCTTCGAAACCAAGAATGGAGAGAACGAAATTCTCTCTGGAGAGACAAACAAGAGAATACTATGCATACTGTGTTGGCCGTAGGTTTGCGGTCTTTTATATAGCCGTTGGTTTGTTCTTGGCGGTGAAATAAAAGAGCGTGCTATGCACGTGCCTAAATTGCATATTTTCTTTTCTTTAGAACTATTTCTTTCCTCAACGGGCTATTTCCCTAAATTTTTTGGAATAATATAATAACTCAGAAATATAAAAGTCGAATAATTTCACTAACAGAAATTCGATGTGTGATGAGTAAAAAATCGAAATATCTAATTAACTGAAAATTGAAGCTAAACCAAATTGGATGCGTCGTGGGTTTAGTGCCAAATGAGGAAATCATTACAAAAGTGAAGAGAACCTTACAACTAAAAATTCGATAATGTCAAATTTAGTGTTAGTTCGAACACAACAAGTTTATTGACCTCATTTATAAAAAGGGGCACTATGATACTGCATATTTAACACATTTACAGCGTGAACTCTTGCTATAAAATCTAAATGTACCGTGGCTAAACCAAACGCGTTTAAGGGTGACAAATGAATCGAAACAGTCGACACATACGCAACACGTTTATTTTTCAGTTATAAATGGGTTGATCTGTTTATGACCAAACTTAATTAAATTTATCCAAACACGCTTAATTACATGTTGTGTAGCTTAATTGATAAATATCTCATAAGGAATTTGGCGACCCTTGGAAGATCAAGAAGAAGTTTACGAAGAGCGATCTTGGCCACCCTATTGAGGCTCTCGATCCAACGGGGCTGTGTGAGGAGCCATGTGCGAGCATGGATGAGCGAGGAGATAGTGAGGCGAGCCGAGAGAGGGGAGGGGGCCGACGTCATCGTGAGGGATGCAGACATGCTCTTTGAGCACCGATTTGGTGTTCGTGTTCTGGGTCTTGTTGGAGTCCTACATCCTGAAGGGGTTCGGATCAAGCATTTTGTGCAGTGAGAGGGTTGGCGGCCGGCGACGAGATCAGGATGTATTGGAATTCTAGTGCTAGCCAGTTCCATTTCGGCCTTCATCACAAGGCAAATTGGTTGTGAAACTAGCAATCAATTGGGTCACCTTATCATTCAATTAGACTTAACCTTAAATTAGTACCTCTTTTGTTCGATGACCAATGGGGAATTTGTTTTATCTCTAGAAAGAGGACAGTATTGATGGAATTTTTTTATTCAATGCAATCAGGCTCTCACTTAGGGCATGTTTGATAACGTTTCTGATTCCCAATTTTTCTTTTTCTTTTTTATTCTCTGGAACGAAAAAAGAACAGTAATCCGTTTGTGTACGTCAGTTAATGTTTCTATTCTCTAGAATAGATCAGTGGCTAGTGAATAGATTTGGAACAAAAATAAAAAATAAAAAAGAGTAGCTTCTTTGTTCCCGGAAACAAAAAGAGAAATAATTTCATTTTAGAGAAACAAACTCAGTATAATTTAATACCCGTCACTAATTCTTTTTCCTCCCTCCCCCTTTCCCTTAGGGTTTGAGCAGTCGCCCCCAACCCCTCCTCCTGAAGATCGTCCTTGAGGGAGAGAGAGGGTCTTCCTCTTCCCTTTTCCTCTCTATATCCCTATTTATTTCCCTACTTTTCTTAGTTAAGAATCTTCAAGACTTCTTCGGTGATTTAGTAGATATATTTCGAGCGCTCCGCAAGTCTCTGAAGCTCCTCTCTCATAGTATTCAATGGTAAATTTCTCTAAAAGTATTTTGATCATTGTATTTGCTTTGCAGCACTTCTCTCTCGATTTATAGTTAGATTTAAATTTGGGGGTTCTTTAATCCTGATCTAGATACAGATCTGGGATTTACAAGATGTTATTTGTACTTCTTCAATCTATTGGTATTGTTGTTATCTCTGTACAGTGATGGTGCTATGGACGCCGGATCTAAACGCACATCGCCTTTTGGCAAAGTCGTAGTTACTAGAGAAGAAGATTTCGACATGTGCTTATCATCAATGGTGATACGAGTCTTGGTGATTGGTTGCCGACTGTGCATTGATGCTATAACAAATCTGTTCTTGTAAAAGAAGAGAGTTAGACCAAGGTTTTTTATTTTTCAAATTTACACTAGATTGTAACACTGTGTGATTGATCTTGTCTTGAAGTTATGTACCACTTGCTTATGTGAAATGAAAATTTCCTTCTGACAAAAAACAAATTAATTCTTGTCTTTACACCCACGAGTCTACCACTGGTCATCGCCACCAGTTGCCGATCTCCGATGCCACCAATCACCACTGCCAGTATATTTTTTTAAATTTAAAAAGCACGACTTTAGGATTCTAATTCCACCTTCCTCGGTCAAAAAATTTATATAATCAATTATGACTGGGACGTGACTGTTGAAGTGCTTAAAAAATACCAGAGAAGTTATCTTCTTCAAAAACTTGATCAATTAAATCCTTATAAAAGTCCAGTTTTATCCAAACGTGAATTATTAAGTCTCAATTGACATTTTTATAATTAAATGAACAAAATTAGGAATTGAAATTTTTAGGGTAGTACCAAACGCATTTTCGTTATTTTTCTATTTTGGGAATAGAAATTTTGTACAATTACCAAATGCATTCTTTTGCTCAAAAACTCATCTAGAGAATAGAAATAGAAAAACTATTTTTGAATAAATTTTGTTCCTGGGAACAAAAATGTTACCATACGCATGCTTATTTTCCCAAAAATTCAAGTCTAAGTGAATGCTTCTTTTGAAGCCCAATTCTAGTGTCTTCAATTTTTTCGATTCATTTCTTTTCCCGTCATGGTGACATATGAAATTTCCTATTCTATTCATATGTGTTGAAGGTATATTTTGAAGGGGCAAAGTTGAGTATTGTGACGCCTCAGATACGTCACGCGCGACACGTGTCCCATTTAATTTATTTATTTATTGCCTTACAAGCATGCGAAAGCAAAACAAGGCATCACATAAGTATTGCACAAGATTCAAAAAATACTTATGCATCATTTTCACATATTACACAATATTAACAAAAGATCTTGGATACATACAAAAGCTCCAAAAAGTTAAGGGTAGCCTAACTCCCATACTATCCATATACTCCAAAAGCGGGCCTGCACCTAAGCTGAGATCGATATCAAGGGTCGATTACTTCGCTATCAAACGGACCGTCGTCCAATCCTCTCAAAGGACCGATCAGTTTCCCGTCGAGGTTAAAGTACCATGCAACAAAATGATAAGGTACCCACTCCATTACGCCCACATCTACTCACATAGTCAAAAAACATCTAGTATATACTACGTCAGACTCGGGTACATAGATACTATCATACGTAGCTTCAAAATATACAAGCGCACCGACTTGCGAGGGCGGTAAGTCCATACCTACACGTTTGAAAAATATTGGAGTGAGCTTAAGCCCAATAAGTGAACTTTCTAGGTTTAAATTAGTAAATCATTTCAACACTTAACCTGGCAACACAAGCAATGAAATTTCAATGCATTACCAATACATCATGAATGCAAAACAAATGCTTACCTCTGAAGTCGATGGCAGATCAATAGTGATATCACATAACATGCTTTATTCAATGCATGCGGAGGCCCTAACACCTTAGAATGCACCAGTATCACGTAGTGTTTTATTAACACAAATACAAGTATCCACATGCGCATGCATAATCATTTTACATTCCCTCCCGAACACTATCGGAGCATTCCAACACTATGGGGCATCTCCACTTCGAGGCATCCCGCAATATTCACCCACGGGGCATCCAAGATCACACAGTATGGGCATCTCAACTCCCGAGGCATCCCGAACCTCCCTAGGGCATCCCAACACTATGTGGCATCTCCATTCCGAGGTATCGTCGCCCTTTAATTTAGGGGCGACGGAAATATCTTATTCTCATGCAATGATCATTCTCATACTTTTCAACTCGCGCATAAACATATCCATGCAGTCACTCAGACTTTACATCATATGCAGTTACTCAGACTTTACATGCAGTCACTCAAACTTAACATCATATGCAGTCACTCAGACTTTACATGCCAATTGCAGTCACTCAGACTTTATATGCAGTTACTCAGACTTTAGATCAGTCACTCAGACTTTACATCATTCACTCAGACTTTACATACAGTCACTCAGACTTTACATGTAATCACTCAGACTTTACATGTAGTCATTCAGACTTGACATCAGTCACTCAGACTTTATCTCAATCACTCAGACTTTGAAAACATTCAGGCTCAGAAGATATTCCAGACTTGAAAACATTTAGGCTCAGAAGATAGGCTTAGGTTTTGAGAACATCTAGGCTCAGGTTTTGAGAACATCTGGGTTCAGAAGATACGTTCAGGAGATAGGCTCATATCATATCTCAGATTTTAAAAATATTCGGGCTCAGAAGTTATGTTTCAAAAGATACCTCAATGCAGAAAATAGACTCAAACTTGTGCAGATTTTGGTCAGATGATGCAGAACATGGTCAAATGCAGAAAATAAGCTCAGACTCATGTGCAGATTTTGCTCAGATGATGCAGAACTTGCTCAGATGTAGTAAACTCCCAAGTTCAAATACATCACTTTTACATGTCGTATGAATATCACACCTTAATAGAATCCATCAAACACCTTTAAGATATATAAGCACTTATCAAGGCAATCATCATAACATCATCACATCATCATTTCACACAATCATTTTCAGATTTAAACTTCATCTACAACCAAGTCACACACCAAACAACCAAGTGCAAGTGCTAAATAGATTAGGTTAATTTAACACCTAGAACTTTCACTTACCTCGGATTGGAAAACGAAGTCTTAAATATGTGAGTCACCTTCAAATAAACAAAAACCGAAATCAACGATTCTTTATTTCCAAACGACAAGAAAACCGTTGAAGAAGAGTAGTTGAAATCAATGCTTTACCAAATTAAAGTTGAAAGAGGAAATTTGAAAATCACGCTCGTGGGGCCTCTGTTTCATGTGCGGCTTTGAAAGATGAAGAAGAGGTTGGTGATGAGAGTTATGGAGGTAAGTTTGTTTTAGCTTTGAGTCTTTGATTTGGGGGAGTTCGTTCAAGCCAAGATGAAAGATCAACTCAATCATGCTTGGAGGTAATGATGACCCTAAATTAGTTAGGACACTTGGATTAATAAGAATGAGTCACAAAGAGATAATTGTAGGCTAGTAATAAATGAGGGGCTTCTTGGCCAAGTAAATAAGAGGGAGTCACCAAGGCATTTATGGGCTTAAGACAAATGAGTGATGCAAAGCATGATGTCAATGGTCTAAGTTCATTGCTTCACGTGGGTAAAATTGGAGAGTAAGAAAGAGATCGGTGGTGACCGAATCGAACAAAAAGAAAAAGTTGAATGCTTGAATCAAATAGTTAGATTGTTAGGTTACCAAAATATTTAATAAACCCACATGAAAGAAATGAAAAACCAATTTTCGTTATGAATATTAAATTCCGGAAAAATATTTTAAATTCACTAAAAATCATTACTAACCCATATGAATGCTAGAAAATTTTCAATTCAAATTCTGAGGTTCGGTGACATCAAATATAATGCTTCGAAACTTATCAACCCCTTTCGAAAATTAACTTGAGGGTGATTTAAATATTGTCACCCATGCTATAAACACACACGATAATAACAATCAAACAAAACTAAAGCCTCAAATGTGGGGCAATCTCACGTGATAAATAATCCTAAATTTTATTATAGGAACCCGAAATTTTTGGAT
Source organism: Metrosideros polymorpha var. glaberrima (assembly GCA_001662345.2). Lineage (NCBI taxonomy): Eukaryota > Viridiplantae > Streptophyta > Magnoliopsida > Myrtales > Myrtaceae > Metrosideros > Metrosideros polymorpha. The sequence continues at coordinate 16,137,634 of BCNH02000003.1, forward strand.
GTCACAAGTATGGTAGATCAATCCGTCGTACCATCGCTTAGGGATTGCAGTTCTCTCATACAAAGTGAATACCAATAGACTTTATGCTTGATTCCGATGTATTTAGTGACAGAAATTGATTATGGGTGAACTGATCAAGAAATAAATCACAATAGCTTTGTATTCCCTTTAGTATTTAATGGCATAAAATGATTCTCCTATCAACTCTTAGGTTTCAATTTCTTGAAACTTGCTATTTTCTGAGTAAAACACAGCCAAAATGTTCAAAGAGTAACAGGGATGTAAAGGAGCTGGTGTTAACCAGTTATAAAATACAATTTCTCTATAAAGAAAAAAAAACATATACGATTCCTTACACTTAATGAAATGACGAAATTATCCAACCAATTAGTAATATATTACTCGCTCGCTCTTCTCCGCAGATGCTCAACCATTGACGACCTGAAGCAAATCCATGCCCACGCCATCATCTCTGGCCTCTCTCGCTTCGTGTACACTGCCATGCGAAGGAACGAACATGAACTATGTAGCGTGCGTTACGTCTCGCATTCCCTCCCACATCATGATGATGGGTTTCTTAGGAGATTTGGAAGGTGGGAAAGCTGCCTCGTTCTCCGCTCGAATGCGTAGGGAAAGTGTCAAGCCATATGCCCGCACTTTCACCGCACCAGTCAGGGCAGCGCTCGCTTTCCTTTACTTGGCCATGTTCACTGTCGCGCGATGATGTTCGGGCATAATGGTGATGTATATGTGGTGAGTTCTCTGATAAGCATGTGCTCTAAGCATGGAGTTGTGAGTGTTGCTGGTTGCTCGTTTGATTGAGGTTCAATCCGGAATATAGTTGGCTAGACCAGCCTTATCAATGGTCGCTGTAGCAGTGGGCTGTCGACGAAGCTTGAGGACAGTTTGATTCAGTGCAGGGAAAATTTCCTGCAGTACCATGATCTCTGGCTACGTTAGGAATGAGTGGTTTGATGAGGCCATTAAGTTGTTTTCTTAGGCGAAAGATCTTGTTGACGAGGAATTAAGCGGATCCCTCAAGAAGGAAAATGGGTTCATAGGTACATAGATGAGAATTGCATCGAGTACAAACTTGGGCTTGGCACTGCGTTATTAACTTCTATGTCAAATGCAGTTCGTTGGATTCGCACTAAAAGTATTTGACTAAATGTCTCTGAAAGATGTAACAACTTGGAGTGCGATGATATTAGGCCTTGTTATTGTTAATGTTGGGATTTTGATATGCAAATCCCATAGAAGGTGAATGAGAAATGTGGATGAAGGTAGTTCCACATTGGATAGAAGAGAGATGGGAGATGGGTTTAAAAAAAGAAGCCTATCAAATGGGGTTGGGCCCCAAGGGGTACCCCACTTTTGTGAAAGGGAGAGGACCTATATAATGCTGGGTCAGTCCCGCGCGCCCGCGCTGCCACTAGGCTCGGGATAGGACTGTTCCTATTTAACTCCCATCAAATTTTTTTCTTCGAACCAACATGTTCGTTTGTCCTAATCGACCTAATCGAACAAACATGTTTGTTTGGAAATTTTTTTCCTTTGAACAAACATATTCGTTTGAAAGATACTGGTTCGGGTTCATGACTCTTCATCCTTAACCGCCTCCTGTATATATATTTTTTCTATTCATTCGGCATTTTAACAGAGAGAAATAATCATTCATTCTTCATCGTCATCATTTCATGCGGTTATTCTGCAAAGTTAAGTTCAGGGTTTCTTTTGAAGAAGTGCCACTTCATAAGAAAGACAATCCGTTCTATCTTGGGAGGCAATTGTCTAAGAACCTTGGGTACCGGTGGAGGGGATAAATTGTCTTAAGGACACAACGTGAATTAATTGGGCTCGGATCATTCGTTTACATTCTCATTACTCATCTATACTTGATTCCAGGTTTGTCGATCAACTTTGTTCTTTGCACGTACGAACACTTAGGCTATAAAAATCTTAAGACAAATTTGCGTGTTGTGTTTGTACAGTTGCGTTTTTTTTAAAAAAATTTTGCTTTCGTAACAAAAATGGCTACAACATCAACGACGCCAATTGCGTCTGTTCCAACTCATGGAGAGAAGCCAAAAATGTTCAATGGGGCTGATTTCAAAAGATGGCAACAGAAGATGTTATTCTACTTCACGACTTTAAATTTGGCAAGGATCCTCATTGAGGATGCTCCTAAGTTGGATGAAGGAGAGACAAGCAAGGAAAAGGTTGCTACTGTAGATGCATGGAAGCATTCTGACTTCTTGTGTCACAACTATATTCTCAACGGTCTGAACAATTCCTTTTACAACATTTATAGTCCGCTAAAAATGGCTAAGGAGTTGTGGGATAGTTTGGACAAGAAATACAAAACAGAAGATGCCAGGTTGAAAAAATTCATTGTTGGCAAATTTCTGGACTTCAAGATGGTAGATTCTAAAACTGTCTTAAGTCAAGTTCAAGAACTTCAAGTGATCATGCATGACATTCATGCTAAAAGTATGATGATTAGTGAATCATTTCAAGTGGCTACCTTAATTGAAAAGTTACCACAGTGTTGGAAAGATTTCAAAAATTATCTCAAACACAAGAGAAATGAGTTATCACTTGAAGACTTAATTGTTCGATTGAGGATAGAGGAAGACAATAGGCTTTCTGAGAAGAAAGTTGGTAGCCATCTAGAGGTCTCAAGGGTCAACGTTGTTGAAGAAGGATCGAAACCCAACAAGAAGAGAAAGAAATATGGAGAGAGATCCACCCAAAGCTTGAAAAAATCTATTGGCAAATGCTACAATTGTAGAAAGTCTGGACATCGTGCCAAAGACTGTAGAGCCAAGAAAAGAAAGAAGACTCAGGTGAATGTGGTGGAACAGATTTCCCATGGTGTTTATGATATCAATCTTACTACTATGATATCCGAGTGCAACATGGTGGGAAACCCCAAAGGATGGTGGATTGATACTGGAGCAACTCGTCATATTTGCGCCAACAAATCGATATTCTCATCTTACACACCTATAGGAGGTGATGAAAAACTCTACATGGGTAATTCATCGACCTCTAAGGTTGAAAATATTGGAAAGGTTACTCTGAAGATGACATATAGAAAAATAGTGACACTAATCGATGTGCTACATGTGCCAGACATATGCAAGAACTTAGTGTCTGGATCTCTCCTTAGCAAGAATGGTTTCAAGATAGTGTTTATGTCTAATAAGTTTGTACTCTCCAAAAATAAGATGTATGTAGGAAAGGGTTATCTTAGTGATGATCTTTTCAAATTGAATGTAATGACTGTTGTACCCAATGCTGTTATGAATAAAGTTGTTTCCGCTTATGTGCTTGAGTCTCTTGATATATGACATGTTAGATTAGGACATGTTAATTATAAGTCAATAAAGAAATAAATGAACATGAAGCTATTGCCAAAATTTGACTATCCAAATGAAAAATGCCAAGTGTGTGTTGAATCTAAATTTTCTAAGCCTCAATTTCATTCTATAGATAATAGAAATACATAACATTTAGATTTAATACACATAGACATTTGTTATATGAAAGCAATACCGTCAAGGGGAGGTAAGAAGTATTTTATCACGTTTATAGATTACTATTTAAGGTATTGTTATGTTTATTTGTTGAGTAGCAAAGATGAAACTGTGAATGCTTTTATAACCTATAAGTCTGAAGTTGAAACTCAGTTGAATAAGAAAATCAAAATGATAAGAAGTGATAGAGGAGGTGAATATGAATTTCCTTTTGAAGGAATTTGTTCTGAGTTTGGTATTATTCACCAAATTACTCCTCCTTATGCGCCACAAGCTAATGGAGTGGCGGAAAGGAAAAACTGGTCTTAAAATGAAACAATGAATGCATTGTTGATTAGTTCCGGTTTACCACAGAATTTTTATGAGGAGAAGCTGTTTTGACGGCAAATTTTATCTTGAATGGAGTACTCCACAAGAAGACACAACAAACTCCCTATGAGAATTGAAAAGGCAGAACGCATAATCTTAAATATCTCAAAATGTGGGGGTGCTTGGCTAAGGTTGCGGTTCCTAAACCTAAAAAGGTTAAGATAGGATCGAAAATCGTTGATTGTATTTTTATTGGATATGCTCTTAACAGTAATGTATATCGATTTCTTGTTCATAAGTCTGAGGTCCCAGATATCCATGTTAATACGATCATTGAGTCAAGGGACGCTTCGTTCTTTGAGAATATATTTTCGTACAACATAGTATATGAGCCAATTAACAATGATAAAAGGCCTCGAGAAACTACACCTAGAAGCGATCCCATGGAGGACGAACCTAGACGTAGTAAAAGACAAAGAACTTCTAAGTTTTTTGGACCTGAATTTCTAACATATTTGTTAGAAAATGAGCCTCGAACTTTTAAAGAGGCTGTGACATCCCCAGAAGCCCTGTTTTGGAAAGAAGCTATCAATAGCGAAGTCGAATCCATCTTATCAAATCATACTTGATAATTGGTTAACCTTCCTCCTAATAATAAACCACCATAATGTAAGTGGATTTTCAAGAGGAAATTAAAAGCAGATGGTACTATTGATAAATATAATGCTAGGCTTGTGGTAAAAGGATACAAGCAGTGAGAAGGTCTTGATTATTTTGACACTTATTCACTTGTTACAAGAATTACATCTATAAAGATGTTAATTGCCATAGCTGCGGTGTATAAACTTGAAATCCATCAAATGGATGTGAAAACAGCTTTCTTAAACGGGGATCTAGAAGAAGAAATATATCTGGAACAACCTGAAGGTTCGCTGTTCTAGGATAAGAGAAGAAAGTATGTCGGCTTATCAAGTCTCTCTATGGCTTGAAACAAGCACCGGAATAATGGCATGCTAAATTCGACCAAGTCATGTTGTCGAATGGTTTTAAGATTAATGAGCGTGATAAATGTGTATATGTTAAGAACACTCATAATGGTTTTGCCATTTTGTGCTTGTATGTAGACGACATGCTTATATTAGGCAACAATAATGAGGTTATCAAGGTGATCAAATGCATGCTCACTAGTAAATTTGATATGAAAGATATGGGGGTTGCAGAATGTTATTTTTGGGATTAAAATCCATGAGACATCTGGAGGATTAGCTCTATCACGGTCTTATCACATTGAGAAAATTCTTAGAAAATGCAAGAATCTAGACATAGTACCAGTAAAGACTTCGATAGATGTCAATTTACATATTTCAAAGAATACTGGTGAGCAAGGCTCAAAATAAGTATGCTAGTAAACTAGGCAGTTTAATGTATGTCATGAACTATACTTGGTCGGACATAGCTTGCGCTATGAGCAAGCTAAGTCGATTTACAGTTAGTTCAAATGAAAACGATTGGAGAACTATGAAACGTGTATTGGGATATTTGAAGCATACTCAAAATTATGCTTTGCACTACACAGAGTATCCAACGGTACTTGAAGGATACTGTGATGCAAATTGGATAATCGGCACAAGAGACACAAAATCCACAAGTTGGTATGTATTTATATTTGGTGGAGGAGCGGTGTCTTGAAAATCATCCAAATAAACTTGTATTGCGAGATCTACTATAGAAGCAAAATTTATTGCTTTGGATAAGGCTAGTGAAGAAACAGAGTAGCTTCGAAACTTCTTAGAAGACATTCCTAACTGGCCTAAACCAGTGCCAGCTGTGTGTATTCATTATGATAGTCAAGTGGCAATAGGTAAGGCAAGGAATGTCATGTATAACGGGAAGTCTGGACATATTCGTCGAAAACACAATACTGTAAGACAACTACTCTCTAGTGGAATTATCACGATTGATTTTGTGAAGTCAAAAGATAATGTTGCGGATTCACTAACAAAAGGCCTAATTAAAGAGATAGTTGTGAAAACATCAAGGGAAATGGGTTTAAGGCCTATAAAATAAGTCATTATAGCGGAAACCCTATCTAGTTGACTAGAGATCCCAAGATCTAGATTCAAAGGGACAACCAAGTTATGCAGGCAATGTAGAGTACTATCAACTCTTACTCATTCCCGTATGGAAACAGTACTGACATATGAAGGTTAAGCGTAAGATTTTAATGATTCTGATTTGGGTATGTGATATACCACACATTTAAAAATCACCTATGTGAGTGTGAAGTGAGGACCGCTTCTATGAAGAATTTGAAAGGCCAAATTCTCGAAAGCACTCATAAAACCAGGCCGTGTTCATGGCCAAAACGAATACAATAGTGAGAACAAACTTTGTTTGAGAGATAGTTATATAATTCCTATTGTCTTGACCTACACCAAAGGTCGACAGTTCAAGGACATCAAGTCTATTGATTGACTGAGTAAATCTGATAGGTCTCACTAGGGAAAGTTCAAAATTTCAGACTACTTATCCTGATGCAGCGTTCACTTATGGAATAATCGTATATTGCATCTCATGCATGCACTAAGAGTCACGTTATCTGAATTTCTCATTCATGTGGGGGATTGTTGGGATTTTGATATGCAAATCCCATAGAAGGTGAATGAGAAATGTGGATGAAGGTAGTCCCATATTGGATAGAAGAGAGATAGGAGATGGGTTTAAAAAGATAAGCCTATCAAATGGGGTTGGGCTCCAAGGGGTACCCCACTTTTGTGAAAGGGAGAGGACCTACATAATGCTGGGTCGGTCCCCGCGCGCACCGCCGCCCGCCTACCGGCCAGTTCGGCTTGTGACTGTTCCTATTTAACTCCCATCAATTTTTTTTTCTTCGAACCAACATGTTCGTTCGTCCTAACTGACCTAACCGAACAGACATGTTTGTCTGGAATTTTGTTTTTCCTTTGAACAAACATGTTCGTTTGAAAAATACTAGTTCGGGTTCATGACTATTCATTCTTAACCACCCTCTGTATATATATTTTTTCTCTTCATTCGGCATTTTAACAGAGAGAAATAATCATTCATTCTTCATCGTCATCATTTCATGCCGTTATTCTACAAAGTTAAGTTCGAGGTTTCCTTTAAAGAAGTGTCACTTCATAGCCATTCTATCATGGGAGGCAATTGTCCAAGAACCTTGGGTACCGGTGGAGGGGACAAATTGTTTTAAGGATACAACGTGAATTTGTTGGGCTCGAATCATTCGTCTGCATTCTGATTACTCATCTATACTTGATTCTAGGTTTGTCGATCAACTTTGTTCTTTGCACGTACGAACACTTAGGCTATAACAGTTAATGGTGAGAATGAAACAGGGCTACAGCTTTCTTTGAGATGGAGAATAGGGGACGTTTATTGGAGCTCTGATGGCATGCCATTGGAAATGTCTAATCAATTAAGCATGGCACTTGTTTGGATGTCCGAGCAAAGGTTACTGCATAGCTCCAACAATTGAGCACTGTAAATGCATGGTTGACCTCTTGGCTTGGGCTAGACAAATAAAAAATCATTTATGCATATTAGATAATTGAAAGGATTTCGAAGTTTTCTTGGTGTTTTTGATCCCTCTATGCCATTTCCATTAAGATTCATCTTCTGTCCCGTTGTTTAGCATGACCCAGGCGATTCCATCTTTGTTGAACCCCAGTCCGAATAGCAAAAGACACCTGACGGTGAATGAGAAGATGATCAACTGGATGGCCAGAAGTTTAACACATGCAACACCAATGTGATGGCGATTGTTATGGAGTGTATATGTGCAAGTAGCAATTGTGTGCTTTGTTTGATTTCTTTGCCATTGTGTTTATTGGTCAATTTTGTGTTGTAGGCTTTTGGGACTTAGAACCTGGTGTTATCAATGAAGCCATCAGTATCTCTGCCGCTCAGGTTCACTTTATTGTGTTCATTATCATTTTAATGATATTTCTCCACAGGAGTTCTCTTCTTGGATGTTAAAGGGAACTAATCTTCATTTGGAGCTAAAGAATTGCTATACGCATGCTTCATAGTGCAAAAAGTAGCTAGTAGCAATTGAGCTTCTGTATTATTGGGTTACTTAGTGTAAGTACCAAAAGGAGCACACTTGTTTTAGACTATGAGACGAGACTTTACTAGTTCTTGTCTGGCTCAAATAAAAGTGGATTGGTCCAGCTAATATAATTTAGAGGATATATTAAGGTACTTGTGCAGTGGATCTAATTAAAGTTTCTCCCAAGACTAGTGTTTCTAAGAGAGGACCGATTATGTTCATATCCTTGGTAAGACTGTTCTGCATAGTAAAGGAAGGTACAATATTCGTGACATCAAGTTATAATTTATTGTGCAATTACTTGAAATCTGTAAACATGAGTCAGCAGATAATTTTTTCTTGTAATTCTCAAGTTTTGGTGCATCGATCAGGAATTGGTGTCAATATGATAGATGGTGGGCTTTACCACCGGTGTTCAGGTTAATTTATATAGTTGCGTCATGTGGATGCAGACATGTCTTGCATGGTCTTTACATCTAAATGTGGAATTATTTAATGTCTATTGTGATACCTATAGATTTGGAAGAATTTGAGTGGTGTTACTTTGAACAGCTAATATGTTTATTTCCTAAATATGTAGTTTCTGGGTGAATACTCAACGAATAGCTTTTATCTTTTCTACAGTGTTTGATGAACTCACATGGAATCTAAGATTTGCTGGCATTCTGCCCCCTAGATGATTTGTGGCTGAATTTTATAAATCCTTATTATCCTAAGCTCTTGCTTTCCCCAGAAATCATTGTATATTTGAACCCATGTCTGTTAACATAGTTGATTTGCACTTATCGTGTGGCCACATTGATAGAATGAAACAGCTAATATAGCAATCAACTCTGAAAAGTTCCCTGCAGAGATATATAGAAAGCAGCTACTGTTGTGCTTCAACTTCAGTAGATTTATCTCTCTGTCTTTCCCCCTTTATCTGCTAGTTAGACACCGAAAGAATGACGTGTTAGAATGACTTGTTATTAAGTGCATACTCATGGGGTAACGTGTGCCCATGAAATGTTTAGAACTTGGGCATAGTTGGGTTTGAAGGACCGAAGGAATGTAGCCTGGTGATAAACCTTGTGTCATTGTTTTATCGTTTCCATACATTTTGTTTGTCTTCCATCATTAATTTTGCATGCCAAACATTCTTATTTTGTAAGCTTGCTATACTCTCTGGAAATTCTGTGAGTTTCTACACTGGGTAACTTGGAATCTTTTTCGGTTTCTTTTCTGTAGTTTGTTGATTTTATATCTGTTTTTCATGCAGTGGTTATGCAATGCAGATAAGTCTTCTCACGAACCACGGTTAAGATTGAAGTATGTTCCTTAGTTTTGGATGATAACTGGATGATTGTCCGAAATGATAAAAAAATTTCTTCTTTTCAGCTTTTCTATCTTGCAGAACTTCTAGTCCCTATTTGGCTGGCTTATAATCGACATTTGTCCTGATTGTTTTTAGGGCATCATATAGATGCTTAGCTAGGGGAGAAAGAACAGCTTTTTAAAGTTTATCCAGATAGTATAGCCCAGCGTGAGTTGATTTTGAGTTCTGCCATGCGTGCTGGATTCGCAGGTGGTGTGGCGGTTGACTACCCACACAGGTACCTATATTATTACCTGAATTTATCTTGGTGTTAAACATTGATGGAACAACATATGTTGTGCATATATATCTTTGTATATATTCTGTCAATTGGAAGTCATCCATTAAAGTTAAGTTTCTGGGAGCGGAACAAGAGAACTTTCAATGGAGAGGAAATGCCCTTTTCTGTAATTATTGAAAGTTGGTTGAAAATCCTATACTTTTGGTATAGTGGACAGTCATGTGGATATGGAAATACTTTAAATTAACATTGTGCATAATTTGTCTAATGACAGAGCTCTTTTGGTTATGAGCTCTTTTTGTATACAGGGTTCCACTTCCTTGGTGCTCTTCAGGGGTTTCCACTCCCTTTGTGCCCTTCAGCAATATTTTCTATTTTCTTTTCCCTATCAAAATTAATTAAATTGCTGAGAAATTACTTCAATAATCTTATTAGTTTATTTCTTAAATATGCGACAGCTTATATATGAAATTATCAAAATGTGCACATAATCCACTTTAGCTGTCATTGCCTTTCTCTTACTAATGGGTTATTGTTGCCTGGGATAACTCGCAAAACCGAGCTAATAACGTTGGTCCATGATTATGTAAAGATTCTTATCAATGTCATGTCCAGAGTTGCTTGTAATTGTCGTGACAAGTTTTCCTTTTTCTGTTTTCTTCTTAAGGACTGCCTAATGACAAGTCGAAGCAAGAGAAGTGCCATTTAACAATAGATTATTCAACAGCTTCGGTTGCAGAATAAGTGTTCTAGACTGTGTGGATGTGATAAGAATCTGAATGTTCTGGGTAAAGGCTGAGCACTGCCACAGTAATTTGGATGAATGCCTTTATGAGAATCTTAGAGAAGAAAAATGAGCTAACCACGAAATCATTGTTGAAAACAGCACGAAGAGCAGGAAAGAATACCTTGTGCTTACTTGTGGGCTGCCATATGCCACTCCTGCCATACCAGAGGGGAGAGGGGAAGATGGGGAGAGTTCCTCCAATGATAGCAGTGGTGATGAAGACAATCGAACAGTCAGCTTGCGTCATAATTTATAGTTGAATGTTATGTTAGACTTGTTCTGAACATGGACTTGCCTATCAAATTCAGTTTTTTTCCCTTTTCTTTTCTCTTTGTTCATTTTTAGGCTCATTCTATATGTGGGTTTGCATAAGAAACTCTCTCTCTCTCTCTCTCCCTGTTCTTTTGGTATTCTTATGTGAATATTCTTTTGTAAGTGTTCTATTGTAAGCATTGACTGCGGCAATTTTCTTTTCGTTTTGCTCTCTTTTCAAATGCAGGTTAGTATCTCCACCGGGCACTGGCCATTGAAGAAACAGAAACTATATAGGAGAGGCAAGGGAAGAGCGTGGGTTATGACAAAGAAAGAGCAGACGAGGAGAAAAGGGAACGTGGTGCCTCCTGACACAGAGTACATGGCTTGCGAGCGCGAAGCTCGGTATCGATCAGGGGCGGGCATGAGCTGTACCAAGAGATTTTCACAATAGAATTTCTGCATGCGTGGCCCATTTTTTAGAAACATCGCTAATTGTCCACCGCGCTATTTATGCTTTTCCATATCCAGCGGTCAAATGTAATTTCCTCTTTCAAGTTATTAACGACGTATTAGTGTTGATGTATGTATATGCAACTTTGGAGAGAGACATAATGGTCCTGCGAAAATTTTGGAGTGACTAACTATGTCATCGTGGTTGCAGGACCTACCTTCCATGTCCTGTCTTGTCCTTCCATCCTTGTGTTCTTTTTACTCTCTCTTTATCTTGTGACCAGCTTCAACCTTATGTTTCTGGGAGATTAATGAGCTAAACCTGCCGGTAATCTTGGTTTTTAAATTGAGTTTTGTCCATGGTCGGTTTACTTGGTTTCATCAGGAAGGCTACTCTAGTCTCTACTGAGATATCACAGGTTCTTTTGGACCTTAAAAGAACGATGTTGCACGAGGGCATTCGATTAAATGTCTGTTTTCGGGGTTTACTTGGGTGACACTCGAGGAGCCGTGACTAATTAGCAAAGAGTACGATTCAATCTAAGATTGATGTGATTCTACAAATGCATTTTCAGGTCACCATATTAGTCCATCGAGGGCGATTGCTAAGATATTTGATGAATGGTTTGGTTGTATGAATGAGTTAAATGCTCACGTTGGTGAACTCAGATGCATTTGATCCTGACATGTGCCTGTAAACTTCTTTCGGTGAACTTCAGGTATATAAACAACAATTCATTGGCTTCATTCTTTTAAGAATTTATCTAAAATCTAAGAAGCAAATCTTGGAATTATATGATCAATTGCACATCTAGACAAACAAACGCAACGATGATGTTCTGCTGATTCGGAACTTCTGAACATATATAAGCTTCTGAAATTGAACTTGTTCAGTCTCAAATCAGAGTACATAAAAGCTCAATCTTTTAGAAGACCAAAAACTAACATCGGACATCATTAACGTACTCATTAAAACCCAACTTCAGTAAGCAGAAACAGGGTTGATGTTCAGTACTGTAGCAGCGGGCTAGTTGACGAAGCTCAGGGACTGTTTGATTCAGTGCCGGGGGAAACTGATGTTTGTTATCAATGCACTAAAGTCGTTCCAAAGAAATCGCGGCAAATTACTTAATCCATCGGAAAAAAGAGAATTCATTTCTTATTAGGACTCTTACAAACTAAAAACTAATTACTGAGGATCTTATATTTCTCCTTTGCTACGACATAGCGGACACGAACCATTCCTCTCGAGCCACTCAATGATGCATCTGCTGTGAAAGAGGTGTGAACACGGTATCTACATCGTTTTATCTGCCCCACTCAGTTCCTCTAAGCAAATACAACTGCATCCGTTGCTGTCCCGGACAGAGCAGCCCTTCCCCTCGATCTTTTCCATGGTGCTTCTAGAGACGCCCCACGTGACATGGTCGGGATCAGAGTAGTCGGAGTTTCTGCTTGGAGTTTCATTTAGATTGATGGGATTGTCCATAAATTAGTCATTGATGATCCTACCACACGCACTCCCAGATGCAGTGGACTTTGTTGATGGAATCATGAAGGAGGAGAACAGATGTGAGTGGCATTAGGGCAGTGATGAAGTGGCAACCTAGACAGTACATAAACAGGAGTGGAGGGTATAGTTGGCCGTTGCGAGCGGGAAGTAACAGACAGCTCAATTTAGAAGAATTCAAGGTGCGTATTTTCTCCTTTATGGTTTCGTAGGAGCATGGCATGCTTGTTGTTCTGCTTTATAGTTATTCGGCTTCCATTTCACAGAAAGCTAGTATACAGTAGATGGCTGTTATGAGTTTAAAACTGCAACTGGCACTGGTTAAAATAAAGCTAGTATAGAGTAGATATCCGGGAGATAAATTAAACGAATTGACTGACCAAGAGGACAGCATCTTTCTTGTATTTCAAATCATGCTGTCTAGGAGGGATTTAAAAGATACACTGGAGTATGTCTGGTTGGGAATATCTGGTTTATGAACATCTTTCTTGTTCAAAATAGTTACGGTTGTCTTGATGCTCTTTGGCTTCATTGTGGTTGCAGTCATTTACTTTTGCCAGGATGTGTATGTTGTTTAGTTCAAGCCCTGAAATGCAGCTGATCTGACCGTGTTTTACAATATATGTCCTGTGGCTTCATATTGTTAGATTTTGTGTTTTCTGAAGACTCCTTAGCCTGTACAGAAGAAGTAATTTTCTCATTAACCACTTGTTCACAGTTGAGTCCATCAATCGGCATTTGTCGAAGTGTGTTCTTTCAATTTTCATACTTATTGGAATGATTGGTTTGGCTGTAAGTTTGAATCACGCGCTAATGACCGACTTCGTGTTTTCTCCTCAGTAAATGTGCCTTTTGACTCGAACTCCTGCTATAATGCATAGCTCAGTGCCAAAACCTTGTGTAAGGAATGCCCAAGGACTTAAAGTCCTGAATCTCTTTTTCAAAATGTCATCCGTGCATCGTTTCTTTTCTCCAGAAACCGATCAACCTGGTCGACTCTGGTTCAATTAGTTTTTGACTCGAGGTTCAGCAGATTGAAAGTGGACAAGACCTCAGTTAACCAGGTGAACTGCTCGTTCCATTTCCATTTTCTGAAACACTGAACCAAGACAAATTTGCCTCTCTTCCATGTGCTGCATATTGTTGGATGGAGAGCTCCTGCTCACCTAGTCATGCGATTTTAAAGGATGTATTTATGCTGTGATCATGATTACTTGCTTATTATCTTTCTGGAGGTAAAACAAATGACTCTGAAGTTCGTAGAACTAGACACCTCACCAATTTAGGCCTTAGTGTTCGACCCAAAATAAAAAATAAAAATTAGGCCTTAGTGTCTTCCACAACATATTGGCACTGTCAGAATGCAAATTCTTTTTCCAATGTACTCTTTATGTCTTCCAGTCATAGTGCTATTCCTGCATACTCAGGATTAATGACAAGACTTGTCTCACCATGTAGTTGAATACAGGGCCATGTTCAAGTCGAGGAATAACGACTAATTGTGCATGATATGAAAATTGTCACATAAGAAACGTGTTTCTGGTGTGTTTTGATGGTTAGATAGTTAGATCTGGTACTTACAATTGGTATCTCAGATATGATCGAGAAAGTTTCGTCTTTGATCATCAATAACAATGGTGATGGTGGTTTATGTGCGTGAGCGTGGCATGGAAAGTCTTAGAATGTCCACATTGAATCTTTAATATGCTGTCCAACATGTTTTCTCAATAAGTAATGAAGGACTTTATTAGCAGAGCAATTCTGATGTCAGAACGAGAATGAAAGGAAAAACCAACAAAAGTAGAGAAGCACCAGACTAGGTGGAATCAGAGCACTATGCTTGTGAGCACTGAAAATTACTAGAACATTTACAGTGCTCTTGATGCGAATTACTATCTGCCGATCTTTTAAAATTTTGATATGCTATTTCAGTATTCTTATGGAGTGAACTGTGTTTTCTCGGGTCAATTCCAAAGGACTTTACATGCTTGAAATTCATAGGCAGCACAATACTTGAAAGCCTTCGAGTTTACATGCTTCTAATCAGCAGGGAGGATGAAGTTTCATTTTCGGCCTTCTGTACCTGATTTTTGAAATGTGGTTCTAGTTGTGTTGACCTCAGCAGTTGGCATTGTGTACAAATCTCTCTTGCTTGGCTAAGAAATGACAGACAGCAATTGGTCTCGACCGGAGAATGAGGCACCATTGACACCATCTGATTATTTTCTTGGGATGTACCCCTGGAATTTATCTGAACAAAGCTGCAGCGCACCAGCGGAAAACACTTTCATACATTGAGATCTAGTGAATTGTCATAGAAGTTGAAGTGTCTTATTTTACTTCGCCAGTCATTTCAGAGGTAATTTGATAGATCGATAATATTGTGCGACTGTTTTACTACATCATACACCTAGCGAACCAGGAGCAGTGCTAGGGGCGCTAAAACTTCTTATCGAAATTTCTTCAATATGTTTCTGTGATAAATCTTGAATTCCTTTAGAAACTAGCAGGGTGTTGATGCTTTGGATGATCAGTAACCTGTCTGAATTTAAACATCAAATAGGATCTGGTCAAATTACTTGGTGATGAGTTTCAGCAGAAAGCCACAACTCTGCTTTGTTTGCTATTGGATAGGGTTTCAAGGGTTCGACCCTAGGCACGACCCCGACCCGAATGTGATAAAAGCAAGAAGTCCAGTTGCCATTGGTGTCGTTCGATATTCCCACAGGCTAATTAACGCGATTTTTTCTCAACAGCGCATCTTCTGTTGCTCCGTGAGTAAGTTCTTAAATTCTTCTCTACAAGTGAACTCAATATGATAATGTGGATAATTTGTCTGTAAGTTGGCGAGGGATCATAGTGATATGGCCTTTCTTCGTAAGAAATTAAGAATACAATGTTCCCTATTTATGTTAGAACTGACCTTTTCCCTTGTGTTAGTGAAGCAATCACGAATTTTCAAAGGGTATTACAATTTTTTGAAGAGGGCTTGTCAATAACAAACTGGGACAGAAATTGGATGATTTTTGCTATTAATTTTTGCTGTTCTTTCTTCAGTTCTTGTCGAGCTATTCAAGCCAGGGGAAATGCATATGATTTCTTTATCCCTTGGTAAATTCTGAGATCATACTAAGTCTATTGGAATTCGATTTGTGAGTTGGGAGATCAAGAAGGAAAGAAGGTGAGTTTGTGTTCCTCCTTTGGCACTCTGAAGTTGCGACTGCCTTGAGATTTTTGTTTTATGTTTTATGTTTTTCATTCATTATTGACAGACGAGAGAGAGAGAGTAGCGGGAGCAGAACAGAGCTGAGCAGTGCAGAGTGAGAGACGATGATATTAGTGCCGCCCTTTCCCAAATCCAAATTAAACAACTCAATGAATCAACCTCGTTCGCTTCTTAAGGTCATGAACCGGAACTAGTTGTCGACTCGCAAGACTAGTTGTCGATTTCAAGGTTGCCAATCGACTATCAAGATATCCATATGCAAATTTGTTGCTACTAATCAAATACCTAGCAACTGGAGGCTATTGTAATCGATTTGCATCGCCGTTGCTTGATCTTCCAAGATGTCTATTGAGTTGCCCAGGTTGATGAACGAATTAGAGTCTAGGTTATTTACTTTGCATTTGGTCAAATGCATTTAGTCAATAGTTTTATGAGTCTCAAGTGTGTTGCAAGTTTCAAGAATCAAAGTTCAAGTTTCTATGTGTTTTAAATGTATTTTTTAGTTCCTAAGTCTTTATTGAGTTTTCTAGTTCATATGTCTTTAATGCTTGGGTAGTTTGTTAACCCCTGAATTTTAGTCGACAATTCAATTTTTCATTCTTACAAAATAATAATAATAATAATAATATAACAAGCAAATTGACAAATAAAAAAGGGGAGGGATCGATTTGGTTCTTCTTCTAATTTAGAAAGCCCACAAGAGGAGAGTTATCCAATTGGCCCGTCGTTTGTGCCCAAGCCCAAGTGTAGCCTAGACTATTACCCGAGCCTATTAAAATCCAATTCAGAAGCCCGTTTACCCATTTACATTAAATGGGCCCAAAAGCATACGGATTTGGGCGATTTTTCTCTCTGGTTTTGTTCTCTCTCTCTTTGAGTGTATCGGAGAAGATAAAAGCTCTCGTTCGAAGCCACTTCGCTGGCGCCAGCAACCGCAGGTAAAGTTGTTAAGCCTCTGTCGCTCCCGAAGAACGTTTGATCGCCATAAGAAGTCGATTCTGAAGATTGTTCGATCGCCGTGAGAAATTGCTCCGTCGAGTGAGGATACTCACCATAAGTCTTCAATGGCCAGTTCAACAGCAGTTTTCAACTGGCCGTTTTGCCTCAATTCCGTTAGCCGAGAGGACCCGAAGCACATTAGTCTCACATGGTGTTCCTTCACCAGTGCAGTGCGGTGCCGATCCTTACTAGTGGCACTTTCCAAAGTTTTTCCAATTAGAGATTATTCTAATCGATTTGCATTGTTGTTGGTTGATCTTCCAAGATGTCCATTGAACTGTCCAGGCTGGTGAACGAATTTAGAGATTAAATTTAATTACTTTGCATCTGGTCAAATCTATTTAACCCTACTTTTATGAGTCATGTGTTGTAGGTCTCAAGAGTCAAAAGTTCAAGTTTGCATGTATTTTAAATGCATTTTCTATTTTTTAGGTTTTTATTGAGTTTTCTAGTTCCTATTCTTTAATGTTTGGTTGGTGCCATGTCCACTAAAAATAAAGGAGTATTCTCAAATGTGAGATAGGATTCGAATATTGATAAGACAAGAGAATTCTTCAAGTGAGCGAATATCTTTTCGATTCTTTGTCCTTGGTTAGTGAATCTTTTCTTGGTGGTGAACTATGAAACCTTTTATCATTGGCTAGTGGTTTTCCTTTCAATCTTGGTGGTGAGTTTTACCGATCCCGAATTTATTTATCCTTAGCGGGTGGCTTGTCCTGTAAACCTTGGTAATGAACTTTGTCTATCTCAATATTTATCATTGATTGGTGGCGCATACTTTATGCCTTGTTGGTGATCGAAACCTATCCGTTATCACTCAAAACACATTCCTCACCTTACACACACATCTCTCTCTCTCTCTTTATATGTGTGTGTGTGTGAGTGTGTGTGAACCAAACCAAAAGGAGAATTACAACCTCAATCTCTTGCAAAAAATCTTACTAAGTCCATTCCTTTTATTAAAATGAAAGGTAACTATAGATTCTTATCCAAGTGATAGAATCGTAATTTCACAAGATCAATGTAACGAACACATAATTTCCAAAACTTTATATCCATTCAAAATTTATATTCGAACCCCATTGTCCCGTAACAAACTGGGAAATATCTTTCTTCCTAGCCAACCATGTGTGAGCTCTACCTATTAAATTCTTTCCGATGTTTACTTTAGCCCTATTTTGTCCATTATGTATATTTTAGCCCTCGAAATGTAGAAGGGAAAAGGACACAAATGGTTTCCAAATTTTGGTCTAATGTGCAATGTTTTTTCTGAACTTTTAATTTGTCTAATGTAGTCCCTAAATTTTGGTTAAATGTTTAGTATCTAATGTCGTCTTTGAACTTTTAATTTGTTCAATGTGATCTTTGAACTTTTAAACATTTTCATATAGTCTAAGAATTACATTGAACATTGACCAATAATTTATGGACCATATTGAACAAATTAAAAGTCTATGGACGACATTACACATTGGATCAAATTTCATGAACCACATTGCACAAATTAGAAGTTTAGGGAGTACATTACAAATTGGACCAAAGTTCATGGAACATTTGTGCTTTTATTCCAATGCAAAAGCATCCAAAATTCAACAAACGTGCAATTTGTCTTGCTTCTTGCTTGATGTAAGTTGATTTTGAAAGGGGAGATCATCATAAATGTTGATCGCTAACTTAATGGTGTCTACTTCTAAAAGTGTATTAATTAGAGAGACATACGAGAATCTGCGCACAGTGTGTGCATGAGCTACTGCATTTATACAAAATGAGCATCATTTAATCAAAATTGATCAAGGTCATTTAGTTAAAAGCGAGAATTCACATGTTATATATCTTCTTTGCTAAATTCATACGAAGACAACCACCAAAAACTCAAAAGAAAACGATGAAACACCTCATGTAACTCTAGTGGCATTCATCCTTTGCATTCTCGTTGCCCTCAAATACTCCGGGACATGTGGCTTTAGCATCAAGTTCAGTACAATACATCAACCCAAGACAAAAAAAAGTTTTTTTTTTTCCTTTTTATGGCCCAAAAATGTTGTTTTTTGGCTTGGCTTAAATGTGTATGTAATTAGCTTGGCTTAGCATCAAACTCATATACATCCAAATATTTTCTATCCATATTTGCTAGAGAATTTGTCCAAAAAGTCCTAGACTTATTGCACTTTTGTCAATTCAGTCATAATCTTTTTAATTGTGCCAATAGAGCTTTAAACCTTTTCACATATCCCCAATTAGTCCATCTGGCCAATTTTGGCCGAAAATCATTCATGTGGACGCCGGCCGTCCTACGTGGAATGGGCAACTCTGACGTAAATATTTTAATATTTTAATTATTTATTTTTCTTTTCTTTTTCCTGTTTTTCTTTTCTTTTCTTTTCTTTTCTTTTCTTTTTTTTACAATTGTGGCCGACGAGATCACCAACCAACCATTGTTGTCCATAGGCGAGGGCGTCGAGTCCTCACCCAGATCCAAGTGAAGGGCTCAGGGCCCTCGCCCAGACTAGGCGAGGGCATCACAACTCTTGTTGGCTAGGGCCCAACGCCCTTGTCCAGCCTAGGCAAGGGTTGCTAGCCCTCGCTTGTGGCCGGCAACCATGGTTGGGGAAAAAAAGGAAGGAAAGAAAAAAAATAAAAAAGGAAAGAAGAAAAATAAAAATAAAATAAAAAATCGAAAAGATATTAAAATATTATTAAAAATTGTTCACGTCAACGATTTCCGATCAAAATTGGCCAGATGGACTTAATTGACAAAACATGAAAAGTTTTAGGACTCAATTGGCACAATTAATTGTAGGACTCAATTGACAAAAGTGCAACAGCTTGTAAAATTTTGGACAATTTTCCCCATATTTGCCATGCAAATGCATTATATATTTGATATATCAGATAAAACCAAAGTGTAGTCAGTCAGTTCAATTCTTTTCCCTACTGAGAGAAAAACAATTAATTAGCATTTAGCACATATCTCGATCGATATACGATCGGTTGTTGTATTTTGTAATGTGGAAATGTTAGTATGAATCGCATTCAAGAATAAAAAATTGGCTTTTCGAATTTAATTAGATGGTAATTAATGGAATAACAGGTGCCCAGATGGGCAAGGACCCTTGGATATTCCCTGATGTGTCTTGTCTTCTTCTATATAATTTGAGATAATTTTCTAGTGTCAACAACTTTTTGCGGATAGAGACCCTTAGCTTGTGACAATTATTGTAATTGCGTTACATTATACGCCAAATTGTCCATAGTCTTAGCTTGTAACCATTATCGTAATTGCGTTATATTATACTCCAAATTGCTCATAGTCTGTAAAATAAGGACCAAAAGAGTTAAAAACATACCACTTCTATCTTATCATTCCCTCCCAGAACATGAGAAAGCCACATGTAATAGCATTAGTGGAGCCACATGGCTTAAGAAAAGATGCTCGAAATCGGAATTTTGCTCATCTCCTTAAGGCCCTCACATGTCATATAGATCAATCATGTCCATTTATATAAAAATGGGGATTGATGAAATTTTGACATTTGAAATCATCTCTGACGCTATTCTATCTTGTCTTCTTATTATATATAGATATATGGATAGTTTTCATAAGGGCCAAAGTTTTAAGATGAGAGTGCTTTTGATCATGTTTATCATAAAGAGAGATACATTATACTAAATGTCATAAGTTCTAATTATTCTATACATTTGCTTGATACTTGGGTGGGTAAGACGGGGTTTGAACACCGAACCACTTTTACAAAACACTAAATAGTTTCAAGTAATCAAGTCTAATTACTAAATCAATCACGAAGATAAGAAAATTCATTTCTGATCAGAAATCTCAAAAGATAAAACTAACATATTCCGGATTTCTTTCTTCTGCCATCAAGACAATGGACAAGAATCGTTCCTCTCAAGTCACTCGATGATGCATCAACTGTGAGCGAGATGCCAACACGTATCTCCATCACTTTCTTTGATCCATTTAGTTCTTTTAAATAAATACAACAATATCTATCACCAAGAGTGGCTCTTCGTGCTTCTCGAGACATCCCGCATGACTTCCTCTTTGGTGACCAATTCCATATTTATGTTCATGTCGAATTGTCCATGGCCATGACCCGATCCCTAAAAGGATGTACATAGATAAGTCTTATAATATCATGCCAAAAGCTGTTGCCCAAAGCATCGAGAACTCTCTTGATATGCGTTTCGCAGAGGTATTTTCGTGAGAAGATGTCGAGTGGTGTCTCAAAACTCGACTCGGAGAGTGTAGTGTCTCGAAAATTTGTCCTCTCTCATTATGGATCGAAGAGTAGCAATTCATGCCTCTCAACCGAGAAGTTGAAGACACTGGTTTAAAAATGGGTTACATAAGGTTCAGTGTTGTAAAAGCTCATTCAAATATGGGTTTTAATGGGTATTAACGCAACCCACCTAAGTCACAGACTTCTTGAAAAAATGGAAAAGAGGACGCTTCACCGTACACCCTTAAGGAGCATCACTCTTCTCCAAGTCACTCTCTAGCACATAGTGAGTGAAGCGATGCCAAACTCAGCACAAAAAGCTTCCCATTCTACTCCGAAGGGAGAGAGCCGCAAGAGCAACGAAGGTGGACAACCCAAGAATAGCGGCGGCGGACAAATAGCAAAGGCTGCGGTGCATGAGTAGCTACTCAGCAAAGGAATCATCGAGAGCCACCCTACTACCTGGCCGGGAGGACCCTAAGATGCTTCGGGACAGGGGCTACAGGGTTGCCTCCTCCAAGATCAACATCTCTCTTGCCGACTTCCGCACTACTGATTGTCAGAGCCTCGAGATCGACCGTCTCCGCATCTCCAACTCCGGCGCTCTGATCCTTCCAAGCGAGTAAGCATTCCATCATGGTAAGTTTTCTGTGATGTACAATCATCAATGTCTCCAATATGGTTGTACTCTTAGGACTAGGGTGTTTCTAATTATAGTGAGGTGAAATGCTGCTTTATGAAGTGCTAAGCATGCCAGATAATTTGATAGTTACGTATGTTAAACGAAAGCAAGCAATCGAACAATAAAATAAACAGAATAAGGAAATATATCGCACACCAAATTTATGTGGTTCGATCGTGGTGACATACATCCATGAAGAGAGCAGCAACGAATTACACTATAAATTAAATGATATAATGGAAATTACAATCACACTCGAATCACTCAAACAATTTTTTCCCAAGCCCCAATTACACCCAATATCTCACGCAATATTTAGCCCAACAATTCCTCATAAAATAATCTATCAATCTCATAAAGGAATTAACAAATCTTATCACAAGATTTATTTGGCTTCAACGCTCGAATTATTGATGTAATTCCACTAATAAAATCCGCGAAGGTAAACCCGCCAAGCACTCGAAACCGCGCTTTAAGAGGAACCCAAAATCCACGCCATGCAGAAGACAGTCATATAATATATAAGAAATCCACGTTTGGTCAATTATGGTCCAATTCGGAAGTCCAGAACCAACTCTCCAACGTGTGCAGCAAGGGAATTGATTTCCGTAATTTCCTCTTTTATCTTTTATTTCTTCTTCCCACACGGCAACACAGAAGACAACAACCTTTCCTATTCTGTCTTCTCTTCACGCTCTAGCAACACTCCAGCGTGGAAGTATAAAGTCACGTACCGGCTTATTTAATTTATTTCCAAAATTCAGATTTTCGCTTCAGGCTCAAACTCGAGACATATTCTAACAGTGTCTATCGTGAGTTCGAATTTGAAAGTTTTCTGTGTAATAATGAGATTCTTTGCTTGCATGCCTTTAGCAGAAAATTGAGATGCTGGTTCTTTGTTCTGCACCCTTTTGGCGTGTTGTGTGACTAATTAATTTCCACTAAGGGGTACCTTTGCTTATAAAGCCTCCTTGTTGTTGGTCTTTTTGACATTTACAACCATCACTCTTGTTTCTACACGCTGTATGATACCCTTTTCTCATACTTTTTGCCAAACCTTGCTTCATTCGATATATTTGTCTCTGTCCTCAGTCAAAAGCCTCAAACAACAAAGTATAGTCTTTCCTCAAGAAACGGCGGTGACAGAAGACTCCATCCCTTGTACTCCAAGTACTTGTCTTCGACACTGAAATGTTGGTTTTTGAGCAATGTACAGTGCTCCCAAGAAAACCCAGATGGCGATTCGTGCAGCGGCTGGAGCTCAATGCATAAATGATGGTCTTCTTGCTGCTTGGCTACAGTCGTATTCTAGTGTGAGAGATGTTCAAAAAGTTCAAGTTGTAGCTTTGAAATATTCAGGCATCAGCCAACTTTGAAAAAGACAGGCGGCGATCGCGTAGTAGAGGTTGCCCACTCAATCCTGAAAGTTTCATTTTCATCTAGGCTAATTGATTATTAAGTTAATCAAATTAACTAACCTAACTTGAGCTCTCCCAAAATCCACCTCTCATGTTAGGACTTTAGGTTAAAATTAATCCAAAGTTGCTTGCTCGTTAATGATAATAATATTGTGTCTATGTATTTAAGTTATAGGAGGTTGGGCGAGTTCATGAAGGTGTTTGACAAAATGCCTGAGAGGAATGTGGTTAGTTGGACAACGAGGATTAATGCATGCGTTAGGTTTGGTTAGACAATGAGGCTTTGAGGTTGTTTCTTGATGCTCTTGGGAATAGGGTTCGAGCAAACTGCAAGACGTATGTGTGTATCTTGAATTTGTGTTGCAGGAGGTTAGATTTTCAGCTCAGAAAACAAGTTTATGCCTGTGTTATACAGAATGAGCAGAGAAAAATATGTGATTTTGGTGTCGATGTTATGTTTCATGATGATGTTGGTCTCTGTATTAGGGGCGAGCATGATTTCAGGGTAAGAACCTGGAACTTGAGAATCATACTGATGAGAACATGTCGGTTCTAGATTTCAAGATATGTATGATAGGTTCTAGACTTCAAAAATTGAGAAACTTATTTTGATTGGTAGATTCCAAGTTCTAGGTAAGTGGAACCTAGAATAAGTTTTTGTATCTTTCATGGTCTATATCTTTGCAAGATTCTGCAGTATTTCATGACGTCTAATGATGAGTATATCACTAGTCTAAGCTTCCATTTCCGACGATATTTATAACTGAGACTTTACTTTATTAATGTTTCATATTTTTCATGTGTCTAAATATAAGTTGTGGCAAGTGGTGATCATTAAAGATAATGATTTAGTGCAATTGTTCAATTAAGAATACAAGTGCAACCTATGACAAGGTAGGTTCTAAGTTTCAAGGTATGCAAAGTAAATTCCAAGTTCTAAAAAACGAGAAACTTGTTCCGACAGATAGGTTCCAGGTTGTAGATGTAACCTATACAGAACTTGAGACCGCTCACCCCTACTCTCTACTATTGTCTCTCTACGGGCTCTTTCGTTACATGCAAGTAAAGGTTTGTAATGGCCAGTGCCTACTCTAGTTTAATTAGAATATGTCATTTGGATGTTCTCTGGCAGCTTGATCATCTCGTCTTGGTCAAAGATGTTTTAGGTATTTTGTTGTTGCGTAGAAAGTCCATAATTTGCTCTGAGATGTGTAAATTTGAAGAATGATCGAAAGAAGATAAATGTATGGATTTATTTTTGTTATGGGAGAAATGTAAATTGGGTTTTCATCACACCTAATGTATTAGATTCTCGTCTATATTTAACCCAAAACCAAAGCCCGAACTTGTTTCATGATTTAGCCAGACTTTTACAGCCACTTTCACGACCCCCCCTAATTAGAGTCCCAAGCTCTCTTACTAACTTGACGAGCCAATCCATGAAGCTGCTCATTCTTCGAAAGCAATAATTTAAGGAGAAAACAATACTTTAAAAGGATTCCATGTCAAGTCAGTTTGAGTATGAGTCGCTAAATTTGCATTGCTTATAAATGGGTCAAAATGGATTATATGGATCAATTTGGGTAAAATAATTTTTTATTTGACCTAAACTCGACCCAACTCGATCCACCCGTTTAATGGTCCTAAAAAGCCTTTACAATCACAAGAGGACTAAAGTGCAACATCGGGGAAAGACAACCTGTTGCTTGCAAGAGAGGCAAAATTGTCAAAAAAAGTCGTAAACCTATTCCACCGTTGCTAATTTAGTCCTAAACATTTTAAGTTTGCCAATTGAGTTGTAAACCTTTTAAAATTGTGCCAATTCAGTTCTAAACCTTTTTAATTTGTCAATTGAGTCATAAACATTTTGCATTTATGTTGATTCAGTCCTATTCGCCAACTGTTGCTGACGTGACGTCGCCAGCGGTTGACGTTGACAATTTTTAATAATATTTTATTATTTTTTGAATTTTCTTTATTAGTTTTTTTTTCCTTTTTTTTTCTTTTCTCCTTCTTCCTCCAATCGACTGGAGGAAGAAGAAGGCCGATGAGAAGGCAAGGCCTCGGGCGAAGCTCACCTAATGACGGCGAGGGCAGGGCAGGTTGAGGCTCGCTAATGGCTAAGCGAGCCTCACCCAATGACAGCGAGGCCCGCCCTCGCCCTCACCGTTGTTGGGCAAGCCTTGCTGGCCTTCTTCTTCCTCCAACTGGTTAGAGGAAGAAGGAGAAAATAAAATAAAATAATTCGAAAAATAATAAAATATTATTAAAAATTGTCCATGTCAATCGTCAACGATGCCACGTCAGCGCCGGCTGGTGAATAAGACTAAATCGGCACAAATGTAAAAGATTTATAACTCAATTAATAAATTTAAAATATTTATGACTGAATTTGACACAATTTTAAAAGGTTTAGGACTCAATTGACAAACTTAAAAGATTTAGAACTGAATTGGCAAAAGTGAAATAGATTTAAGACTTTTTTGACAATTTTTCCTTGCAAGAGACGTTGGAGAGAGATTTCGAGTAGGGGTGTACAACCGGACCGGGTTCACCCGGTTCCCGGATCGGCCCACTCGGAAAACTGGTCCGAGAACCGGTTCCCATACAAATCGGTCCGGGAACCGATTCCAAATTTCAGGAACCGGTTCTAACCGGTCTAGGAACCGTTCCGGGTGAAGGCCCACCCGGACCGATTTTATAGGACTGATTTTGTAAAAAAAAATAAAATCCTAAAGTAGACTATCATAAATCCTAGAGTAGACTATACACCCGTATGCTAATCATTACGATTGCTAGAGTCTCCTCGTTAATCAGTCCATTCGACGCTCGACGACCAAAAAAACATTACTCGCTTTATATAAATCTTCACAGGATCAAGGAAAAATTGTGTAAACAGAGTCGACCCTATTTACCCCGTTCCCGGACTGGAAAAATAGGGTCGGGTCCAAAACAGGGTCCAGGCAAACAGGGTCGGGTCCCGATCCCAAAAAGTGGGAACCGGTTATAACAGGGTCGGGAACAGGTTTCATGTCTAGGACCGGCCCACCTGGCCCATGCTCACCCCTAATTTCGAGGATTCAAGATTCTGGTCATTTAGGCTACTACACCTGCGATGCTCATGCCCAAATCAGCCTTGTCCCGGTCTGAAATGGTTTTATAAATAATAAAATATACTTAAAAAGGGAAAAATAATTAAAAATTGAAGATCCAACGTAAATAACGATTTGTAAACCGAACAGAACCATAAACAATATGAAATAAATGCTCAAATATCAAACAGTAAAAAACAAAAATGTATGTTGTCCAAAATTGAAATCGAAATGTGACCTAAAGCATGATTTTGGAATATGTCATATTAATTAAATCATATAATTGATGTTTTTACTATTTTTTTTAATTTCAATAATTTTTTTTTCATGTATGTTATTTA
>BCNH02000003.1:16164341-16177789 GCA_001662345.2 Metrosideros polymorpha var. glaberrima
TGGAATATGTCATATTAATTAAATCATATAATTGATGTTTTTACTATTTTTTTTAATTTCAATAATTTTTTTTCATGTATGTTATTTAGATTTGTTATCCATTGAGCATTGAAGATACCAAGTAAAAACTTTTGTCAATTCAGAAAATACAGAATACCGCTTGAAAATTCAAACTTATATATTAGAAGAAATAAAAAAGAGAGTTTGAATACTATTAGTGTGTTCCCGAATATTTATTCTTATTCTAAAGTATGCGGATTTGCTTATTCGTTGTCATGTTTAAATGAAAAATTCATTCAATGTTAATGGCTTAGTTAAACCTGGCAAAAAATAAGCTAATTAATTATGATTTATGAGCTTCTCTATTTTCTAATTATTTGTAAATCAATTTCAATCTTAGTGCAGAACTATGTCATGCCCCTTCCAACGTATTAATCGCAGAGGCAATTTTTCACTAAATGGATTTCTTTAAATGACAAAATGCATTTCGAATAATTGGATTTCAGAAGAAGAAAATAAAAATAGATGAAATGTGAAACTATAGATTTATTTTCTTAAGGATTTGCCAAACTAAATAAACTATACCAGTTATTTCACTCTTCATTAAGTATATGTACTTAAATTAAATAACATATTTCATTTAAATAAAAAAAATTGCATTATTTGATACTATATCTTATTCTTTGTAGATAATTTTGCTAAATTAGATGAATCATATTATTTCTTTCATTCTTAGTCAGATAGATTCGATTGAGTTAAATAAACTATATCATATATATAAGATATTTTTTGTTTATCCTTCTTTAAAATATAACCCTAACAAGAGATGGAGCTTGTGGACTACAAATCAATAACAAATACTGTTAACTCCAGCTTTAACAGAAAAGAAAAAAAAAATGCACTAATTTCAGGGTGAGTTATGGGGCTGGGGTTCAATTTTTCGAGGTCTAGTGCTCATGTCCCTAAATTATTAAAAGAAAAAAGAAAAGGAGGCAAAACGGAAATTCCTAATAAAGTTGGCAGAAATTTTAAAAGTTGAACATGCAGATATTACCCTCATGGGGCATACCTAAACGCGGGCCGAACCCAGTTACATGAAATGAAGGCCTAAATATGTTGCAGAAATGGGCCTCTACTTTGCAGAAACTACAAAACGCTCATCGAAGTCCATGTCCTTTATCAGGAAGGCCCATTCATAATTTGTTAATTTTTCAATTGAGGCCCATTTCTTCTTCTTGCTGTTGATACAACCCACCCTGATCCGAAGGAAATAGAAGTGAGTCGAAGAGAAAACTTCTCCAAGACAATATTTGCTTTGCTGGTGCTAATATAAAGAGCAGGAAATAGAACTATTTTTTTTTTCTCGATGCCCTTTTATTCCAAGAAAATGCTTGAGGTAAACAGAAAATAAATTACCAAAATTTGTGTACATCGGATTTTTAAACAAGTCGATCATTAGCTTGATGCATAGACCCTTTTTGTTTTGACACCAAGATAGAATTTTCCGCATCGTTTAGTATAGATATGTTAGTAAGTTTTTTTCCTTACGTATTCATAGTAATTCTCAATGTTTTTTCTCTGAGCAATGCTACATATACTAAGAAATCTTACCGAAAATATTTTACTATGTGATGGGACGAGTTTTTATTGGATATTTAGAGAAACTACATGTCCCAATTGTTTGATACTCAATTAAAACTTGTCATTTTTTTCATGTACACCCAAATGAAAAGGAGAATTCCAATTTCCTTTATCTTAATATCTATCTCATCGCATTGTTGAGAGAAAAACATAACGGAAAAGAGCACAAGGACATTAGCAAAGAGATGTCCTAAAGTAGCAGTATCATTATGTACAAATCAACGTTGCTCTCCTCAAAATTTGTGCAAAGGTGCATGCAGTACATGCAGTTGTATGGAAAAATACATGTAGGTAGCTCTATCGGGGCACCAACACGATATCATCTGCTCTTATCGCGGCTTATTTGTGCCTACACGGCTTTAAAACGTGCATGCTAATTTAAGATTACGAGAGACTTATCTACCGACGCAATAACCCATATCCATGCAATGTGACATCAATAACATATCCGAAACTTAACTATACCTTACCATGGATTCCACATATATGGAATCTAGGGTTGGTGTGTGAGAAAGTAGATGCACATAGTCCGATGATTAGAACTCATTGGACATTCAGGCTTGAATTGAACCCAGATACTATAGTTGGCACCCAGATAACATGGAATGGTACTTAAAAACCTTTCTGAATATGATCATCCACCGCCTGTCCAGCAATGAAAACTCAAATGCAATGCAAGGCATCGTATACAACGTATATCTGGGAAATTAGATCAGTAGAAATGATTAAGGTAGTGAATGTGCTATGCCAGTCATTACGATATGGTAGATCAGTACAATATTTTATGTCTGTCACCTAAATTTCAGAGGCTTCTCATATAGCTTAGGCTTGGACGTGCGTGGATCATTTAGTAACCAATTAAACTACAAACACCCAACGCCATTATTGTCATTTACACGAGGAGTAATGTCCACAAAATTGGTCTCCATCAAGATCTGTTACGT
The DNA here is from genome assembly GCA_001662345.2 of Metrosideros polymorpha var. glaberrima. NCBI lineage: Eukaryota > Viridiplantae > Streptophyta > Magnoliopsida > Myrtales > Myrtaceae > Metrosideros > Metrosideros polymorpha. Next base: position 16,166,927 of record BCNH02000003.1, read on the forward strand.
ACCCTTTATTTATAGAAAAATGAACTACACGACATATTCACGAAACCCTAGTCCTTCGTTTCAAAGCAAAAGCACAAAGAACAAAAGTGAAAAGTAAAATAAAATTTGCAGCATTCAACCGCACGCTCCGCCGAGCATCTCAGTCAACGAGAACGTGTGGCCTCATTACCGATATGATTATTCTACACACCCTTGCAACTAAGCCACAAATCATTATAATAGATGCAGCTCCACGTCAATCAAGAATTGCGTCCCCTTGAATCACGAACCCTTGTTCACATTCCGGACGACAAACCCTAGCCCTAACCATCATTAAATTAAGAGTATGAGCAGTGTCAGTGTTTTCTTTGAGGTCGCTACTGAGATTCATGGAATTTGAAGGGCCTTAGTCAAGGCAAAAGACTTGCAAAAGAAGGGATACAGCAAAATAAAGTTGGAGAGAATGATATAAAAGTGGCGGGTGTGGCCGACATCTCTTGCATGGAGGCTAAATAAAAGGGTGACAAGGATTGAGACTGATCAAACCCTAATTCTTTTTCTTTTTTGGAGAAACAGAAAAAGATGATATAACAAAGGAGAAGAGGAGACCCCACAAGTTTTGAACGAAGGGAATATATAAAGGAAAAGAGGAAAAGGGTCGATCTTTTTGCAGCATTCCGTTTGACTAACGAGCCTTGTTGCTTTGCATGTAAAAACGTAGCCTTTTCAGGAAACGGCATGTGCTAGATTGTAGATTTATATACCTTGTCCTCAAGCAATTATGCTAGAAAAGAAAACAACTTTTGTTTTTTTGTTTGTTTTGAGAACACACAGCTGTGTCTGTGAAGGTTTCTTGTTTTCACGTTCATGGAAGGTTTCGCAAAGACATTTTGGATCTATCATATATAGTTAGGGTGATCAGTGATCTGAAAATTATATAAGACACATTAAGGAGATAATAGATTTATTTGCTTTGGAGTAGTGAGACATTTGGTACAATTGAGATGTTATTATTCAATGGTAATGTATTGATCCATGCATGGAGAATTTCTAACATGGTGTACGAGCATGCTTTCTGTTAATGCTACATGCACTAATCAATCATATTAGAACCCTTTCACGGCGATGCGGCGATTTCGATGCTTGCAACAAGCGAATCACTCAATGCGTGATTCTCACCCATTCCAACCCTAATTGACAATGTCCGTATCATTAATAATAAGTAATTTTAGAAAGATTTCTTAGTACCTTTAGCATTACTCTTTCAACTAACTTTGTTTCATTTAAAAGGTATAAATTGTGAAGCTTTCTATTTTTAAAATTTTCCTCCTCTTCTTTTCCACAAATTTCCAAAATTTTCAAAGCAATAAACTCAAATTTCCCTCCCTCTCATTTTCCTTAATGCAATTGGGGACAGGAGCCTAGCTACCTTACTCTTAACTCCGGTGAGCGACCTTCTTACTGTGTTGGTTAATAGTTTTAAGGCTACGAAGTGTTATGGAGGGAGATTTCTAGTTTGTTTCACGTGCATGACCCCCAATAGTTCTACTGTCCATGTTGGGAATGATTATTATGTTAAAATAGTTAATTACGTTACGTGTGGTATCATTCTTCGCATGTAACAAAAATGAAGAGGTAACAGAGGATCTCCATTCCAAGTTATAACATCAAATTATGTTGTCTTCGGAAGTATAAGTCTGGATGCAACCGAAATAAAGTTTCCGGGTAAAGGTTATTCACCAAGGATAGGATAATCTCGGATAGGATTCTCCTAATTAGTCCAAAAAATCCTCTTTGACATTCATATCAAATATCATCATCGTGTTAAAAAAAATGCAATTTGCATGTCCACTTCATCTAAATTCTAATTCTATCTCTTCCCCTTCTCTCAATTTTGCCCACTACTCTCCCTCTTGCAGCTATCCCCTGCCGACGACGACGCCGCTCCCTTTACCGACACCACCGTCACCCTCAACTGACGCCACGAATGCCCTCTGAGTCAGTCCCACGTCTCTGTCTTCCCTTCCGCGTCATCTATCTCTACGTCTGTGTCTTCCACATATCTTTGTATTCCCCTCATGCCTCGCCTACAACCTCCAAGATCCAGTCGACATCGAGCTCACCCAGATCTAGGGTTGACCTCGCCATACTGTCAAGATTGCCACCAACACGAAGCTTGACCCTATGTAGCCGAGCTCGCAAGATCCGGTGTTGAGCCATCGTCGTCGCTGGAGAAAGCGGTGAGAACAAAGGGGCGAGGAGAGAGAGGGGTTGTGACAAAACTGAGGGGTGGAGAAAAAGTAATTTTGCATAAAAACACTGCTAGAGTCAAATATTTCTTCTGTAATCAATCATAAGATTGAAATATTTTTTTAATAATAAAATAAATGTGATTGTCAGAATGTGTTAGTATCTCAGCCCTACCTGTGGAGAAACTTTTTAATACCGTCAATGTATCAAATAAAAGTCCTAAAAGAAAAAGAAAAAGAGAGGAAAAGTGAAGAATGTACGCCAATCGTTGAATGATTAGATGGATTCATGTGTCTTTCTTAGCAGAAGTTAATTTAAAATATGAATTTACCTTGAACCATCTTAATCACTTATAGGAATTCATGCTGGCGTGGCAATGGGAATATGTTGAACCCCTTCTCGAGTCCAACAATTCCAAGCACGAAACTCGATCAACATCGTCAAAGGGGTCAACTCCACCTTTGTTGGGGCTATATATATGTTATTTCTTTTATCTATGATATTGGGTGTTCGAAGTTTATTGCAAAGAATTATTTGGGTAACTCCAAAATAAATATATGAAAGCTTGTTAATTAACGAAAGAATAAGTGAAGAACTTATTAATTGAATGAAGTCTATATTACCACACTAGAAAATAGAAGTATCTATCATACAACTTTAGACCATCTCATTCATGAGTTTGAGAAATAGTTCACACTCTCGTTTTGTTTCTTGCCAAACCTTTCCACATGATGCTTCTCTTTTTTCTTTGTGCAATTTTTCTCTCATCATAACAAAAAGTGGAATTTATAACTTTTAATCTCCCATATGCATGTCTAGTCTAGATCCGATTTGGTCGCACAATGCTATGCTCTTTCTAATACACGAGGATGAGGAGTGACCATTATTACTTCTTTTTATCGATTAAAAAGGGTGAGAAGGGACGATCAGACAAATTCTCTATAAGTTATTATAGGAGTTGCACAAGGCGATGGAGTATTTCATTTTGAGCAAACCCATAATTGCCACCCCATCTCGATGCTAGTGAAAATAGAGTGTTATCTTATGACATAGCATGTTTCAACTTACGCCGCTGACGAATCAAGAGTTCCTAAGGTCTAGAAGCGACCGAGGTATTTGAACCCGTGATTAGAGGGGCCTTAAGTTACTTGGGAGTAAGTTCTATATGTCCTCCAACCGGCGATGGACAACAGTTTTTGTCACTACGTACCAAAGTACGGAGTTAATAATTAGTGGTCAAAGGTGTGGTCAAAACATGAAGCATGCATGATGGAGAGGGAGGGTGGGTTGAGTAGGATCCAATCTGCGCCGAAAGGTACAAAGACAGCCATGAGCCATCATCTTAAGAAGGAAAGGGACAGGAAAAGACATAGATTTCAATTTGTTTTTCTTAAAAAAAGGCAAAACAAAAGTAAATTTTCTCGAGAGTTTGAAAGGGACACCTCCATAAGGGACACATTAAGGTGGCTTTTATATTTCTTGTCCTATTACATGAATTTCCATCCTTGTGGCTGATCCACTTGGAGGGAAAAGGGGGCCTGTTCATCTCACTTTTGGTCATTGCATTTGTCATCATTTAGGCTGGTCAAACATAGGCAATGTCTCCTTTGTGTTCCTTGGATGAAGGGTGATATTAAAGGGATTTGACAATGCTAAATAAATACAAAAGTCTGGGAGAAATATTTATTTACTTACTCAAAAGCTTTATCACATCATTTTGTCAATAAATTTTAGGCATTTATCGTCATATTTTTAGCATCACTTTTATCCAGACACAAATAACTTCTCAAACTATTATGGCTCAGACCAAGGAAAAATATATAATCAATCATAAATCCATTTTACATATGTCAATTCAATTATAAACTTTTCAGTTTTATCAATATAGGCCTAAACCTTTGCGCGAAATTCTAATGTGGTAATCTCTATCCATGTTCACATAAATTCTCTGATGTAGCGGTGTGCCACATAGGACGGCCGGTAATAATTGGACTGTCACGTTAGCGATTTCTAACGAAAATTGACCGAAAGAACTATATTGAATTTGCGCAAAGATGTAGGACTAAATTGGCAAAGTTAGAAAATTTAGGATTGAATTAGCATTTGGACAATAGGTTTACGACTAATTGGACAATTTTCCCTTTCAAACCATCATGAGCTTTTTATTGATGATATGGGATCTTATATAGTAGATAGATACTGTGTATAAAATGTGTTGCCAAGAAGTTGGGTGCTGTTGATCTCTCTAATAACGCATGCCTATAATCATACAAAAATTATGTTAAAAACAGCAAATAACCTGTGAATTAGATGATTACACGGAATCTCTATATGCTTCCAGTGTCAAATTATTGAGACTAATCATTAAGTGATGAATTTCTATATGTTCTTCCTACCACAGGTTCTCTCTCTCCTCCATGATAATTGCTTTTCTTTAGGAGGAGGGGACTCCCGTTGGAAAAGAAGTTTGCAAACTGCCAAGGTGGAGATTATTTTGGAGTTTTCTTGTACTTATATGGTGGGATTAGTCAATCACAAGATGGATCTTTCAGTATTATATATGTTGGGGTATGGTTCATACTTCCCATCGTTAGGAAAGCACGGGGTCCCGCTCTATTTCGTGTAATTGAGAGGTGTGAGGTAATTGAGAGGTTCGAGGTGCTAATTATAATGAAATCATCTACTGAATGTAACCCTAGATTAAGGATAAACCAGGATAAAAATCTTGTGTCTTGAATTTTTCTTTCTCAACTTGTACTCTCTATTTCGTGTGATTGTGTATTGACTCCTAACAATACATGGCTTGGATTACAATTAGAGTTCTCTTGTTTTCTTATATTACAATTGGATTTTCTTGTATGAAATATATACTATAATGTCATTGAGTCCTTTTAAAATAAATTATTTTCTTATTTGTTAATTTGCAAATATTTATTTGAACATAAAATATGTGTTATCATCTTATTTAGATCATATTTACGTTATTTGTTTCTAAATATGAGCTATCTTGTCATGTGATATTTTTATCGATTTGTTTTTACTTAAATTATTTATGAAATAAGGCAAAATGTTTGTCATATGTTATGCATTTGTTATTATGGACCCGAGTAAGTCCTTAAACTACTTCATCTGAAACCTCGTCCAGACCTCGGGATCCCTTGGACGTAAAACACTTAGAGGGTACAGTCGGATACCGGACAAGAAAAAAAATACTGTACCAATTAGGGGAATTTGAGCCTGCAGGACCGGTATGTTAAAATAAAGAATGCATATGTGGAATCCGTTCGGTTACAAGATAGACCGCTGATTACAATTAGAGTTCTCTTGTCTTCTTGTATTACAATTGGATTTTCTTGTATGAAATATATACATAATGTCATTGTGTCCTTTTAAAATAAATTGTTTTCTTATTTGTTAATTTGCAAATCTTTATTTGAATGTAAAATATGTGTTATCATTTTATTTAGATCATATATACGTTTTTTTTTTTTAAATATGAGCTATCTTGTCATGTGATATTTTTATTGATTTGTTTTTACTTACATTATTTATGAAATAAGGCAAAATGTTTGTCATATGTTATGCGTTTGTTATTCGACTTACTTTGTTCTCATTGACTATAAAATTGTATGAATTATACCAAACATAAAATTTTGTCCTCATCGACTACAAAGTAATTGGAATTCTACGGTCTTAATCATAAGAGCTATCAAATATCATGTGAAAATTACCAAAAACGTCACAAATCTATTGCAATTTTGCCAATTCAATCGTAATTTTTTTTTTCAATTGAGTACTAAACCTTTTGTAATTGTGCCAATCAATCCATTTGGACAACCGGTGCTGATGTAAACAATTTTTAATAATATTTCAATAATTTTTAAAAAAAATTCTCTTTTTTTTTTTTCATTCCTTCCTCCTTCTACCTTTAGCTGTTCGCTAAACCTCAACAACCGATTAGAGGCAAGGGCCGACAAGGTCTACCTCGCCAGCCTCAAGTGAAGCTCACCCCCACCAACCACTGGCGAGGCTCGACCCCACCAGCCATTGGGCAAGGTCAACCTCGACATGGCTAGGTGAGGATGAGCAAGGGCGAGGCTAGACCATGGTTGGGCGAGGCTGGCAAGGGTGAGATCGACATCGCCGTCACTGGGCAAGGTTGATCTCGCCCTTGCCCAGCGACAACAAGGCTCGCCCAGCCACTGGCCTCGCCAGTGGTCAGCAGGGGCAAGCATTGCCCAAGGCTAGCAAGGTCAACCTCGCCTTGGCCAGCCGCCGACCTAGTGACCAACTAGAGGTTGAAGAAGAAGGGAAGAAAAATAAAAAAACAAAAAATATTAAAGATATTATTAAAAATTGTCCACATCAGCGTTGACCGACTAAATGAATTGAATGGCACAATTGCAAAAGATTTAAGACTCAATTGGTAAAAAAAAAAAATGACTAAATTGACACAATTACAATAGATTTAAGGCTTTTTTGGTAATTATCTCCAAATATCATCCACTTACTCATATTTATTTATGAAGTATGCGCAATCGTGTAATATAACTCTCTAGCAGTTTATTGTATTTTGTTATATAGACGTTTTGTAATAATAAATAACCCATATCTATTGATATGCTATTTGTTTTTTCCTTTATTTTTAGTATTCATTTATTGATAGAACATGTAATATAATTTTGTTTATGATCATTGATTTTTTTTTTAACATCTAATATTATTTATTAGTCAAACATGGAATATCATGTCATAATATTTATCGTTGTTCAACTATTAGTAAGCATCTTATTTAGCACAAGTAAATTAATATTTTACATCATTGGGTTGTTATATATGAGCTATCACATTATATAATTCTTTGTAGCGATTGTAGATATAACTTACTTGTGAAATACGACAAAATACTTTGTCATAATGAGTATCAAAACAACTTTTTAATCATAAAATTCATCAAGTATGATACACTTAGTTATACCTTATTTTTTTAATGTATATAGTAATGAACCTTCTAAAAATATATATATTACCTTATATTAACGTTTTTTAATGATGGGTATCCCTTCTTTGAAACAAACGGATGTCCTAATACTCTCTTCGTATGTCAAGGTTAAGTATGGAGGTTAAGTGTACTAAAATTTTCTTTGTATTGGGATCCCATTGTCGGAAACGGTCCTCATCGCAAATATTAATCTCATTATGAAGTATCCCGAATAAGACATCAGGTCCTCAACTTAAAGTAGCGCACACAACATATACAGATGCCAATCATCGGACAACATGCTAAGCACAAACACAAACATAACAAAAAATGACAAAAGGAACTTCTCTTTCATTATACCCATGTTAATCATCCAGTTACGATTAGGAGGCTGAAAAAGATACAAAAAATAAAAAGCCAAAATAAAGCAACATTGCCCTAAAGAAACGAACAGGCTTCAAGTTAGTACCATGTCAGCTTCTGCCTCTACTCTGAAATTGATCGGTCAGTCCCCAACCTTCTTCAAAGTCCCCCCCACGTATTTATATATTCATGTAACAAGAAAGAAAAGAGGTAAAAAAGAGAGAAGTTTGACCCACCAACTTTTCCTTTTCTCGTGCCTTTCCCTTTCAAAGCCTTGCACAGATTCTCATTCAAATCCCTCCTTGTCTTTAATTTCCCTCTGATGTCATTCCACCCCAAAAATTGGTGTCTGAAACATGGCCAGGTTTTGCTTTGCAGTTTGGAATGAGTGAAGGCCCGTTGAGGCCATCCAGCTATTGTAGCCATTGCCATTCTCATGATTCCCACTGCTATACAAGGCAATGGGAGTGGCAAAAGGGATTGAGTTTGAGCCTGAATTGCCATTCTCATGATTACTCTCTTGCTCTTGATGATGCTGATGAATGTTACCCCCATACCCACCACCAATGAAGTAGCCATTGTGGTTGCTGCTTTGGCTCCCCGAGAAATCCACGCCAAAGGCGCTCTGGTTGTTCTCGAACGACTGGTAGAAAGCCGGAGACTGGCCTCCGCCGGTGGAGATCAGTTTCACACCGTTTAGAGGGTTGTTAGGGTTCTGGTGGTACCCATTGATGTTGGACCAGCAGTCTGAGGGATCGGCCTTGACGGGTATTGCAAAGCTCGGGGTCGACATTGGAGGAGGCTGTGAGGAGGCGAAGGTCAGGGAGGATGCCGATGAGAGGTCCCGATCATCAGACCGGCTCCCCTCAATGCTCCTGCTGTCAGACGTTGACTCAGAGGAGTTCTTGGACTTGCCAGACATCCCGCCGATAGGAAGGTTGCTGTTCATGATGCTCTTCACGTCATAGCGGCTCATGTCAAAGTTGGTCACCGCATTTAGGCCACGGAACTTTATCGCCGCAATGTCGTAGGCCTCGGCCGCTTCCTCTTGCGTGCCTGTTGTTCAACAAAACCAGCCGCACAAATTATCTTTTGTTACTGTATAAGTAACAAAATAAGCAAAGATAAGTAACTAAAAACTAGCAAACTCACTGAAAGTGCCAAGGTAGAGATCTTTGTTCCCAGCAACTCTCCCTATCCGTGCCTGCCATCGGCCGTGCTGATGGTGCCTGAAAGAAACACATTATGTCGCATTTAGCTCAGATTATCCACGGTTTATATTCTTATCGCTATAAAGAAAGATTATAGGGATCGAGCACCTAAGTATTCATTTACCAAAATGAGTTAAACATTTATCAAATGTGTACTCAAATTTTTGCAAATGATAACCGACCTGGTGACTCCTCTGTAGATTGAGGCTCCCCTAGAAAATCCACTGCTTTTCCTGAAGGAACATAAGGTGGTCCAAACACTCGGTCAAATACATCAATTAATTCAAACATTAAACTATTGAAAAAAGGAAAGGCACCTTACCCACCATCTAATTTAATTAAAGCTAACGCAAGCGTTTCCCGTGAAATATTCTTTTTTTACCTTCTTAGGGACGCGACAAATTCCTGCCTGGTCATGTTCTTCATTTCCTCCAATTCCTTCTCATAGTTAGAGATCTAGCAAAAGGAACAATTTCCCTTGAATAGATTGACAAGAAACAAAAGGATCGCAAGCTAAAAATACAATGTGAAATCACAGTCTTGGAAAAAGTACAAATTTGCTAGCATATGCTCACCGGAAAGTTAGTGGTGGTAGTAGGACCCCAGTACTTGAGAGCTGCGAGATCGTATGCCCTAGCCGCTTTATCTTCCTTATCATATCCACCTATGATAAGACAAAAAGCAAAATCAACACACACAAGCAAAAAACAAAAACAAAAACAACTCATGCTGTCGAAGCCGAGAATCTTTTGAAGCTACTCATGCAGATGAAGAGAATCATTCGTTCTCCACAACAGTAACACACAGTACGCAGTCAAACTCGAGTCTCAAGAATTTTTCCAGCTCCACTCGTGAAAGAGGAGGCCGTGCATTACAGTGAGGACGACGATGGGAAAGCAAAGCCTGCAATAATAAGGGCAATGACCACGACAGAGAGAGAGAGAGAGAGAGAGAGAGAGAGAGAGAGGACTCACCCAAGTAAACTGGCCAAGACGAAATGATGAAAGAAGAATCCGGTCGCGGGTATTTGGTACATGCCACAGAGAATGGAAAGGACGCATCAGGATCTTCAAAGCTCAACAATAATAAATGCCAGCTTTATGCAAAAACAAGCAGCTGATACAAAATCTATCAGAAGAAACCCAACAAGATCCAGGGGGTCTTTCGGATCAGAGATTTAGGACCTGCAAGCATTGAAACTTTCGTGTTCTTTCCTCAGTTTCTAGCCAACGTTTTTTCCCATTATTGGCATTAACCAAACCCGCACGCTTTATCTTCTTTTTCTCATGTTCTTTTTCTTTCGTTCCTCGATAATTATGATGCGAACAAGCTCAAACTCAAACCTCAAACCCTGTTCGGATTTCGTTGTTCTGCAGAATATAGAGTCAAGAGGGGCCCAGAAAGAACGTTCTGCTAAGGATTTAGAAAGATAACGAGGAAGAAAGGAGACGTTACCTTGTCTTCCCTTCCTGCTTTGCCCCTCTCTTCTGCAGCTGTTGTCCCACAAGTGAGCTTCGTACCTCCCCGTCCACCTATGCCTTTTTTTTGCACCCGAAAGAAGATTCCTCTCAGTATTTTTGTCCTTTGCGAAACCCATGACTTCCTGTTTTGGATGATTACTAGAGAACGAAAAGAGATGCAAAAGTTTACCTAGTAACGCCTCGGTAGATCGAGGTGCGTTGTCCGAAGGTATCGACCGTCTTCTTCGCCGCGGCCTCCTCGGAAGAAGCAAGAGGCTGCTGCTGCTGTTGCTTCGGAGCGACGACCTCGGCTTGCTCGGCTGTGTAGCCGCGCAAGAAGCTCGCGGCGATTGTCTTGAGCTCGGAGTCGTACGCCTCGGCGGCGGCCACCGGGGGATGATGGGCCTCGTGGGCGGCGGCGAAGTGGGCGAGCAGCGGCTGCGCCCCGCCTGCCGTGGCGGAGCCGCCGAGGAAGTTCTCGAGCTTGGGCCCGCCGGAGAACATCGAGAGGTCGGTCGGACCGTGGCCGTGAGGCCGCGCATCCTCGTCCCTATCTACCACACCGCCTGCTTCAATAATCAAGAAACACAGAGAAATGAGAAAAAGGGTTTTTTTTTTT
>BCNH02000003.1:16177814-16202675 GCA_001662345.2 Metrosideros polymorpha var. glaberrima
GAGAGAGAGAGAGAGAGACCTGCAGAGGGGTTGAAGGCTTCGAAGAGGGAGAGATGGTGAGGGGTGCTGTGGTGGCTGGAGAGAGAGAAGCCGAGCCAGTTGTGATGGGGAGGAGGAGAAGAAGAGTCCATCAAGTGGTCGCTGTTGGCGTTGGGGTTCATGCCCGTCGTCGGTGAGCGTGAAAGAACGAGCTTCAGGCTTCGCGCTCAGGTCTTTGGAAATATCAAAGCAGTAAGTTCGTGTCTCACAGACAGACAGACGGAGAGAGAGAGAGAGAGAAGAGAGAGAGAGAGGGTGAAACCAGGGAAGCGCAAAGTGAAAGGAGAGAGGGTGAGAAATGGACACAGATATAGAGGTGGTGGAGAAGAGGGAGAGAGAGGGAGAGAGAGAGATGAATATGAACTCTGGCCTTGCACGAGCACCGAGGTCCTTCTTTTTCCCCCTTTCTTTCTCTCTTTCTTTCTTCGACGAGCAGGGCAAAATAAAAATGGTGAGATGTTTTATTTATTAGTCCTTAACGCTTTGCTCTCCATTAGAACAAACATCCAATGCTCGTGTTATAGCGATACGAGCTTAGCCAGAAGAAAAATACACCGCCATGGCCGAGGACAACTTGATCAGGAACAAACATGATGGAAACGCCTAGGCAGTAGGAAGAAAAACTAATCCAGCAACATCCATGGTTATTTTCTTCGAATTATGGCGATATGCAGATAATCTTATCGGGTATTTGGACAACGAGTAATTGCATCGTCTCATCATTTCATCAGCTCTAAGCTAGAATATCTCCAAATTATTCATACAAAGAAGAAGAAGATGTTTTCAAAGGAAAACCGCTCTTTTGCCTTCTAATGTTGATTTAGGTGTGTGAAATTCGATGTCAAATTATCATAGGCTTTTGGAGAATTATGTTGAATTGCCGTTGGATTCAAGTTAAACGTTCTGTATGCTTATTATTTCAATGGGGCCATTTTGAATAGCCCAGACGCTCTTATATAAAGACAAGAGAGATATGCTTAATGACAAAGAGGGGAGTGATGGTGCGAAGGATCGAGCTAATATTGTATAGTGATTCTGTTAAAATTCCTTGTGAGCATTGGATGGAATTGACCGTAGAATATATAATCATTGATCCCTAATCATCAAATAAGAGGGAAATAAAGGAATGGTGCAAAAAAAAATTATATAGCATTGTCTATCTCAATTTCATTCGAATTATTTCGGAACATTTGTCAACGAATCTCCAATTTGAATTTGCTAGACATACAATATAAGCATGTGTTAGTATGTATATAAACAATTTGATAATATAAATTATATTTTATATATATAGGTCTTTCCATTGACTATCTAATTTTATGTACATACTCTTTACCAATGAATCTCAATTATAAAATTGCCAGAAATATACATGTGTTAGTATCTATCTAAACAAACTTATAGATAGAGGCGTTTCCATCTATTGACTCTCATTTTATGTACATCCCCTTTACCAAACAAATTTCAGGCAATCAAAGATAACAAAAAGAATTAGAAGGGATCCGATTTGAGCGGCCACGTAAGCTTCTTTTGTGGTGATGTTTTTGCTGGAAAAAAAAAATGTGGAGGCGCATCCGGAGAATATTGAAGTTGGAAGTACATCTACGTTTCTTGGCGCAATAAAGTGAATTATTTATTCTATATAGCATTGAATCGAAAGGTAGGCAGGCATTGCAAGTGGAAGCTTTTCATGGGACGATTGGGCGGTCTCTCCCTCTCTCTCTCTCTCTCTCCCCACTCTACTTTGATCGGTCAAAGTAGAGAGAGAAGAGAGAGAAAGATGATGGAGTCGACATGTATGAACATGGGGAAGCAAGAGGGCGCCAAAGGGGACACGGTGACCCCAATGAAGAGGGACCGACATCTTTTAATATCATTACGATTGGTCCCTACGTGTGCCTCGTCTCCTTTCTTCTCTTCTATCTTCTTCATGGTCTTTGAAGTTTGAGACGACATGCAAGAGTCATATTGCCGATCCAATGTCAAAAGTAGATCGCTTTTAATCGCAAAAGTGATTTGGTGCTACGATTGATGGAGCTAGTTTACTTCTACATAAGAAGATAGACACGGCTTTGATCGATTGATAATTCTCGATAAGTCGGGTCTCTCTCTTGACTCAACATGTGATTTTGCATTCTCATATATCTCCCTTTCTGTGTCGCTTTAGATTTGAATTGATGCATTGGATCGGTGATTCCTCGATGAGACTTACAAGTTGTGGTAGGCTTTCTTTTTGGTTCTTTCATTGTTCTTACTAAGTATTTTGATTAACCTAGCTTTCATAATCTGTGCGGCTTATATACTCGTCTTCACAATCGCGAGACATGAGAACTTGTTATACTTCGAACCGTGTTATATTTATGCCCTACATGTTTAACAATTAAATGACTTTCTGATTGGAACATATGATACAAGTACAATCGCGTGATCAGGGCTAAGATTAACCTATGTCCCTTCACCAACCTGCATCCTCTCTTTTTTTTCTTTTTGTCGTAGCACGACTCTAAGAAAAGAAACGTAGTTCTTCGATATCTACCTTCATGCGATAAATGAAGAATGAAAAAAAAAAATAGGGTGAATGAATGTTGGGACAGCACTTAACTTTTTAGCACGATTGTTTCTAATTTCTCATCAACTCCTGTCAATCAGAAAGAAAGGAAGTTTAGATCATAGGGGTATTTGATGTGACGATAATCATAGCAATGCTAGCAAATTAGTTGAGGAATTAAATAGTGATTATCGTCTCAGAAACAAAGCACATGGACTTTGCGTAAATTGTTTCTCATTCTATGGCTTCGGTGAATGCAAGAAGTGATATGTATATGCCTAATACCCTAAAAAAAAACCCAACTTTAGCTCCATTCCCAATCTATCCTAAAAAAATTTTATCCCATAAAAAATCCTTAACTTTAGGTCCAGTTCCAATTCTATCCTACACCTTTTTTTGTCCCATGAAATATTCTAAACTTTAGGTCATGTCCCAATTCTACCGTCCATACCCAATTTTACCCTAAAATTTTTTCAGTCTCATAACAAACCACCAACTTTTACTTAAGTCACAAATCCGCCCTTGTTAACCCCCATCCAAAATGTCTCATTGACAACCGACAGATGGAAAACTCCCAAGAACAAGCTATTCGAGTGTCCCGAGTTGATGTTGTTTGGGCTAATATGGAAATTCATTTCCAAAAGGCGTCTTCTTAGATCTGAAATTTGGGAAAAAAAAAACTAAAACTAAAACAATGACATGAAAATGCCACTTAAGCTCACCAAGGGGGGTTTCGGTGAGACTCAAATAAAAATTTGTGATTTTTTATAAGACAAGAAAAAATTAGGATAAAATTGGAACTAGACTTAAAACTAGGTTTTTTTATGAGAAAAAAAATAGAGTAAAATTGGGACTGGACTTAAAGTTGAGGGTTTTTTATGAGACAAAAAAAAGTTTAAGGTATATTGGAACTAGAGCTAAAGTTGTGTATTTTTTAGGGTATTAGGACTGTGTGTATGTCTACATATATATAACTGTTTTGAGCTCATTCGATAAGCTCTCTCTTGATGATTTGATTCGGCTTTTAAGTAATGATGCGGTGGAAACATGTGACCCCGCGAAATGCAATTTGTAACACGCACAAACTGCAAATGCACGAACCGCAAAAGAGAAAAACTCTCATTTATTCAATAATCCAAGAGAAAAGCTGTCGTACGTATGAGAACAAAACAAATAAATACAAAAAAAAAAAAAACCTAATTCACTGTATCAAAACTTTCATAATTAGATAACTCGTAAAAGAGAAGGTAATATCTGCTAAATTGTAAAATAAATTCAAAACCTAAACATACAAATAACAAATCAAAATCAAATCTTGAAGTGCTTGCCCGCATCATGTCACTCCCCGATAGAACGTTGCATGAAATATCGAATGTCTTGCTTTTGTTTTGGACTTTGGGTCAAGTTCCTTTGCGTGCGCATCCTTGTAACATAGTTACTTTTCTTTTATGAGATAGAAATTCCGACTATAAGTAAATAAACCTTAGGTTCATACGATCTAAAGAAAATATCAACCTTATAAAATACATCACTGACATCATGATCCGATTTCGACCAAACAAAAAACATTATGATTCGATTAAGATGTGAGCCAAAACCCAATCAAGTAGCCACAACTTAGAACTATTTGCAATCGATGATGTTTGGAATTGAATACGCACCGTATTTCTAATCCACAAACATATTTATGTTCTCAACTATTGAACCAATCGAGATTCACTCGTTAACAGTTATTTTGGTTTCTCAAGAAGAAAGTAGCAACATATTTTTAGTATGATCACAAAGAGAGAGAGTCGTGTTAGAGCATGTAATGTATGGGATGGAAGGGAAGGTCAAAGTTATGGAGGTCCACTAAATGCTAAATTCTTGCAAAATATTAGTATAATCTGCGAGAGGATGGATAAACATGAGGTCTTGGGTAAAGACATGCACATGCATGCATGTCGGCATGCGGACACGTGTGCTGCAACAGTGAATAATAAAGCTAATTATACATATGATCGCCACGTGTCATCTCGTTTCAGATGATTCCATTGGTTCAGACTCAGACCTGTAAGAGAGAGAGAGACCATGAATATCTGTATATCTTTCTCTGTAGGTAGCATGTGGTATCCTGGTACCATAGATTATGCCCCGAGGTGGTTTTAGGTTTCTAGTCAGTGGTTTTTCATTACATGTACGTGTATACGCACAGGTATATAGTGTATATACATTTTGGAATGAACTTTACTTTTTCGTCCTCGTACTTTTTGGCTTTTTCTAATTAAGTCATTACAACATTAACTTATATAATCCAAGTCCCTTCGACGTCAAATCCGACGAAATCCAGCAGACGCGGCTTCGAAGTTTGACATGGATAAGATTTTGCCAACATGAGCATCCATATGGACAAGTACATTGATAAATTTTTTTGTGGTAACATCCATGTAGGCAGTCATATTAACAAAAATTTATCCACATCATACTCTAGCATTGTGGATAAAATCACATCAGCTGGATATGGTTGGATTTGATATTAGAGGAACTTCATTAGAATTTTTTTAGAAGAAATGGACTTGATAGATAAAGAAAAGGTGCATGGACTTGATTAGAAAAAGTTTAAAATTATAAGGACAAAAAGTAAAAAAAAATTATATTGTATACACAAGTATCGTACTCGTAGACCCCTTAAGTAGAATATAGATTTTTTTCTAATAATAAAATTTGTAAATTCAGAAAAGAATCTAACGATCTGTGGACTCGACATAAAAGTCGATGGATTTATCCATGAGAAAGCTCAATGTGTGACTTTTGTCCGAAGATATATAAATATAAAGCACTCCTGTCAATTTGCCCCGTAAAGATTTAATTATCAATAATTTAGAATTTCTTGCTGCTTCATTTAAGTTGTGTCATGCTGCATGAATCTTGCAAATGAAATTAACTTTCATGAACTAAAACTGCCTTAATAAAAACACGAGATCGGTGTTAAAAGTTGAACTAATGACATGCACTCCGATATCGAGTTAGACAACAAGTATTTTTTGGATTTTTTTTTAGAATTTCAAGAATCGAATCCATATGTTCGTGTCGAAGATACATTTGAACAATGCCTAAGCAAATGATGAAATTTTTTTATTATAAAAAATGTCTCGAAGCTTGTAGTTTACATATAATCGAGTGTACCTAGATCACCTAATTAGTTAATCATGGTTATAAAAAAGTTGGATTAGTTCAAGAGTACACATGTCGAATAGTGAAGTATGTGGTCGAGTGAGGAGATGAGTCAAATTAGTGTGTGCTTGTTTCATGGAAAACTTAAAATTTGAAAAACATTTTCTAAAATATGATTCGTTATGCTGCTTACAAAAATTAATCAACGAAAAATGATTTCATTGTCAATAACAATTTATATTTAACTATTTTTATAGGTGATGAAAATATTTTCATTCATTTACCTTTATAAGCGCTGTAAGTAACTATTTTTTGAAAAATATTTTTAAATTTTTAAATTTTTTGTGAAACATACGCATTCTTACTTAAAATTTAAATGAAAGGAGAAGAAGATCTCATTAATCACCGATGTTAAATTATGCACGATTTCCGTGGTCAGACGTGGCAAAGTTCATTCATTGCAAGACGGATGCTTACCAATAATGGAAGTCACCCAACATAAAATATTCATCTCTCGAATTAAAGTGATTGCTTGCGTACCCTAAACTTCTTACTCAAGATCCTCTAGGGTGATACCAATTATCATAAGATGAAAAAGATATCAGCGAAAAAAAAAAGGGGAAAGATTCTCTTGTTTATATAAACCGACGTGGTCTTACTATTTTGTTGAATAGTGATCGACTGGGGAAATTATTCATTTAATCATTAATTTATTGTACGAATGACAATTCAATTATAAATTTTTCAATTTTGTCAATTTTGTCCTAAACCTTTACGCGAAATTTCAATATAGTCCTTTCAGCCAATTTTCGCTGAATATTGCTAACGTAATGTTGTGGCAGGTACGATGGCTAGTGACTACTAGACCGCCATGTTAGCAAATTTCAGCGAAAATTGATCGGAAGAACTACATTAAAATTTCACACAGAAGTTTCCACTAAATTGGCAACATTGAAAAGTTTATGATTGAATTGACATCCGTACAATAAATTTATGACTAATTGGGTAATTTTCCCATAATTGACGTGGTCCCTAAAATGAGTTCGAAAATTAACTTCTCTCTCTATTCAAAGCTCATCTCTTATGATTCTTAGTGCTTTTTCTTTATCAATCTTTTTTATTTTTTCCCCTTGCTTTCTAGATTGTACTATAGAGATAAAGAAAGTTTTAGATGTCTTAGCGATCATCTAATCAGTTAAGAAATCAAATTTACACTTCAATTTAATTGGCATCATGGATCATGTTATTTTATGAAAAGAAAATTATATTCATTGCTAAAAAAGATACATGAGAAGTATATAAACTTCCATTACAAAGCAAATCGAAGCAGAGCAAAACCCAAAATACTACAAACAAAGCCAAATCTAGAAAACAAGGAGGATCAACAGAGCACTAGAATGTTTAGCATACACTCGTTCCATAAGATCGAATTTGTCAAGAAAAATAATCAGTGACTGATCACTAGATCTCGTATTGTCGTTAATGATTAGCACATGCCGAAAATTCCTTCTCCGACAACTATGGCGTTGCCAGTTAACAAAGTGCTCCTAGGTCCGGCTTCCTCTACACCATCATTGTATAAAGATAATCAAAACATGTTGAACAAAATGGAAAGTTGTTGTATCTCGTTGCTATTGAATTGGACTTGTTGTCAAGGTGTACCCAACACGTACATGTTGTTGCCACGAGACTCTCTCAATGACTTCCACGATATTTGTAAGGTGAAGTCTAGATAGAGTTATGATGATGGAAAATGGTGGTTGTTGTTGTTGTTCTCTCTTGCAACATTCAGAGGACAATTTGTTGGGGGCTAACAAAGCAACCTAAAAGGGGGTGACTAGGTTGTTTTGAAGATTTTTAATATTTTTGTAGAAATTAGCTTTCGCTAAGAGAAAACAAGTCAAGTAGATCTTTAAAATATTACTAGCTGATTTTGTGCTTAAGAATATGAGAATCAAGAGAAACAGGAGCACACAAAGATTTATAGTGGTTCGATTTATTCCTAAAGTCTACATCTACTCTCTAAACTAACAGACGCAAGTCGAGTTGAATTGCAATAGTAATCTTCTCTACAAGTTATAATTGATAAGTATTGATCCTTTACAAATGATAGATCACACTATCAGAACTTAGCTACTACACTCACTCTTGTACACACTATCTCTCACACAATTACTATATGGCAAGACTAACACTGAGAAGATCTTTCGTGTGAAACAAAAACAATATTAGTAGAGAGAGCTGAAAGAATATATTTGGATTCTATGTTGAGCGACTCTAACATTATGACCTAGAAGTACATCTCTTGAATAGCAATCTTCAATCTTCCAACTAGACACGCTTTAGAAGACCAACTAGCCGTTAGAGATCCGTTGGTGCTACTGTCCAAAGAATAGAACTACCCATACAACTCATTTTCTTGAACATTTGTAGATTATCCAGAAATAGATACTGTAACTACTGCTTTAACGCTGACTGCTCTGACGTTTCTAACAAATGCCTCTTTCCTATTTCCCGAGAGACTTTCTAATCTTCAGTTGTGAAACTCCACCCTTCAATGGCTATAATCTTATTTCTCCAACGAAAATAGTCACATGGTCGTTGATCAAACATCACCAATGGCATGATCTCTTAGCGCCAATACAAACATCGTCAGCAATTGATCTTTAAGTATGTTGGTGTTGTTTACAGATAACATTCAAGGACACCTTGCAATCTTTTTCTTATGGATCACATCATGGATATCACGTAATCCTTAAAATCATCATAAACATCCGCATAAATTAAGGTAGATAATATACTAAGGATAGTTTGAAAATCATCAAAATCACTTAGGGATGTTTGTCCAACACAATTAAATCATTATAAGGTGATGTGTGGTCTCGCATCATAAGGAGATTGGAAAAACCCGATATTGACGAAAGGTTTGAGAGAGGAAAAGCGTCAGGAAGTAATATGTGAGTGAAGATCGAACAATGATAAAAATGAGAGGGGAGGGAGCTAGTTTATAAGGGGTTTATTTTTTCACAATAGTTAAATGACTGTTCAAAATATTTGGAGACTTTAACCCCCAAAGAATTTTAATGATTGGGAGCATAGGGCACAACCACATGCGCCAAATCATTATATTTGACCTCAAAAGGTGATCCAAAAAAAATTGGGCTTGGGCTGGCCTATAAGGGGCCGTGGCCCTTCTCGCCAAGGCTAGTAGGGCTTAAGCATGTTGGTCGTGCCATGCCCGGGAAAGCATGGCCCAATTGATAACATATCGTCCTAAAATCCAGTAATCAAATTTTAAATTTAATATTCTTTCCTCGATCAAAGGATACTTTCCTTGATTTGAGGAATCAATTTTGCCATTATCATGAAACTGTATATCTATTTAAACCCATTTTGTACATCAATAGAATTACAAGGAAAATAAAAAAATTCAAAACTTCCTTTCTTTCTTTATGGTATCAAAGCACTCTGCGTAAAAGCATTGCTTGAGATCCTGCTTCTTCTTCCTTATGGCTCTCTCCACCAATTCTGAAGCTACTAGCAATGTCAGTAACCCAATTCAATTCCCAGCTATTGTGATTTCGAACATTTCCAGCCTCATCCCAATCAAACTTAATGCCTCCAACTATCTCCTTTAGAAATCCTTATTCATGCCTATTTTGCATGGTCATTGTGTGATGCATCATGTTGATGACTCTACTCTTCCACCTTCATTTGATGATCCCACATATCCAACTTGGTTTGAAAAAGACCAGCTCTTATTATCCTAGATCAATGCCACATTAAGTGACTTCGCTCTTCCGTATATCGTCAAACTTACTTCTGCCAAGCAAGCATGGGATCTGCTCAATAATAGATATGCCTCTACAGCACCTGCCCATGTGATGTCCCTCAAACAACTGCTTACTTGACTCAAGAAGGGCACTTAATCTATTGTGACATCCGAAAATTTTTGCATTATAATTATAATACGTAGGAAATCATAGACGATAAATATCGCATGTGGAAGTCTTAATTGAGTGTTTTGTGTAGAAATCGCGGAGGCCGAATCATATTTTACAAATCTATAGTTTTTCCGTAAATGTTTTCGTTAAGATTAAATTGTTGGATATATACATTCGGATTGATTTTCTAGAGTTGCGATGATGTTCGCAACATCGCGTTATTCAATTTTGGATGCCAAAACGCTCCGAATTTTCATATTAAATGAGTGTCAAACTTGAAATTTACTGAGTTAAACATTCACGTGCATTCGGTATACTTTGCTAAACATTTTGATAAGTTTAAAATATTTTTCGAGTTTACCAATGTTTAGAACGGTCACTAATTTTCATATTTTCTCACTGATTACTTCATTTATGTACTAATTTATAAGATAACTTGATAATTTATAAAATATCTTTGTTTGGAACCATGTTGTTAAGACAAATGTCGCTTGATCATAAGCCCACATTCCATAAGATCTCCATCAAGTGTTTTAACCCAAGCAATCATTACTGTTTAACTTAAAGTTATTTGTTCTTATCCCATTGAAGCTTCAAAGAATGTAACCCCATTTTGGTCATAGACTACATTCCTAGAGTACTCCAAAAACCTTCAACTTCACTTCTTCTTATTCTTCCTCTTTTCAAAACTACTTCCAGTAGAAAAAAAGAATAACACACTTGCGTTATTGGAGCTTTAAATCTTTTTCTTTCAAGGAAGCTCAAGGTGATAATTGAGGATTTTACTTCTTGCACCAAACTAGTTTTGTTATTCGAAAAGATTTTTAGTGTTAACTCAAGTTCTTGATGATTTTGTGTGAAGGTAATTAGAGCTTTGCTTTGTTCAAATCATTCGAGGTAAGTGAAACTCTAAGTA
Source organism: Metrosideros polymorpha var. glaberrima (assembly GCA_001662345.2). Classification (NCBI taxonomy): domain Eukaryota; kingdom Viridiplantae; phylum Streptophyta; class Magnoliopsida; order Myrtales; family Myrtaceae; genus Metrosideros; species Metrosideros polymorpha. Next base: position 16,188,415 of record BCNH02000003.1, read on the forward strand.
CTAAGTTAGGAAAATCCATTTAGTGCTCTTGACTTGGAGGGTTGTTATAATTGATTTTTGCTTGAAGTTATTGACATGAGTAGTTAAATTTGCCATTATTGAAGTTAGATTGTTATGTTCTTTTATCTTGAAGTTGTTATGAGTTATGATGTATCTAAAGTGTGTTAAATGAGTGAATATGTCTATTGGAAAGAACTAAAAATAGGTAAAAAGAAGTCCTTTTTCGTAGACTTAAATTCTATGAAAATCGGGTCTATAAAAAAAAAAGTCAACCGAAGTCAACAAAATCTATCGATAGTCAATATTTTCTATTGAAGTCAACATTTTGACCAAAGTCAACAAAATCTGTTGATAATCAACATTTTTTGTCGAACTCAACAAAATCTGTCGAAGTCAACAAAATCTGTTGATAATCAACATTTTTTGTCGAACTCAACAAAATCTATCGAAGTCAACAAAATCTGTCGATAGTCAACATTTTCCGTTGAAGTCAAGAGAAAATTTTCATTTTATTGAATCTTGATGCTCTGGAACTTAATATAATTGAGATGGCTCTTATAGTATTATTATTATTTACATGAGAATTGAAGAAAATGATTATAGAGCTATTAATGCAAATGTAAGTGATGTATAAATTACGTGATATGCATTGTTTGAGTGCTTGGGGTTAAGTTAATTGAATCGTTAACGTTCACGTAACCCTATGACAATGTATCATTTGCTTGCAAAATGTATGATTTCGACGTGAGATGATATGACATAATTTCGTATGAAAAGAATTATAAGAAGTTTCCGTTGTCCACGCAATCATGACGACGATTCCCCATGAATCGAAATGCCCGTAAATCGGATGCTCCAAGGTGATATGTTTCGGAAGTGATTTTAGTGAAAGATGATGTACACTATATGTTGATTTTTGAAGTAAATGTGAGTTTCATAGTCGATGTAAAGAAAATATCATGTGCATGAATACGAAGAGATATTATATGAAATGAAATATGAAAGGTTATGTTCTGTCGTCCATGCGATCATGGCGACGATGCCCCGCGAATTGGGATGCCTGTAAGTCGGATTCCTCAAGGAGTGGTTCGAGATGCCTCGGGAGTTTTGAGATGCCCCATTGAGAGGTGGGATGCCCTGTGGTCGGATGTTGTGGGATGCCTCGAAGTTGAGATGCCCCGTGAATCGAGAAGTTTTGCGAATCAAAAAGTAAAAAAGAATTGAATATGATAATTTAGCACATGATGTACGTTATGACGCATGCATATGATGAATAAGATGAATAATTTATATTTGATGCATGACTATGGTGCATGTTCAATGATGAATAAGAAGTGATATGTATACACTATGACATGGCGAGTCATTTGCATGTACTTAGTAGGCAATCTCAAGTAAAGTTGCTATTGATCTGTCATCGACATGAAAAGGTAAAATTTTTCGTGTGCTTGTAATGCAAGGAGTTAGAAATGATTAATTGCATGTTATTGTTTATACCAGGTTGAGTGGTAGGTGGATTTTCCTTTCTTACAATTAGAGATTTCATTTACTGGGCCTCGGCTCATTCCTTTATTTTTCAGACCTGTCGGATGGATTGTGTACCACCACCACCACTCGCACCACCTATGTTTGGAGCTCCTGTCCAGTTCAACGCTGTTATAGAAGATATAGTTGTGCCTAGTTCGGATATAGTTTATGTTAAATGCAAGTCTATTATATGGATCGATGTAGGGCTCCCGAAGTGGATAGACTATAGGTACATTGCCTGGTATATACATATTGATGATGGGGAGACAGTGGGACCTCTAAGAGGTTTTGATGGTCCTTTAGGTATGTATGACGACGACGAGACTTCACCGGGCGAGATGATCGACCCGTAGTTTGATGAGTGGCCATATGCAGATATGGTCTTTTTGGAGTAGATGCATGGAGTAGAAGTCTTGGAGCCGAACCTTCTTCCCAGAGTTAATGCAATGTAATCTTTTGTCTTTTGGGGGTTGTATTAAAACTTGGAAGAGGGTAAAAATGGCTAAGGAAGCATATGTTAATTATGTAGCTTGACTTCTTGTAATTGCTCGTGCAATGTGGTGTTAATGTTATGTGTTTCCGCATGCGATAAATTTTAAAGTATTAAACATAAAATGGTAAGGACACATATAGCACATGACGTTCTGGAGCATCACATCTATAGCTGATTATCTCCAGCAATTTAAGGTCATCTCTGACTAGTTGGCAACCTATGGCTCTCCCTTAAGCAAGGATGATCTGCTTATTCACATCCTCAATGGGCTGCCATCGTCATATCAACAATTTTGTTCCTCGGTTTGCATTCGCGCTAGGACATCGACCTTATCTCTTAAAGAACTTCATACACTGTTAATCTATGTGGATCTCTCTTTGACTGAAGATACAACGCCCACGGTTTCAACTCAGTCTACTGCATTGGTGGCTTCCAAGCCTTTCAAGACTAACAATTCTCATCCATTTTCTTAGGGTCGCGGCCATGCACCATCTTGTGGTACATTTCCTACACGCTAGCATTCCTCCACCTCCTTTGGATCAGTGTAACAATGACCATCATTCTAAGGTCAACCAAAATCTCAAAATTTGAGTGTTTGTCAAAATTTAGGTGTTCGTTCGCAATGTCAGATTTGCAATCACATGTCTCATACTGCCATCAATTGTTATCATCGAATGGACTACACCTATCAAGGTCGCCATCCACCAAAAAAACTTGCAGCGATGGCAGCCATTGCCTCCACCCCACCCAACACTTGGTACACCGACACCGGAGCAACTCATCATCTCACCTCGAAGCTTGAAAATCTTCAAATTTCATCTACTTATGATGGTAATGACACTGTTGAGATAGGTATTGGCCACAGTATGCCCATTGCACATGTTGGTTCCCCCACTATATCATCCCTTTCTTCACCTCTTCACCTCAAATTTACAAAAGCTAGTCATTCAGGAATGAATCCTGATCATTTGCTTCTGGCACAAAAGGAGTGTTCCGACTTACTCCAACAAGGATTGATTGAACCTTCTACTTCTCAATGGGCTTGTGAAGCACTTTATGTTAACAAGTGAGCTGAGCAAACCAGAGGCAAAATGAGATTTATCATAAATTACCAACCTCTTAACTAGTTCCTTTAGGATGATAAATTTCCATTGCCTCATCAAAATTCATTATTTTCCAGCCTATCTCAAGCTAAGGTATATTCCAAATTTGACCTTAAAGATGGATTCTGGCAGTTAGGCATTCATCATGAGAATAGACACAAGATTGGGTTTTGCATTCCAAATCAGAATTTCCAATGGACTGTTCTTCCATTTAGACTCAAAACAGACTCTTCATTATTCCAGAAGGCTATGTGCAGAAATTTCCAGCCCATCGTAGCAAATGCCCAAATTTATATTGATGATATCCTCCTTTACAACCCTAATGAGGATTCTCATTGTAAATTACTAGTATAATTTGCTGAGCTAGTAAAGCACTATGGGATTATGTTGTCTCAAAAAAAGATAATTATAGCCCAGCAAGAAATTGAATTCCTCAGAATGCATTCAAAGATGGAACATATTATCATGGTTCCCACATTGCAGAAGAATTGCAAAAATTTCCTGATGAGAATCTCTCTCACAAGCAAGTTCAACAATTCCTTAGGATTGTTATTTATCTTAAAGATTTTGTTCCAAAAATCAGCAAATTGGTTAGTTTTCTCCAACAGATGTTGAAGAAAGAAGCTCCTCTTTGGAATGCTCTACACTTGCCACATTTTGTGGAACCTATGTATCAGAAATCTTTAATTCTGTAGAATTTTTTTAAGGTTTGAGCCTAAATTCTGGGAAGGATCTAGTGGTTAACAGACAGTCCATTTTTAAGGCCAAAGTTTGAGTATGTGGGATAGTATACTTGTCACAGATCTTATTTTGAAATTCCCTAGCTTGAATCTTAGGCCATCTCAAGCTAGTTGTCTCTCCTTTCTACAAGCCCATCCATAAATAGGTAAGGAAAAACCCATCTTCCTTGTTGAAATTACCGGAAGCACCACTTTCGTGTGCTCCAAAACAAAACCCTCCTTATGTTCTCCCAGTTATCTATATGTTCCAATCCTCTGATTTTCCTCCGTTGGAAAGATTCAATCATAGTGCTTCTTTCCCAACATTAGAAGAATTTTCAGATGCTCAATATCGCTATAGACATATGCCTAAAGTTATAAATCCTACAGATGTTGATGAACAAGAGAGACAAAAGAAAGTATTGGCTACTGAAGCCGTTTTGAACTGGCAAACTGAACACGCTTTAGCACAAACTTCTGTGATAAGCTCGATGGCTACCAAGTTTTCTACTATCCATGAGACCACTCAGGCTACAAAGAAGATGCTCGAGAATTTCCAACAAAAACTCCACCAAATGGAAACTGGAAAATTTGTTTCTCATCATTATCTTGAGTAACAGATAGCAGAAATGGAAAAACTCATAAGACAAATTAAGCTCCTCCAAGAAGGAAAATATGTCCCGCCTTCAGATCCACTTTTCCAACCTTGAAAATCTACTAGAATGGAGATCTCTCCTCCAAAATCCTCTTCGCTTTTTACTTCCATCATTACTGAAGCTCCCAAGTCAAGCAGACTTGATATTGTCACTCTTCATGATCATATTCGGGATATGGAGAAAAGAAAAAAGATTAAGAAAGGAAAAAATGCTTGAAAAATTGTTAGCAAATTTTATGTCAAGACCAAAGGAGTATACGGCTTCCATCGCCTCCATCAACATGTATGTGTCAAGAAAACCGTATGGTGGCTTCAAGACCAAAGACATGAAGCCCAAATGGCCCTCTCATGAGTATCCATTGAAAATCCCGATATTTATTGAGAATAATACTCTCTTTGATAATCTGGGAAAATCTATGCGGAGGTCTATGTCTACGACCTAAGGGACTTCATTCAAAATATCCATTCATTCATCCCCTATCCTTCAACCCATAAAAAGAATTTCCTAAAGATCTCAAATGGTTCTATTGGGATTTTTTCAACCTTTATACCATAGCCATTGAGTTTCCCATGGCCAAAGTGCCTCTTATTATTGACAGAATTATCCAGGGAGAACCAACATACAAACACCTTGGAAATCTGCTTAACTGGTTCAAGCCTCTAGTAGTATGGAAAAATATTTTCAAAAACTAACTCAAAGCCTGCAGGCCAAATCCTGAGTTACACACAACCATTCTATTTTATATGCCATGGTTGTTTGTACGACCCAATGGAGATATATGCAAAGCTCCAACAGATCTTGGAGTATCAACCTATAAGCCCCAACCTGTTCCAAACAAAATTTACAAAACTCTCATTTGTATAATCTCAGCATGTTCTCAGGAATATCGAGAACTCTAAAAAATTTTGTGTCAAGATAATCGAACTATTCCTCCAGAAGTATGGCTCACAATAACTGATAATGTTTCATAGGATCATATCACAAATTATGTGCCGACACAATCCATGATCGATAGTGCCCATGCCACTTACTATGAAATGGACATGGATGTCCAATCAAGTGATCATGCCTCATCTTCTCAAGATCATGCTTTATCCTCCCAAGACCCATGGGGAGGACCTCTGTTACAAGACCCATATAATTATAGTGAATTACAACTCAATCTTGGTCCCAACAGAGAAGACCCATCACTGCAACTTGGAGCTTTACTTCAACCAAGTATTTCGTCCAACACTCAAGATGATGTTTCATCATCATTCCAAACCCAGCCAGAAGCATCATCAGACTTTCCATTTCCTCATCTTAAAACTCTAGAAGAACAAAGGCTTCTCAAAACTTTCAGAAGAGAAAATTTTGGCTATGACTTAGACAGTTCGGATGAAAACCAATGGATGCATGTACCAGGTTTTGACTGAAGACTGTTCTTAGCTACTCGTCCTCATCCGAAAAGTAGAAATCTCGTGATACATGATAAGGTCGTGTAACATATTGTAAAGAGTCAGACAAGTCAGGTCGTTTTCGTCATTGAAAAATAAGGCTGTGCATTGTTCCCTACTATGGAAACACTGTAGTGAATTGTTCATTACTGTAGCAACACTGTAGCGCATTGTTCACGTACTATTCATGCATAGTAAAGTGTCGAAAAATGAAAGAAACGTGAAGTCTTCTAATGGCTTCGCCTCTTTTGAGTGAAGACTGTTCTTGGCTACTCGTTCTCATCCGAAAAGTAGAAATCTCGTGATACATGATAAGGTCGTGTAACATATTGTAAAGAGTCAGACAAGTTAGGTCGTTTTCGTCATTGAAAAATAAGGCTGTGCATTGTTCCCTACTATGGCAACACTATAGCGAATTGTTCATTACTATAGCAACACTGCAGCACACTGTTCACTCATGTAGCAACACTGCAACGCACTGTTCACATACTATTCATGCATAGTAAAGTGTCGAAAAATGAAAGAAACGTGAAGTCTTCTAATGGCTTCGCCTCTTTTGTTTGTTTTCTCCCCCGAACGCCTATAAAAGGTTGGGGTTACGACGAAGAAGGGCATCTTTCGCCCATTACTAAATAAAATGCCCGGTATGTTTAACATGAGTTCCAACTAGTTTTTCATTTCTTTTCTGTCTGGTATGATTCGTTAAGGAAGAAATATATTCCAATTAATCCTGATAGTTTGCTCTATACTTGTCACATTTGTGGAACCTGTACATCAGAAATCTTTGATTCTGTCGAGTTTTTCTAAGATTTGAGTTAAAATTCTGAGAAAGATCTGGTGGCTAACAGGCAGTCCCTTTTTAAGGCCAAGGGCCGAGTATGTGAGATAGCATATCTATCACAGATCTTGTCTTGGAATTCCCTAGTTTAAATCTTAGGCCACCTCAACAACAGCTTCACACAATTTACTCTCTGTCTATCATTTTTCCAAAGATAACAATTATTTCTTTAACTTTGATGCCTCTGATTTTTGTATTAAGGACAAGGCCACGAGGAGGATACTATATCAAGGGCCAATTGAGAACGGCCTGTACCTACTTCGCACTCCACCATCATCCACCGCTCCAAAGGCTTATTACAGTTCCTCCATCACCACAAACCAATGGCATGCTTGTCTCGGCCACCCATCTCATGAAATTCAATGGGCCATTTCCTCAGTTGTCTCTATTTCTAATAAATCAGCCTCTCGCATTTGTTCTTCATATTAGCAAGCGAAGAGTCACAAGCTCCTTTTTTTTTCAGGTCTCATTCTATTTCTAGTTGTCCTATAAAATTATTACATTGTGATGTATGTGGCCTTACACCCACATTATCTTGTTCAAATTATTCATAGTATGTTCTTTTTGTCAATGATTTTTCCAAAATGATTTTTGTCAATTATTTCCTATGAGATTAAAATCCGACTTTTATGACATCTTTATTAGTTTTAAAAAGCAAGTTGAAAATCTTTTGCTGCACACTGTCACCACATTTCACTTAGATGGTGGCAGTGAATTCACTAGTAATACCTTCAACAAATTTCTTCCATCATATGGCATTACACATAAATATTCTTGCTCCCACACACCGGAACAAAATGGTGTTGTGGAGCACAAGCACCACCACATCATCGAAACTAGCTTAGTTATGATGGCCCATGCTCATATGCCTTGTAAATTTTAGTTAGTAGCCTTTGCCACATCCATATACTTGATTAACCGCATGCTCATAGTTCAACATCACACTTGCTCCCCATATCAAGCTTTATTTCACAACCCTCTTAATTATTCACACTTACGAACCTTTGGTTTTCTTTGCTTCTCATGGCTCCAACATTACAATGCTAATAAATTGTAACTTCGATTGACCCCCTGTTGTTTTTTAGGCTATAGCTTCAGTAATAAAGTATATCATTGTATGGATCTCTCATCTGGTGGAGTATATATTCCTCGTCATGTCATCTTTGATGAAACTAAATTTCTTCGCTCCTATATCATTTTCACTCATTCTTCACATCGTCCACCTCATAGTCTCAATTTCTTTGGAGTTATTCGAACTGAGCACGTTCATTGTCGTCCTTCTACCACTTCACAGGTCATTCTCACATCCAACAACACCTCTCCGATGCCTTCTTTATCAATCACAGAACCTACCTTCCAAATCTCTAGCCAATCCCCTCCACCTATTGACAACCAACCTATCTCTCCTTATTCCACTCACCCATTGCAAACAAGGTCTAAGTCTGATATTACCAAACGAAAGGCCTTTTCCTATATCCTTCACCCATTTTCGCTTACTCTTACTGCCAACCATATTTTCGAACCAACATGTTACTCCCAAGCGATTAAGGACCCTCAATGGCGTCATGCCATGGATTAAGAATTTACCTCTCTTCAACGGTAACAAACATGCTGTTTGGTCCCTTACGATCCTACTATGAACGTGGTGGGCTGCAAATGAGTATTTTCAGTTAAACGAAATTCGGATGGCTCTATTAGTTGCTACAAGGCTCGCCTTATTGCCAAGAGTTTCCATCAATAGACGAGTGTTGACTTTGTTGAGACCTTCAGTCCTGTGGTGAAACCTACCACCATTCAAATTATTTTATCTCTTGCAGTCTTTCACAATTGGCCACTTCGACAATTGGATGTCGAATGTGCTTTTTTACATGGTGATTTGTAAGAAATAGTGTTCATGTCTCAACCTCCAAGTTATGTTGATCAAGGCAACCCTAATCATGTCTATCACATAAAGAAATCCATTTATGGCCTCGGTTAAGCCCCTCGAGCCTAGTATGAAAGTTTAATTCAAAACTCCATGATTTTGAATTCACCGTCTCCAACTCTAATCCTTTACTATTCATCTTCCACCAAGGACATATAACTATTTATCTCCTCCTATACGTTGATGATATCATCCTCATTGGAAATAATACTTCAGCTTTGCAGCAGTTAATCTCATAACTTGGCCATCATTTTCGAATGAAGGACCTTGGACCTCTTTCTTATTTTCTTGGTGTTCAGATAACACGTAATTCTGAAGGCATACAACTTAATCAGTTGAAGCATATTATGGATGTTTTGAAGCGTGCAAATATTGATGGATGTAAACCCATCCCAACGCTTGCTATGTCTTGAAAACTTGGCCAAGGCGATGGCCCTCCATTGTCGAATCCCACTCTTTATCCAAGTCTTTTCGAAGCGCTACAATATGTTACTCTAATGCATCATGACATTTCTTTTTCCGTCGATCAAGTTTGCCAGTTCCTAAAGTCTCCCATCGAGAATCATCTTGTGGCAGTCAAACGCATTTTGCGTTATTTGAAAGGCACAATCACTCACAATCTTCACTTTCTTCCAGGCCAACACCATCTCACTGCCTACTGCGATGCCGACTGGGCAAGCTACCCCATTGATTGATGCTCTACTGGTGGGTTCTGTGTTTTCTTTGATTCTAACCCAATTTCCTTGAGTGCTAAGAAACAAGGCACTCTGGCACATTCTTCATATGAAGCTGAGTACCGGTATCTAGCTCATACTACAGCTAAATTAGTTTGGCTATGCTCCTTGTTACGCGAACTACATTGCCCACTTCTTATGCCACTCACCGTCTGGTGTGATAACATTTTAGCAATCTCCCTCGCTTACAATCCAGTTTTCCATTCAAGAACAAAACATGTCACTGTTGATTTTCATTATATCAGGGAACTAGTTGGGTGTAAGATTCTCATAGTTCAATTCATCTCCAGCAAAGATCAAATTGTAGATCTGTTTACAAAAGGTTTGAGTTCTAATCGCATCAGATATTTGATCAGATATTTGCAGACCAAGCTTTACCTTCAGCCAACTATGCTTAGCTTGCGGGGGGATGATAACATATCATCCTAAAATCCAGCAATCAAATTTTGAATTTAATATTCTTTCATCGATCAAAGGATACTTTCCTTGATTTGAGAAATCAATTTTGCCCTTATCATGTAATTGTGTATCTATTTAAACCCATTTTGTATATCAATAGAATTACAAGGAAAATAAAAAATTCAAAGCTTCCTTACTTTCTTTACCAATGACCAGTAGCCCTACCCATGTGTAAACTTAACTTTAATAAATGTGATCAATACTCAAGTTAGTCACACATCAATTCGAAAATTTGTTGGAGGAATTCAAACACAAATTTTGAAATACATTATGACAACATATTCATTGGAATTCCTAAAATTTGTCACGAAAGTGCAATTGAGTCTTGAAACTTACAAAAAATGCAATAAAGTCTTAAAATTTGTCAAATTAGTTCAATCGAGTCCTTCCGTTAACTCCGTTCAATTTGGCTAACGAAAAATGTTGACATGTCATTTTTTTATTTATTATTTTCTCTATCATATGTGGCGATGACGAGGCTAAAACAACCTTAGACCCTCGCTGAGAAGGCCCCACAAGGGTGGGGCGGCGGCGAGGGCTGCGGCCCTCATCACTTGGTTTCTCTTTTTTTTTAAAAAATTTAGCTTATTTTTAAATTGAATTTAAATAAAAATTATATTAAAAATCATATTCGATCCGAAACAACATCGTTTTAGCCTTATGTTTCATTATTTAGCCACGTCATCATCCCTTAAAAGAGAGAAAATAATAATAATAATAAAAAAGCCACATCAGCATTTTATGTTAGCCAAGTTGAATGGAGTGAACAGAATGACTCGATTGCACCAATTTGATAAGTTTTAGGACTTTCAGTGAACATATTCTCACATTATAAGTAAAAGATGATGAAAGCCAATGGTAACATCGAAAAACATTTATAGTAAAATAGATAATGTTCAAAGTGTTACGATTTTAGAACGTAAACATAATTTTATTAAATGCTCTGTTTTGGAAAGGAGTGAGAGGAAGAGATGAAAACGGGTAAAGCCAATACATGTGAATCTATCAAAATTCTAAAATGGATTAAAAAGGGGGGGAGCAATCTGTTTGGAAAATCTTTAATTCTCTTTTTTAGCGAAATCTCCATTGAAAAGATTCGTACAAAGAGAGATAGCCCTGAGAAGTTAGCTCAATATAGGACATGGTAGAAATATTGCAGTTGCTCCTTTGGATAACATTCACTTCCTCCTATTACACATTAGTCATTTCTAATGGCCAAGATGTAGAAAAATTTCTAAATTTTTTGCCTCATATGTTTATGTCATGGTTTTCAGTACATGTCAGAGTTCTTCACCGAAAACAAAATCTTTGTATAGAAAAAGTGTCATGTGAATGCAGACCCTTCCTTACACTTAACCACATGTCCACGTTTAACTTCTAAGTTTCCATGCATATATACGAGGGTTAATACCACGAAAAATCATAAACTGATACATATGTGATAAATTTACCCCAAATTAAATCTCAAACTGGTACACATGTGACAAATTTACCCGCCGTTAGTTTTTGTTAAATTTTATTGTCAAATTATTGAGTTAGATGACATCTTGTGGTTAATGGGTGTACCAGTTTGGAGTTTTTACTCTCCATTTGTTACATGTATATCAATTTGTGATTTTTTGTGGCATTAACCCAATTTAACGGAAACTAACAGAGGGTTGGTGGTCAAAAACTAAGTTTGGGGTAAATTTATCGCAAATGTGCCAGTTTGAGATTTTTTGTGGTGTTAACCCTATATATAAATAGGGGTGAGTAAAGTGGATTGGGATCGAACCGAACCGAACCAAACCGGCTGGTTTGGTCCAGTCCCCGATTCCTATAAATAGAATCGATGGCCAGGCGATTCGATTCTCGATTCCTATAAATAGAACCGGTGGCCGGACGATTCGATTCCCGATTCCAAGAGGGATGGGACCATACCAATCCCCATATATATTATTCTTTTTTTTATTTTATTTACCTAAATTGAGAATTAGAAATAGAAACCCTCATTCCTTCACCTCATTGCCCTAATTTGCTCACATTCATTCTCGCTCGAAGTATGTCTCTCGCTTGAAACCCTCACATCCTCATCTCTCGCTCCTCTCAATCTCTGACTGTCACCTCTCCTCTATGTCTGTTGCCTCTCGCGATAAGACTTGTCAGCTTGCTTGACTCTCGTTTGGTCTCACTCGAGCTCGATTTTGAGAAGCTTAAGCTTTCGGCCACTTCCTCTCCTCGTCTCCATCCTCGCTCGGTCGCTTCGATTTTAGGTTCTTCCATTTCCTCTCTCGATCTCAGTCCTTCACGTTGTGCTCAAGCCCAAGCTCCGTCGATGTGTTTTGAAAGATTTTTCTCAATGGCTTGCCTCTGTTTTTATTTTTTTACCGAGAAAATGGATTAGGATGGTTGATCGTCTTCTCTGTGGAGGATGAATGGATTGGGATGGTTGATCTTATGCCTTAAATTTTACAGAGAAAATGATGCTTTTGCTGGTGTTTGAACAGAACAAGTTTTGTATTTGAGGCGATCCTTTCTAGTTATTGAAGAGAAAATGTCTCAGTAAAATCGAGAGTTATTCCTGTTTTGATATTTTATGGAAAAAGTCGAAATTGCGTGAAGGGTCTCTCTTGTCCACAAGACGGCTAAAAGTTAATTCGTGTAGAATTACCGATTCCACTAGAATCGGACCAGACCACCAGTCCCAATTTGGTCCAATCCTTGATCTCGAAAATATGGAGACCCAGACCACCAGTCTAGTTCCCTGTTCCATACAGGGACCGGACCAACCCAGACCGTGCACACCCCTATATACAAATAACTTTCATTTCAACTTAGCTGTCGATTGTGCTATGAGGTTATGACAAATCTGTTTTATGGAATGAGCGAGTGGCTGCAAGCTATACCAAGTTGATTTATTTTTCAAATTTGGTCTGGATTGTAATGTTTTATGATTGGTTTTTTGATGATATGTACAACACTTTCATGTGAAATGAAAATTTTCTTTTGAAAAAAAAAAAACTTAAGTGATTTGTTGACTCTCTTGTGATACCTAGGACTACGTTTTGAAGCAATTTAATTTTTGCGATGTTTTCTTTTTTATTTATCCAATATTCTTCCTTTTATTTTATCTATTTTCCATAATAAAAATTAATTTCATTTCAACCTCAGTGATTGGGAATATGTCTAAATGTCTAGAATTACCACATATAACAATCCTTTTAATTGTTTATGTTAGTGTCTCATGCTTTGTCTCATTAATTTGTTAGAATATTAGAACAACATATTATTATAAGTCAACCCTAAAGCTAAGTTACAAACAATAAAGCACCGATCTTACATTGTCTTTTAGAACGAAAGATCGGTTTTCATATTGTCATAATATTTTGTAAATCGGTATAGTAACTTTATTTTTGTTTCAATCAATAACACAATGTAGAGGGAGCCCGTGCGTGGCACGACCCTTAACTAGTATATAAACAATCAAGATTTATTTTTAATTTTATGTAATTTAATAAGAATAAAATAAGTCTAATACATAGTTATCTGGTTGTAATTTTCACATTAGCGTGCCATTCAAGGCCTCCACAGCTGTCTTTGCTACTTCCGGTGATTCGAAGACAAAACCAAATCCATCGATGTCCCTCTTTATTGCAACATGTTTCCTCCAATTCGGAATGAAGGAAAGTATACTCACTTTAATTGTGAAGTAAACTTTCTTCAAGGAATAAGTTATAGTTTAATTACCTATGTTTTACACTTTATTTATATTTACTTTTGCCTCAACTTCACTTCTCCATTTTTGTAATTGAATAGATGTACAACTACAGATTGGAAGGCACTATAAACAAAAGGGTATTGTTAAAAAGTGCTCGAAAGACACTTAACAAATAACTAAATAAATATTGCAATTTCCAATATACTGATTGAATTTTCTCATGAAGTATGCTTAACAGTGCCTCGAGACACTCATTAACAAGACCCTAAATAAATAAAAATTATTAATTATGTTTTTGGATGGAACAATATTAATGTATGTCTTAAGTCCAAATGGACCAAATTTAAAAAAAGAGAGAAGGAACAAGGGAATGCTCTTGAATTTGTGCGCTTACAAAAGATTTTCAATTTGAATATTTATCATTTCACTTAATCTATGCTTGATTTTAATTAAATAAAGTTCATGCGGGGAGGAGTTCTCCATCATTTATTTTTGTTCATCCAAAGGCGCCTCAATAGACTTTTTATTAAGGCTGGGAACCTATCTAAATAGAGGGTGAAATTTGAGTATAGATAATACATACATACGACTAATCAATATCCAAGATTTGCTAATTGATCCTCTATGTGTGCGTGCAAGCGTGCATGTTGGCGCTCTCGGGGGGGGGGGGGGGGG
>BCNH02000003.1:16213747-16226729 GCA_001662345.2 Metrosideros polymorpha var. glaberrima
AAAAAAAAAAAAAAAAGGAAAAAAGAAGTAAAATGGTCAATTTTTGACATCCGCCAACAAATGCCACCACCACTCCGGAGGCTACGGCCTCATGTCCCCAGTGCATGCACACTGCAACCAGGCAGGACCACCAAGCAATGCTTCACATGGCCACACCACCAGCCCCCTCAAAACCCGGAACCACCATCTTATAAAGTTAACAGATGAAACAAACCTCATTACTTTACCGGATCACATTAGTCAGCTTGTCGAAATATTTTACCTCACATTTTTTATTTACTTTTGACGTTTGAGATTTGAATTTTTATTATATCTGAACCCTTGATATATTCAAAGGATATAACTAAGCATCAAGCAATCAAAAAAGAAGTGGCTGAGAGAGAGAGAAAGAAAGGGATTGGCCGAGAGTTCGGCGGGAGTGTGTTTGCATTCAGCAACTGGTCTGGTCTTCACCTCCAAGAATTCTTCTGATTGATTCCCTCTTTTGTTACAGTAAAAAAAAGAAAGATAAAAAAAAGAGCCCTAAACAAATAATTAAGATGAAGTGATGCTTTGGCTGTCTTTAGCCACCCAAAAAGGCTGCAAGTTCTCTTTCCAAATGGTCAAACCAAGACCAGAATCATTCCTCACGTTCGCCTCTTGTACTCATTCTCATATTTTATATCTTTATTATGATCACCTCTCACATGACCTCCCTTTACTTTATACAATTATATTGATTTGTACGTTTTTAAGGGTAGATACTATTATTGTCTTTGCTTGCCGGTAGTATTCTTTAATATTGATGTTTCCACATTCTCTTCAATCAAGGGGGAAGTTCTTGAGTGTGATCATATCTATCGTCTCTCACGTGGCGTGGCAACTTGGACTTGCTAGGGTTTTGGGAGGTTCTCGAAGTGTTATGAACCATCCGATCCTTGGACGAAAGTAGAGCCCTCATCTTAGGGAACGTAGAGGATTGGATCTTCACTCCGTCCTTATCACATAACTTCAAAAGACAAAAAGAATTGTCCCCTCGAGTAGAATATTGATTTGTTAGCTAGGGCACCTTTTATTATAACTTAGTAATTGTTAACATCAGCTTGCTTAAGTAAAGAAACTCTCTTCTTATGTGAAAATGATACCATCATGCGACAGTGGTCGAGACTCTGACCATGGCAATAGAGAGAAAAGAATGTTCAATATGTGAAAGTTTATCGCATATAATTAGTTTTGAAAAAATGTATTATTTTCTTTAACCATTTAATGATCCTACCGGTCTATGCATGTCAAGAAAGTTTTATTGTATTACGAGATTTTGCTAATTATAATACAAACACCCTCGTCAATCTGACACATGATGTAGTAACATATAGTACCGGACGTTGTTGATCACACTAAACATTGTATTTTTTTTACTCTTTAGACTAGTTTTATAAAAAAAATTATGAATTAAATTCTCAGTGCACCAAAATCGACTGGAGGGCTTTCTGGGGGCATTCGCATTCTTTGGTCTCTTTTGATTTTTTTTTATTTTTTTTTTTGGAAAGTTGAGAATGTTGAGGACTTCTAATCATGTGGTTTTGGCCGCAACAAATGATTAATGCGTGTAGCTTTGCTGCCTAACTTGCTATTTTGTGACATTTAGTTATATAGGCAGAGCACGTTTGTCATTACTTTACGACGAAGAGTAATAAAAAGACAGGACAAAAAGAGTCAGATTAGGTACTGAACATTGATAGATTAGAGCTTGGTTTTTTCCACACCATTGCATTGAGAAAAGATTAATGAGAGGGAAAATAATATTTTTTCCCTTGATCCAGCAGCTTTATTTGAAACTTGAAAGAGAGACACATGATATTTCAAACTGATTCTTACTGTGTGTGAAGCTTGGCATTATTTTATATTCTACAAGAACTTTGTTATCGTGCATCGAATGTATTGTTTAAGGTTCTGTTGTTACGTAAAACATCTACGCTAACAAAAAGGTTCTACTAAAAAAAAAAAGAGCTGAAAGTTAAATTAACAGATAAAAGTCGAATAATCATGGCCCATGCTAATGAAGGAACGATTAAAATCTGTTTAGAGCAAAATGGTTTCGATGATGACTGCCACTTCTGCTGACATGAGCGGTGGCTTAGCGTCAGCAAGATGACAAAAATTATTAGCATACATTTAGGCCCTCTTTATTTCATGAAAAATGAAAATATGTGAAAAAATATTTCTTAAAAATAATCGCTTGTATCCATGAAAAGTATTTTTATTATCACAACAATTTATGTCTAAATATTTTCGTAAACGATAAAAATATTTTTCATTCATTTTTTAAGCAGTATAAATGATCACTTTTAGAATGTATTTTTTTTTAAATCATTCATTTTCGCAAAACAAATGCACCCAACACAATCAACATTTCTTGTGCATGAACGTACGTAGATGATAACTGGCCATAAATCCGCGCCTCACGCAGCAAAAACAACTTATGCACACATAATTTTATCATGATTGAAAATGTTTCAAAGCCTTTTCTGGTTGCTACAAGTGCTTTGAGGCTCCGTTTGTTTTACGGAAAATGGATAATATGAAAAATATTTTCCTAAAAAATTACTTGTATTGCTTACAAAAATCAATCATTAATGAAAATATTTAAACATAAATTGTTGTCAACTATGAAAATATTTTTCAATAATTAATTATTTCAAGCAATATAAACGATCATTTTTAGGAAAATGTTTTTCAAATCATTCATTTTCTGCGAAACAAACGAAGCTTGAAAAGTTTCCAAAAGTACTTCTAGCGATCGAAAGCAATCTGCTACGTCCCTTCTCGCGACCAAATTAAACAATTTGGTCGCGAGAAGTTGAGCACCTGCGACTAGATGATATTGGCCGCCTCGTCTCTGGTGATCAAATTCCTATATTTGGTTGCCGAGCTAGATACTCTAGCGACCAAAGTAATTCTCTTTGCTAGAGTAACTTCTAGCGACCAATTTTTCCTTTGGCAGGTAGAGACCAATTTTCTTTTAGTGAAAAATAGAAGCACGTAAGCGGTATCAAGATAACCCATGCATGTTTTTGGCATTTTCCCTATTAAGGAATTGTCAATATGATCAAATTGCACACATTACCTATGTTTGATGAGGGTGTTAAGTAAGGGTTTTTACTGAGTTCGCCGATACTATAAAAAGGTTTGTACGACTATCGTGGTATGGTGTGCATGTGTAATTGGATTTAATTACATAAGTGAATTCTCTGAACGTCGGGAAAATTACCAAAAAGAGGACTATATTGACAAATGATCAAAATGTTTAGGATTAAATTAGCCAAATTAAAAAGTTTAGAACTGAATTGGTATCTATACAATAGATTTAGAAATTTTTTTTGGTAATTATCCCCTAAATGTCAACTGGTCTAATTAAAGATGATCGTTTAAACTATCTCTTACATTTCAATGGACGTAAAGATTTCCATTGAATAATCATAGCTCTAAATAGTAGGCAATTTGGGTGGGCACTTTAAGCCACCCATAGCCACATTTGAAGTTCTTGCCAAACAAAACGAGACTTTAGTTTTTAATAACTCAAAACAATATGGGATATGTATTTTGTATTAATATTAAAGTATTTGATGTACTAAATGGAAGTCTAGTATTGAACTCTAAAAGTTAAGTAAAGTCAAGAGCTAAAAGCAAAAATACACCAAACATCAACTAAATTTTCAAAAAAAAAAAAAAAAGATAGCCCAATATCCCATTCATTGTATTTTTACCTCCATCTTGACGAGAAATCTAATTCTAAATCCTGTTATCTATGTAATGTTACTACGATTTCATCTGACATGCAGCACAACTTATAAGCGAGGGTATTTACTACATAAATATGCTTGATATACATTGTGGGCTCGTCGAATAACATTTTCAGGAAAAATCAATGAATACAATAATGCTAAACTATTCAGAACGTACTAAAATATGAAATCCAATCCAATACATTTTCTAATAACTTATACTTTGAAATTTAAAAATCTCTTGACATGGTATTCCAGTTAAGGATCTTGAGTGCGTTTCCTCATCGTTCGACGAATTACTTGATTCCCACACGGGGGTGTTGATGATTTAATAATTCAATTTGGTTCAATTTGACTTATATTTCCAACCAAACCAAACTTATGAATTTAGAAAACTACTAACCCGAAGACAACCTTTGTTTCTCCCGGTTTCAAACTGTTAATGTTTATTCACATGCCAAAATCAGAAGCTCAATGTCCATACTATACCATGAAATGGTAATCTCCACAGCATGCATGAATGCGAATAAATCAAACTTAATATTTGGCAGAAGAAATTTAATGATACATCTCTCTATATTGTAAGATAAACTCGAAAATAATTTCAATCTCACATTTTTCGCAGTATATCCCATGAAAGCCAACGTATATTGTTAAGATGAGTAATAATTTCATATTATTAAATGGTGGAAAGATAGCAGCAAGGTAATTTTTTAGAAGTTAAGTTTAGTTTTTCTAGAAAGACCAGATTTTCAAAAATTTCCCTATTTTCTCCTCCTTAAAATATCTTATTTTTGTTACTTTTATTTTTACACGACGCCACGCATAAGCTGTTTTTTGTATTGATAGGGAAGAGATGCAATTTTAATGTCTAAGCACCTAAAATGATGAAGGGCTTAAAGAAAAAAAAGAAAAGAAAGGGAAAACATAAAAAGAATACGACAAAATTTGTTTAATTAATTCTATTATTCACTTATAAAATGCATTTTTAAATTCATCAAAAAGGGATGCCTGATAGTTCATGTACAGCATTATTCGTAGTGTTGGAGTAGATATGTTTTCGATAGTGAAATTTGCAACAAACAAAACCCTTACGATCGTTATAAACTTTATCTATTCATTCAAATCAAAGCTAAATTATAGTATATCAACCTGTTTTAAGAAAATGATACCTTAAATGACATAACTTCGATACGACGCTCAATTTTGTGCCATAATTTTTTCAATTGATCACTCGAGTATCATACCTTTTTTAAATAAACGTCCGCTTGAGTCTCGACGACAATTTTCATTGCCTAAAAATCCCACATGGCATCAGAATATTTGACACCCATGATTAAAACATTTTTAAAAATTTCGGTACTTGGGTGATCATAAAGTTACGGTATTCAAGTGAGGGCACCGCATGGAAGTCGAGGCATTTGCGATGCCCTCCTACTATCGGCTGCAGTTGTTTCGATTATTGGCTTCTGGGATTCCGATGAGGAACTCTAAACCTAACAATCTGTATGAATTTTCAGTCAAACCTGTATATTCTTCTGGGGCATTGGTGTGAGCGATCAGTCCTTGGGCTTTTCCCTTAGCGATTGCTTCATAAATAAATAAAAGATTAAAAGTGCTCGCTGTAAATAAGCTGGTAAACACTAATGAACACTGCACGTTGGGCTGTCAAAAAAACAAAATAAAATAGAGACAAAATTGTTTTAGGTGGGTCAAATTTCGACGGCAATCCAAGTGCCTCTGCACGTGCTTTCTTCAAGTTGCGCCTCTCACGAGGTCCAATTGCAGAGGGCGGTGGTACTATTTATCGAGAAATGAATTGAAAAATGCAAGAAAAATATAAAACAAAATAGAAACACCAAAGATTCAAAACCCAGCATTATCAGCCCACACGAGCGGTCTCGAGACTAGTAAAGTATGCCGTATTTATGTACTGGAGCACTATATTCTTTTTTTTTTATTTTTGTAATTTTGAATTCTGGGTGTTGATTCTTCAATTTGAACGGGGAAAGAAAAATGAAAAAAAAAAAACCCAATTGCTAGTTTATAGTTTACAAGCCGACCCAACTTGCTACTTTGTGTCGAGTTTGATTTGGGCTTGGTTCGGTTGCAATTGACAGTGCTTTTCCGTTTGTTTGCATTGTCCAAAAAGAGACCATAGATTGCTGCATTATATTTGTGTTTTGATAAATTTGATGTGCCCAATGATTCTCGAGCATAGACTGGAATAATCGATTCGTCGGCGAAAACCCACTCGAGATTACACAGGACGAGCAGAGCGCGTAAGGTTTCAAACGGGCAACTCTTTTACGATAATCTTTAAAGTCGCGAAACCGAGTACGAGCAGCGATTGAATCCGTTCATATGTACTCCATGCCCGCGACTTTAAACGAGAATTTACGCTTGCTCAGGTCCTCCGGAGGTGTGGGGTATGTCACCATTTGAGTGTCTCGAGCAGGTAATTGCGTAAGCCCAACCCAGTCTCTGTTCTCGCCAATGCTGAGGGTAAAAGGCCCAAACATCAAAGGAGTTTACAGTGAAGTTTGACCGTGTGAATATGCATCGTTTACAATATCACATTATCCCTATTACTCGATGCTCTTCCCGCTTGACTCCTGGGTTTCCAGCAAACGTTGACAAGCGACACGACGAGGTGATGAGGACCGGTAACGGCAAACGATCGAGAAAATGGACAAATCATTCCGATTGAAATGGAGCAAAACAGCGAGCAGTGGGGACAAGTTCTTGGGTAATCTAAAGCCTTAACGCCAACCACAGTTCAGGAATCATATGACGATTCTGTCGATGCTGGAGGAATAGAAAAGGGCACTTGCAGAATTGTGAACCTATAACAGAGGCCAAGGGATGCAGCTCTTTGATACCATATTGAGTTTGAACCCTTGGTTTGCTCCATTGACTCGAGTCACTGTTTCTCTTGCATCTTTTTACCCCCTTCTACGGGAAAGTATAAATTCAATTTACAAGAACTTGCTGGTTATCAAGCTTTTGCTATAATTCGAGAGATGTGAACTTCAATTCAAGCTCTTCTATCACATTTGTGGCCTGTGGGTGCAAAATCACTCTCTTTGAGCAATCAAAGCATTTAGCCAAATCACAGTATGCGATGATCTGTACTACACTGCTGGAAAGTAGATATGCAATCCCAGATGTCCAGCTATGTACATGACAAAGATAAGTTGAACAACAAACGGCTTATAACAAAGCTAAAGATGTAGGCTTTGCTAAAGAGTAAAGCATTAGGAGACTGTTTTAGAATGTCTCTCCTGAAAGCTGTTTAGAGGAAAATGTGGACATCAGGCGTTGGTAGTTGATTTGTAGTGGAAGTCGTTAACCGTCGAGTAAACCAAACCTTCATCTTCCAAAAAACGGATAGCTTCCCTGTCACAGCCCAAACAAAAGACTCAAAGCTCGAGACAGATTAGGGGTGAACTGTAGGTTTGTACAGGTGTGAGTCTATGCACACTCATTGGCGCGCGCACCGCATGCAAGAGAGAGAGAGAGAGAGACCTGATCTTATCCATTGGAAGACTCACTTGCTGAGCAATATCATTGATGTGTACACCCCTCTCCGATCTACTGTGAGGTGGAAAAAACATGTCATTGAGGAGGCACCATGCATAAAGGAAAAAATCCTAGACGCGCTGAGACGCATTCACCTTAATAGGCAAATTAATTACAGACGCAAACATTACATACAAGAGTTGAGGCAAAACAAGAATAGTCCAGAAGAGAACTTGACATTTCTCCACAAGGTTCATTGCAAAATTTGAATCATTTTCTCAAGTCTTCATCTTCTTCCCAATAGGGGTGTGCACGGTCCGAGTTGGTCCGGTCCCCGTATGAGACCCAGGGACCGGACTAGACCGGGACCACCGGTCCAGTCTAGTCCTAGTGGAATCGCTAATAATTAACTTGAAGTTGCCGACTGTATGAATAATTCGTTCTATATAACAATATAGAAAGAATCTTCTCGATGAATTCGACTCTTCCTTATGCGTCATGCAATACTCTCTGATAAAAACAAAAGACGTGATCTTTTTTTTGGTTTTCCCCCTCACGATATTTTGCCGGCTTCTAGCTAAGATTCTCTTCTTTTAATCAAACGCTCGCACATTTGATTAAATCTCGTGTCTTTATCTAAAGCTTCTCCTCTTTAACTGACCAAGTGAAGTTAACCTTACAAAGATCGTTTTTGAACCACTAAAAATGGAGGTTGTCGTCTCCAATTCACGATTGCCAAATGTATCTCACTCTTCCTAGTCACATTCTTTCTCTATACTGCTCTTGCAATTCCCTTGGCCACTCCGCTAACGATCAACTTCACTGACTTCAACAGTGAGAGCACCTCAAACACGATGATGTTAGAAGGAAAGGCCACTATAGTTGATGGTTTCCTAGGGTTTCTAGGTTAAGAAATTTAATATATATATATATAGCGGTCCGGTCCGAGCGGTCCGGTCCCCCCTAGAACCGGGAACTGAACCGCCTAGCCACCGGTTCCACTTATAGGAACCAGGAACCGGACTGGTACCCTCAAGGACCGGACCAAAACGGCCAATCTAATCCGGTCCGGGCCACTTTGCTCACCCCTACTTCCCAATATCATCTAGAAATTTGACACAACTTCCAAGGGCTTCTGCAGCGAGCATATAAGGGAATAAGACTACCCGCAAAACCAAAACAGCCGTTTTAGGTGTATGCTAGTTTGAGTGTCCGTGCAATGCACAAGCACTCTTGTTTCATCCATGAGCCCTTTTCCCCTTTCTAGCCAAGTTTTGACCTAGTGTTAGATTCCAAGGACATGGGAGAAGTTCACTTTTACAACCTCTTAAGACCATTGATCTTTTTCATTTGACAAAGGAAGGACAATTGATCTACATTTTACTATAACCAAAGTGTTGTCCACCACCAGTGTAATTTTTGTTTTTCATTTTCATTAGCATTGTATAATCTCAAGGATCACTTGGACCCCACAAAATTTTGATATAACATATTCCATAATAGGTACTACGTAGTTTTTGGCTGAACATGTTATCTTCAAATTGTAGACATGTATATGACGAACATTTCTGAATACAATCCATTGATGGGAACCATGACTCCAGAATAGTCAGTCCCACGAGGATTGAAACTCGAGCAGGACTTGCAGCAAATCACAACACAAGAAGAATACACTCCTCGAAGCACCACATCTCCCAACCATCAAGCTGAAGAGAAGAATTGCATCACACAATTCTAAAGAAAGACTTGCTAAAATTCAAAAAACTTCATTCACTCGGCGTTCATTACATTCTTCTCAAGAAGATCTCATTCAGAGACTACTAAGATCCACACAAAGTTGAAATAGGAACATGAATCCTACTTTAAAATAGGAAACGCATTGCAAAAATGGAGAAGCTCAGTAAAAACCTAATAGGACTGAAATCTTAGTAAATAGAAGAATCCTATCCTTTAAGTGGTTGTGGATTGATGCAATGATCCATCTTCACCAAAACTAGGTAATAGCAGTAGTTTTTTGCCACAACCACATATTTAATTTTGTGGAACTCTCCAAACATGTAATGCATAATGAATCTTAGAGCAACTGAAGATTCTTTCCCTTATTGGGTTTGTGTTTAAAAATCCATAAGAAAGAGGTGAAGCTCTTTCATTCGTTGTGTTAAAGTTGAAATTGGAAGACGGAATCTTTTTGGCGTGACATGTGGTGTAGTGAAGCGCCTTTAGATTTCTTTTCCCTACTTCATTCTCTTTAAAGCAGCCAACTAGTATGCCATGGCTTCTGACTATGTCTTTGAGGGTGGTTCCATTCATTGGAATCCAGCTTTAATTAAGAGTTTTCATTTTTTAGCTTTCCTCAATTAACTCCCTTTTGGCTCCTCTTTATTCATTCAAAATTCATGGTTTCAAGTATGACAAGATGGTGTGGTACCCAGCAAATAACAAGACATTCAGTGTTAAATCATGTTATTTTATCTGAGGGAATTTCTCCCCTCGTTCACTCCCCTCTAGAGAAATCTGGCTGCCCTGTCTCCCTTGTAGGATTTCTCTCTTTTGTTAAACAGTAGCTTGGAACAAGATTCTTACTATTGAGAATGTCAGGAACCAGAATTTATTCTCACAGAATGGTGTTGAATGTCTAAGCATTCGGCTGAATCTGTCGATCATCTATTTCTTCATTATGACTTTGCTCTTAAGTTTGGGAATATCGTTAGCTCCTCTCAGGTGGCATGGGCCATGCCAAGACATGCCATCAAGCTCGTTAGCCAACAGAATACTTAAAGAGGAGGCTCAAAATCTAAAAAGTCTTGGATGCTGCACCACTCTGTCTCATGAGGTGCATTTGGAAGGAACACAAAAAAGGTTTGATTTGGGGTTCAGAATCTTCAGTAGCTTCTAAGTCACTAAAAGTTGATGTTATACCTAAAACTACAAATTGAATAACAAAATTCCTCATACATGATTGACTAATGAAAACATCCTGTGATCCCCCTATCCTCCAAGTCTAACAGTTGGCCTCCAACAGTGCATAATTTCTATCATGCTTCTTCTGATCGACCAATTTTTTACCATCTCTTCCATCTTTCTTTTTCATTTTTTTGTCAATTCTTTCTCTGCTCTCCTTATTTAAGTAGCCTTTATATAAATCAACTCATTAAGCCCAGAACTGGCCAAGTAAAAGGCAAATACGGTGTCCACATAAGTACAACAAAGGGAGCTAGGGGAGCAAATGGATTAATACATGGGACTTTAATACTCAAGCTATACCATATACATCAGTCTATCACAATCAACAGTGTAGTACTATTTGTAGCAGAATCTTTGACTAAGCAAGTCGATGATGTTTCCAAAAAAGTTGAAAACTAAGTGATCAATGAGTAACTTTTGAGCATGAAGTTCAGCTCTGCTTCGGTGATGTTTTCAACTCTCTTTCTCGGTAGAAGTACATATACAGCAAAAAAGATTCAACCCCTTTCTTGCCATGAGTCCTTCCTTCCACAATTGACTTTTGGCACTAGTCCCACACTTTCTCATTCTACTTTCATTTACTGCAAATATTCCCTATTCAAAGTTGGTATGTAGTTTAAGCCTTTTGAAGCATTAGGATCACATTTGTGATGCACTGTATTTCCCAATCTAGCAATCTAGATAAAAGGGTAGGTTTTAGTTGGGCAGCTCATACAACAACAATATTGACAGCAGATGCACTTCAACAAAGATCAGACAGTGTAATGAGGAAAAAACCTCATTCCTAAAGACCCCATTGTGGAATGTATGATTTCTCTAACCAAATCGAAACCCCTATTATGATTGCTTTTTCACAGAATTATCAACAAAAGACTTGTATAAAAATTGAGGTAGCAATGAAAAAAATTAGAAAGCAAGATGAGTGTACAGAGAAGACAAAAAAAAGAGGGGCAGGGGACAAGTAAACCAAGGTGACAACCAGTGACTCACAGGTTTTCAGGCCGCTGAAAGCAATCCAAAACCAATTGGACATTCTGATTGATTCCATCAAGGCTGTGCTGGCCAGGTAACTGGACAAAAAATTCATTTAGGACGTGATTACTATGTAAAACTACGAGCACAATTCAATCTGATAGGCTCATGCCTGATTTGGTGGGGGTGCTGGATGTGGCTTCATGGAGTTGCTCATAATTGGATTTGCCATCTGAGGCTGCACAACGGCACCAACCTGAGATTTCTGCAAGCAGAATTATAAAGTGACAATTAGAGAAAAAATTTATAACATGTGAGAACTATCATTATCCTCATATTTCACATTGTAGACAAAGTCGTTGTATAATGAAGAAGAAATACCTGTAACCTGGTGTTGTACACATGCACATAGACACACTCAATAAAGTGACTTGCAATCTCATTATAATCGGTCACAGGCCTGAAGAACAATAAAAAAAACAAAAACAAAAACTCAAATCAGAATTCTACCATGTATCTAAGGCAGACAATCAGCAGTATTGCAACATGCCAACATATTAATCATAACCATGTTCCCATCTACTAGCATATCTGAACATGTCCACACCTAATACCTAGCTCAAACTTTTATAAGAATAGAAGAGGTCATACATACAACTTTACATAGACAGAGCAAGAGATCTATAGTATGAATCTCTAGACCCAGTAGTTACCTCCCATTATAAACTCAATTCCAAGCTTTAGACTAATGCCAAATGTCAGCTGAGAAAGATTAGCAGATGTAGTTAATTCCTGATGATTATGTCTAGTAATAATCATCAGGAATCTAACTAGAGATAAAGACAAATGTTTAAAGACCATAAAAGTTTAATGTCATATATAAATTGGCCTTACGATATCCTAATTAAACAAGAAATTAGAAAAAACTAATCCCGATAGCTTCGTGAAAAAAAAAAAAGGAACTAAAAAAAGGAAAAATTAACAGACCATATCATTTGCTACAAATAGATGAAGTTTATTCAAGTTACAGATGAAATGCACGATTATGCAACCTGTGCACATGTTGCATAATAACTAATAGAGAACATTGAGAGAGAGAGAGAGATCATCAATACCTAATAGAGAAAACACTGAGCTGTCTTTTGCCTTGAAAGCTCTTCAAGTGTCCGTGAACCCGGATATACATCCCATCCCTGTTTTTCAAGTAAAGACACCAAGGAAAGAAAGGTCAAACAAATGGTAAAATTGTGTCAAACACTTATTGATACATTACAGAAAATTTCCTGACATCTTAAAGTTCAGTATGTTGCAATTTATGTAAAAATTTGCAGCAGAATTAGTCATGACCATTTCTAGAGGAACAATCATGCATGCTAGATGAATTTGGCTTCCAAAGAGCAAGCAGTGAAGTAAAGTAAGCAGCCTTTCTGATAGAATCTCGCTCTGTAAAACTCTCCAGTATCACTGCGAATGAGAATCATCCAATCAAACTCTAAGATATAGGGAAAATATTACTTCCTGGGTCATCCTTAATAAATAAGAAGTGGCATACTCGTACTTTGCACACACGTTAAATTTAAACACTCGCAAAATTCAAGAACTCAGAGCAGCAGAAAATGATCTGCAGTGTATGATTTTGAAAAGCATAATACATTATCTGTTTTCTGTTTTCTGTTTTATGTTAACATTATGTATGTATGTATGTATGTATGTACGTACGTACGTACGTACGTATGTGTGTGTGTGTGTGTGTGTGTGTG
>BCNH02000003.1:16226786-16247538 GCA_001662345.2 Metrosideros polymorpha var. glaberrima
TTGAACTATGTGATGTAATTTGCATATGGCATCAACGAATCTAAACTGCCAATCTAACAATGATGCTAACTTTAATCTCATATGGGAATAAATTTACTAATCTAAAGAGCCAATATTCCATCCATGCTAATTATTTAACATCCTCTATAAATACTACCTAGCAGAATTCCACTCTGCTTTTATTAACCCTTGACAACAGAAATACAATGCAACCACACATGCATGTAATTAGAATTACCTTGATCTGATAGACTACCATCTACAATGAGATAGTAGCTATTGCAATTGACAAAGTGAGAAAACCATGGGACAGGGAAAAAAATATAACGAATATGATATATTTAACATCTATTTAAGAATAACAACACATCACAAGAAATCTTACAGGATTCCTTCCATCTCATTGGTGTCTAAAGGTTCATTGATCCTGAAAAAAGAAAACATGAAGATAAGAACTAAAGGATTAGCATCGAGTAACATCAATGCTCCGACGGAAGTCATACTATAGAATGGGGAAAACAAAATTGTTTTTCGTCACCATCTATTACAGTCAATCCGCCCTGTCCCATCGTCAAGGGAAAAAGTAATGTCAGTAACCCTTTCAGCTTTATTGTAAACGATACCCAACACAGTCACCTAATCAAGGTTCACAAAACAACAAATTGTCTAAGCGGTTTTCTTAGAAAAAGGAATAGAGAGGGAAATCAGAAAACTCGAGGAGTGCTGCCTACATTAGTCACGTCAACACCATCAATGAGGACATTGATTTTTTCGTCATGTGATACCAAGGCATTGTTTATCTGCTTCACTGTCACAGGAAGCAAAGACTGGGTGTCACGATTCTGCAGGACAAAACAGAAGTCTCAAAACCTGCTTGAATATTTTGTACATGCAAATACAATTTAATATCGAAACAACTCGTGTTGGATATAATCTGAACTTCAGAAACTCGGCATCCAAACACTTAAGTAACGGAAATGAGGTTTAACGGACAAACTTGCCCAAGAAATAAACTAAAATCCACCCAGAACTGGAGGCACATAGAGATGAGTCACTAGCAAGAATTGCGAATTGCAGAGTTAAATGAGCCCCGGCCATATCCATCATTTACCAACCCCTCCATATTACACTAGATTCCTCTCTGTGCTGTTCCCCAAGGGTAAATTCTTACTTCCAAACAGCAAACGTTACGTTTGCGGTTGGCAAACACTAGCATCAGATTCCGGTTCTTCAAAACCCTAACTCTCCGTTCCATCCACACCACGACCCATAAGGAAGCAATTTCGCGCGCATGACAGCACAACCTCAAGGAATTGAATCAGATAGAGATGGACAAACAGTGATTCTCCCAAACCAAATGCCTAATCCTGCTACAATCTCCCGCCCAATCGGAACACGCCGCTCGAACCAGACGATCTGTGGACGAGCTCAGGCGTACAGGAGAAGCGCGATAAAGAAAAAAGAAAAACAGCGCGCGGTACTACTTACTTTGGCGGGAGAGACGGAAGAGGGATCGGCGAACTGCGCGGTGGACTGCGAGGGCATGAAACCACCGCCGGAGAAAGCGGCGGCGCCGTCGAATTGGCTCCCGAACATGGCTGTCTTCCCTGGATGCTACGACCTCCAAGCCCTAGGGGGATCGAATACGAGAGCGAGCTTAGCGACTGAGGTCGATTCGACGATCTGCTTCCTTCTTTTCCATTTAAAAAGGTCATGATTTTCCCGCCAGCTTTATTCATTTCCCACATGTTTTTCTTTCTCGTTTTCCTGCAAAAGAGACGCTGCAAAGAATTATTCCTTTTTTGCCTAATTCCCTGAAAACCCCTCAATTTATACATCTTTTTCAATCAAGTCCTGAAATGTGCAAACTTTTCCAATCGAGTCCCGTAGACTCCAAATCTGTTAATCAGACTTGTTATCGGAGTCGGCAAGAGTCTGACGTGAAAAAATGACACGTTTTGCCACTGTGAATCATCGGCCCATGCATAGGAGTATAGTATCAAGGATGATGATATACACGACTAAACATTGAGCGGTGACAATTTCCAACAAGAACATCGCGCTCCACCGTTCCATATCTAATAATGCTTGCTGACTCCAATGAGTGCATCGTTTGGATTTGGACACGGAGGGACTTGATTAGAAAATTTATCCAAGTTCAAGGATTTGAATAGACAAATTAAAAGTTCAAGAATTTGATTGAAAAAAAAATGCGCAAATTCAATGACCCAAAAGTTTTTTTTTTTTTTTGGTCAAATAGTAATCTACACCAACAGGGGATGTATCGCCATTGGAAATCGCTCGGCAAACGCTTTATAACAAGAGGAACACGACCTGAAAACAACATAAACTCGATCCATCTCTTTCCCTATTTTGGCCGAAGTGTCGATGCACTCATTTCCTTTTTTAAGATTATGCTCCAACTTGAACCTCCCGTTGATGTTACAGCATTTTCCTATAATTGTCAAAAGGTGGACTTTCTGAAATTGAAAAATGTTTTTAGGAAATTCAATTTAGAGAAAGTGAACGGGAAAATGACACAACTAGTCATTGAACTTTGACCCAATGTACAGTGTGGTCCATGAACTTTCAATTTGACACAAATGATCCTTGAACTTTGCCCAATGTACAATGTGGTCCTTGAAATTTCAATTTGACACAAATGATCCTTGAACTTTAACTTAATATTCAATTTGATCCTTGAACTTTTGGTACATATTCAAACTAGTCCCTAAACTATATGAAAATGGTCAATGTGGTATTTCCATTCATTTAAGTTCAGGGACAATATTGAACATTTTTATATTATCTAGGGACTAGTTTGAACATGAACATGTGTCAAATTAAAAATTCATGGACCACATTACACATTGGGCTAAAGTTCGTGGACCATTTGCACATTGGCACAATCTGGTGTTTGGTTGAATTGATAACAAGTTAAACAATTATTTTTACAGCATTTAATGATAAGTGAAATCCCCTAAAGGCACATTATATTGTTTATTTTCCAAATCATTCATTTTCCATGACACAACCGTTTGTTTGAAGAAAAATTATGTATGATAAATTGTTTTCTAACTTTATGGTGTTTGTAGAATGGAAAACTAATCGATTTACGGACAACGTTTTCCATGAAGTATTAACAACAAACTTAGATTGAGGGAAAACGATCTAGCAAGAAGGAAATCATTTTCCTTAAACCACTAAACAAATGAAAACTAAATATTTTCCTTGAAAATGATTTCCAATAACAAAAATTCCTTTATTATGAATTTTTAGGTGAAACAAATGCACCCTGAAAGTGTTTTTTGGAAATTAGTTTTCCGAACTTTCACTCATTTAGTTCGCCGAAAATGAGTGGTCGACTGAAAACACTTTCCGATCAACGAAAACATTCATGCATAAAATTAGGAAAGTGAATTCCTAAATCTAAAGAGTTGAAAACACTTTCCAAAATTGCTCATCTCGATTTTTTTTTATATTTTATATCTTTTTATATTTTCTTTTATTATATTATATTTTCTTTCCTTTTCTTTTACCTTCTTCCTCAGCCAGTCGCCAGGCCTCAGCAACAACCACTGACTGACCACAGGTGCGGGTCGACAAGGCTCAACCTCACTAAATCCCAATGAGGTCAAACTGGCCGAAGGCCACGAGCTCGAGCCTCCCCTAAGGCTAGTGAGGCTCAACCTTGTGTGGCCTGTCACCTGCCGTCACCAAGACCCGGTGACTAGCAGAGGAAGAAGCACAAAGAAAAGAAAAAAGAAAAAATAATCTAAAAATTCAAAAAAAAAGGATTGCCTAAAATAAAGTCATAATATTGAAATCATTTTCCAAATGAGATTCAAACACTAGAAAACGTTTTCAATATCACCAAATAAAGGAAAACTACCCATTTTCTCGAAAAATAATTTCCCGAAAAGTATTTTCCTTTATCATGAAGTTTTTCCCGAAACAAACACGCCCTAATTATCAGTTGAATTGCAGGTTTGCTTGGATGACAGATAAAGCATCCAAAACTGTACTTTGGCCATATTATTATCCATAGCCAATCGAAGGAAATTGCTTAAGTCTCATGTCAATAGCAAAAGCATTGGCAATCCCTATACTTTTAGAAAGCTTGATAATGCATCTCCCCGTGTGATAACATAGAAGCCCTCTGCCTCTGGCTAGTCCAAACGAACTTAAGACTATCTAGTTTGATCCATCCATCCCGAGTCTTGTCCATCTTTTGTTTTCTCTATCTGGGTTCTTTCTGCCTTCTCTTCTACAGGCGATAGCATAGTATTCTCTTGCCTAAGACAACATAAACAAGCAAAAGAAAAAAAAAAAAAAAAAGAGGAGGAGGAGTTAAAGTTACGGAAGTTAAAGATACCCTATTGTTGAGGAGGTTTTCTCCCGAGGTCTCGGAGCCTTGAGGAAGGGTTAACGTCGCGCGACGGTAACACCAAAAGCGGGATGAAACAGAGAGGACGTAAGAGGAGGAGTGAGCAATTCCAATGACGCCAGATGCCAAGTGATAGATGAGAGAAAGCGCGAGTCCCTAATTGGAGAGTCTTCTCAGTGGTTTGGCTATCGATGTCAATAGGAGTGCTGAACTCAAAACGTTCAGAAGTCAAGAAAGATCCCCCTTTAGGCTGAGTTTGGTTCAATATTCCCAATGAGCTTTCGATCTCCAAAGCTTCTTGAGGAAATGTTGGAGTATTTGGCAAGCAATTTTCAGTCAAATTCTAGCTTTGGGAATGCTGAAAACCCGATGTTGAAGGAACCAGCATTGAGTTTTCAGCATTTGCAAAGCTGAATCAAACCCATCCTTAATGAGTTGATGCATGTTTACTTGGAGAGGATCAAAGTAATCATCTTGTTAGTAAAAGGCATGACGCACGGCCTGATCATGCTCATATATTAAACAAACAATAACACGTGGTGCAATCATTGAAGGGATATCTACGCATAATTTTTTCTTTTGTGTAGCTTTTGTAAATCTTTCGATCATAGTATGACTCCAACCAGCCCACCACTTGACAAAAATGTGTTAAACGGCAAGTGAACTATTCCTAGTGCCACCGCAAGATAAGCCAAAGTATCACAGAATGGCAGCTCCTTATGATCAGGCCCTAAAAGTTCATTACTCTTGCTGACCAGGATAGGAAATGAAAAGAAAACATGATACCTCAGGCCTCTCCTGAATATGCTCAGGTGCATCTTCAAGCTAACCCAAGTGCTGAACTGCATAGTCATGGCTAACTTCAGGCTGAGCCAAATGCTTGGCTGCATCTCATTATCAACTTCAGCCTGACCATTACTTGGCGTCGAATCTGGTTCTCCTCTCCTCTCATCCTCATAGCTGCTCTCCTTTTTGGTTGTGCAGACCACACACAGAAACGGCTGGTCCGGCGCTTTTAACCCTTACGGCCCGTGAATCCCGTACAGTCCAATGCTTTTTCGCACTTGAAGCGCCGTTGTGTCTTCTCCAAACCTAAAGCAATCCAAACCTAAGAATGTGGTTTGCTCAAGGGAAAAGAGAGAGAGAGAGATGTGCTAATATGACTTCGGCGAGATAGCATCTATTTGGAAACTACATCCTTTAATACAAGTAAGCCTTACAGATTTTGGCGCTTCTTTAAAAATTCAAATGCCCGAAGAAGTCGATACCAAAGTAGGACTATCCAACACCAATGTTTTCAAAGGTCATCGCCTCGAGTACTCATTTAGTCACATGCCAAGTGCGTTCTCTCCCAAGCTTGAAAGTCGAAACAATAATCTTGTGAAAAGTTGTCAAGCAAAGCTGAGAAGCGACGAGATGACATGATCTTAAAACTAAACTAAATTGTACTATTGTAGTTAATTCCAATTGTGGCGGAACTGTGGCATTTCTCCTCTTTGGTAAGATTTTTAGAGAAGTAAACTTAGGCTCCATTCGTTTCGTGGAAAAGAGCTTTCCGAAAAATGTTTTCTGGATTATCAAGCATTCAAGGGCGGAAAATAAAGTAATAAAGGAAAACATTTTCCCTCAATCGAAAAAACACATTCAAAAGTGGGGAAAATGATTTCCTCATTCTGAAAAGAGGAAATCATTTTTCCTTCTCTTTCCTCCATACACTCTTTCACATCCCTTTCTTTTTAATTATCTTTTTATTTTTTATTATCTTTTTCGTTTTAAAAAAAAATATTTTTGATTTTTCTTCTTTATTTTTTAAATTTTAATTTTTTTGCTTTTCTTCTTTTCCTTTTTCTTTTTTCTTCTTCTTCAACAAGTCATTGGCCATGGCAAAGGCCGGCGACCAGCCACAAGTGAGCTCAAGCCTCACCGCACTCAAGCCTCACCATAGGGCGGTGGGGCTTATGCCTCACCCGAGGCTGGTGACACTCGAGTGTTGCCAATCTAGTGAGCTTGAGCCTCACCGACATTTGCCGTGGCCGATAACCAACTAAGGAAAAGAAAATTAAAATAAAATAATTAAAAATTAGATATTTTAAAATTATAATGAAAATTTATTAAAATGACTGCATTTGATTTTCCATACCTAATGACGAAAAATATTTTTCAATTCATTTTTAGGTTTTAGCTGAACATTGAAAAATATTGTCATTTTTTTGGAAAATGACTTTCCTCATTAAGATTGCCTAAGATTTAGATTAGGAAATTCATTGACAAAATCTGTGACAATTATGCTATCCCACATTACAGCATTCTTACCTTGAAAGGGATTGCCTGTTAGGGCTCGTTTGGTAATCATTTTTTCCAGAATTTTTTATTTTGGCAGAGAATTAGAAATTATATGTACCAAACGCGCCCTTATTCTACTTTTACTTTTGGCAAGTTTACCAAACGGCGCCCGAGAATCGGCGATCGACGATCGGTGGCGACTATCCACCGACCGGCGACCAGAGGCCAGCGACTAGTATTCTACTTATACTTTTGGCAAATTTACCAAACGGTGCCCGTAAATCGGCAACCAACGATCGGCAACGGCTGGTGACCGTCTACCGCTCAACGACTAGCGGCCGACGACCAATCGGCCACCAACGACCGGCAGGCGCCCGGCAACTGACGGTCGATCGGCGACCCTGCTTTGTCACCCGCGACCGCCCGGCAACCCGCAACCGACGCTCGGCGCCCGGCGACCAGGGACCCATGACTCGGCCACCGCTCGGCCACCAGCCACCGACAACTACTCGACGATTGACGACCGTGGCCTAGTGACAGGTCACCGACCACCGTCCAGCAACCAAGCACCGCCGAGCGACCGGCCACCAACAACCGAACAGCGATCAGCAACCAAACATCGATTGGCCACCGCCCGGCAACTAGTCACCGGCGACTGGCGGCTAGCGATACAAAATCACCGACCGGCAAACAAACAGTGACCGACAGCCGGCCACCGCTCGGCGACCGTCGATCGCCCAACCACCAGTGGCCGGCGATACAAACCCACCAACTAGCGACCCATTTCAGTGAATCTCACTTCTTTTCCTACAAAAATTCACATGTCTTCCATAATTTAAAATTAATCATACAACACCATTTTCCCTTTTCTCATCGAAGTCATATGTTTCCCTCGTCAGTCCATTAGTTTTTTTGATAAACATATGATATTTTCATTTATATCCGCACAGCTCATTCTAACATTTTCGCATACAAAATCATCAATTACAATTAATACAAATTAAACATTACACCACATTACAAGATAACCTAACTTCCAAATTTCCTCCCATACACATAATAGGAATCCCACAATACCATATGACGTGTGACAACTACACCGTTCGAAGAAACTTGTAATCATCGAACAAGTGGAAAAGTACAATGCATAAATAAAGCACATGAATTTCATGGAATCTCTGGCATATTATTATCCCTAGCCATTATATTGGCAATCTCTTTCCTAAGATTGCTAATGTCACTGAAGTTCTCATTCATGATAACATCATATACACCATGCACTTTCGTAGATGGCCTATATCGCCAATTGGCACATGATGCAAACTCCTTGTCCATGTTATCTTCATCAAGAATGAAATTGAGGATAGCACAACATGCAATTACAACTTGCACTTACTTTCGAATTAAAAAAGCAGGCATTTGTTTCAAAATAGGAAAACGATTCTTTAATGCCGCAAATGCTCCCTCAATGACACTCCTCAATGAAGAATGCCTTTGGTTGAACAATTCTTTTGTCATAGTTGGTCTCCCACCTCGTCTAAAATTTGGTGCATAATAACGTTCACCTTTAAATGGGATAAAAAATTCCAGAGTTGCAGCATACCCAGAATCAGCGAGGTAATATTTGCCTGCCACATGCGCAAAATCAAAATGTTAATACAACATCATTGCCCATGATGATGGATCTGCATATACTAAATGCATATTCTTCATCCATAAGTATAAGCCACTTTCAATATCGACGACAAAATCATGTTAGGAAAGGCAGACCCCCATTCATGTCTCGCGGGACGACATACGACCTTTGCAAATACCCCCAACGCATGTCCGACAACAAATGACAGGGCATTTTGAAAATCAACACATGCAATCTTAGCAAATTCACCTAGCACAAGCACTCATAGTTCGATATAGTAGTAGTACCTAGGGGTGGTAAAGGAAATTATAGGTGAAGATTCTCAAGTGCGACCAACAACACCCAACAATCGTTCGTTGATCCTTCCCAACCAGCATACACAAAAGTGAAGCGCATATCAAATGAATACGCATAGAGCACGTTCTGAGTTGTAATGCCATTTCTACCTCTATATCGTGTCTGAAGTTCTTCAAGTACGGGAGTGTAAATATGAGTCCCATCAATAGCGCCTACACCCCCTGGCATTTCAATGAAGATATACTTTAGAATAGATTACGAACAAAACAAAGCACATGGTGCAGCACGACAACATACCGAGAAGTAAGGACTACGTTTGGGGTCAAGCCGAATTTCATCTAGGACATCATCAAACGAAGGAGGTACGATGATCTACTCCACTAGTTTCAGAATGGCTTTCAAAACTATGCCGAAAAACCTGCTTATTGTTTTTCTTGAATGTTGGAATCTCTCACACAATTCTTTGTTGGACTTCCTGTGCGAAATGGTACATAGAAAAAAGGTTAAGAAAAACATCGGCTATCTTTCAACTAACCTCTTGACCTCAACTTTGTTCATCTACCCTCAAATATCGGCTATCTTTCAACTAACATCTTGACGTCAACTTATCACAAAGGTTAAGAAAGACATGTTTCTCCATTTTGAATGCGTCATATATTCTATCATCATGTCCCTCTAGAAGTTCATGTACCCATATAGGTCCTGACATTACGCTATCCCTAATGCGTGCTCTCCTATGCATATGACTGTGCATCTCATACAACCCCAGCCAAGCTAGAAGTATAATCAACTCCTCATCATCTAAGCTTGCCTCACCTGATACAATTGGTTCAACTGATGTTACCTAATGACTAGACATGCTACTTTCACCGCTGTCCATATTACATATGCCATCACAGAAAAGAACATAAACACAACATGTATGTTAGGAAGGTGTCACCTATGAAATAATAAATATGGAATTTAATACCGCGCAACAGACAATTATGCAATTCGATCACGTTAAAGCAAAGTCATAACATCGTCATACTGGCGGAGTGTTCCGAAGGCAATGTGTCTAATACATAAGCCACGATATCGTCCTAATGTATTAAAAAAATAAGCAGGCCATATCCTATCTGAACTACTCAATCCCTCGAATAAGTGCAAGCCTCCTATCAACAGCACATGACATGAAGGCCTCTCTCTAATCCACATGCTTGCATGCATGGTTCACAGCTTTGACGTACATGTTATTATCCAACTTGGTCATCGAATCTAGGATGTTCATGAAGGCCGGCATGGAATATGAGGATATAGAGCCGCAAGCCTGCGAAGTGATGGAGGCAACTATCAATGATTGACTCATCTTCAATTAATCATTTCTTGAACAGCTTTGCAGGTCCCTACAAATGTGTATGAACTGCTGGGTCTCCTCCTCTTTGCATTTAGAGTCCTATCGAAGTTGTGACTACTTGGAGGTAGGGGTGGGCTCGGCATAAAATCGTCCGCGTCAGGTTGGGGTTGAGGAAATGTTTCTGGTTTGCCTACATCGACACCAATACCAGCGTCACCGCTGTCACTTCACCTTCCGCCTCTACCACGTTTGGTCTACTTCCAATTGCAAACTCCCCAGTAGCATATGCATTGCCAAACACAACACAAAACTAGGGATACAAAGGACACCCCTCCTTCTTGAACTTCACCTATTCGTTATTAGCCTGCGCAATTTCAAAAATTATGACATCGGTACATAAAATTTTATAAATCAGAAATTCCAAATTACAAATTAAGCACAAAAGTTCAGTTGTACTTGGATATGAGCTTCCCAGACACTGTCATTTTCCATGGTCACCGTTCGCTTGTCATTGTCCCATCCAAATCCTAATTGTGATAGTAGTTTCTTGAAATTGACGTACTGTTTCTTCAATTTCTATGACTTGTTCTTCAACTGGAGTAGTAAGAACTGCGAACCTGTTTGTCTATTGAATTCCCCCATAATATTGTTCCACCCTACTTTGTTAAAGGTCGCCGACGTGAGATTTCCCTTCTTAACCTCATCAACTATCAGATTTACAAACACTTCGGTGGAATTATCGGTCCACTTTGCCATGTATATGCCTTTCAAGGATGCCATTAATCATAATTGAACTAAAAGCAATTTATCGAAACATAAGTTTTGCAACTTAGACGGGAATGACATTGACAGTGAGGCCAAGGTAGGGAGGCATTTTCAATCCCCAACAATATCAGCCATATTAAAATAAAATCAATCCAACATCCATAAATAACAATGTTGCTCAAATCAAACATCCTCCAAGTTCTAAACAAAACAGAAGAAGCTAAGGCAAATTCTGTTGGGATTTTATCCCATAGAAAGTGAATGAGAAATGTGAATGGAAATAGTCCCACATGGGATAGAAGGGAGATGGAAGATGGGTTTATCTAGAGGAGCCTCTCAAGTGGGTTTGGGCCCCAAGGGGTACCCCACTTTTGTGGAAGGGAGAGGACCTACCCAAAGCTGGTCGGTCCACGCGCGCGCGCCGCCGCCCGCCCGCCCGCTCGGCTCGGTTCGGTTCGGGCTGGGCCCGGGTTGAACTTAGCCCATCGTTTCTGTCGGTTTTATTTTTTCCGAACAGACATGTATTCGAGTTGCAATTTTTTTTTCTTTCTCGAACATACACGTCTATTCATGATCGTCGGTTCGGTTCACCGAACGAACCTTTTCGGTTCAACGTGACCCTTCGCCTTTCCACAAACCGAACGCACCTTTTCGGTGCTTTGTGACTCTTCAACCCTTTTTCATCAGTCACTGTTTTTACCATTTGGGTACGCATTTTTTCAAAAAAAAAAACAGACACACATACACTACACTGCTCCGCACGGCATTCATCATATTCATTGTGTGCGATTTTTCCTGCGAAGTTGCGTTCGAAGATTTCCTCAAGAGAAGTACCGCTTCAGAGGAAAGGCGATCCGTTCTATCCTGGGAGACAATTGTCCAAGAACCTTGGGTACCGGTAGAGGGGACAAATTTATCTTAAGGACACAACGTGAATTCGTTGGGCTCGGATCATTCATCTACACATTCGGTTTACTTCATTTTAGGTTGGTCGACCGATTTTGTTTTTGCTCGTGCGAACAGAAAACATACCCGACAACAAATTCAGCAATCCATGAGTTTATACATTTCACAACCAAGCAGTGCAGAGAACTCAAATCCACTTGATCATCACACATGATACTTAACAAATGATATGGCGTCCAAATTCTACAGCAACTTGGCCGAACTCAGTGTCGCCCAACTCAGTTTGGGCAACGCCGATAGAGCTACCGCAGGCCGTTGGTGTCATGGTCGCCTGACCCAGGCTCAGCCGAGCTCGGCGTCACCTGGCTCGGCCAAGCCTAGGGGCCGACCTAGGCGAGGCCGAGCTCGGTGTGGTCTAGGTCCACGGCGGCGCTCTTGGTGTCGCTTGAACCGACCCAGGCCATGCCGAGCTTGGCCGAGCCCGAGTCGGGCGATCGCAATGACAACGGCCCGCGGTGGCGCTCTCAGCGTCGCCTGAACCGACCCAGGCGACACCAAGGCTCGGCCCGTAGCGATGTTCTCAGCCTCACCTAAATTGACCTAGGCGACGCTGAGCTCGGCCGAGCTTAGGTTGGCCCCCAGGCGATACTGAGCTCGGCCGATCTCGCCATTACTTCAACTCGACGGAGCTCTACCTCGCCTGGATCAACCCCTACATAAGGCGGAGCTCGCCTGGGCCAACCTAGGCGACGCCGAGCTCGGCAGCTTAGTGATGGTCAAGCTGAGCTTGTTGTCGCTCGGCCAAACTCGTGTCGGCCGAGCCCCATACTGTCTAAGCTCATGCTCGAGAGAAAAGGTGGGGGAATCCGCGTTTCGGTTAGGAAAAGAAGGGAAAACATTCCGAACTTACAGATCTGACACCTGAAATGACGATTTGAGGGACGGCAACAAAGGCGGCAACGGAGGGAGCGGCGGCGGCAAAAGATGAGCTGCTGGGTGGAGCCTTCTCTCTTTGGTGCAAGCAAGAGGAAGAAGAAACGAAGGAGAGAAGATATGATTGTGAAGAAAGTGACAAATAGACAGCTAGCGTGGGAATAAAAAACAAAAAAGGGAAGGATGAATTCTTAAAAGAATCACTTCTGGCCATGAGAATCACTTCTTTACCAAACACAAATCTCATTCAGAAGTAAAAAAGAGTTCCAGAAGTCATTCTTTACCAAACGCATTTCTGCTCCAAAATTAATTCTGGTAGAGAATTAAAAATTCTGGCAGATTATTAAATGCACCCTTAACCACCAAATTTCTCTTAGAATTTTGATCCGAGCCTTAGAAAAGCTTTATGAGACTAGAAAATTCTAATACACAAGTTCCACATAAGTGGCGAGTGTAAAGCATACTACAAAGATAAACCAGAACATGCATCTTCCTTAAAGAATCATACCAAACAAAAAAGAAAGTTAGAGGCTAGTTAGAACTCATGATAAGTACACTGATAATTTATTACAAGAGGCGAAGTGTGCCCCTTAAGGTTACAACCCAATGCCTTTTTATAGGCATTTGAAGAAAGAAAAGACAAAAAGAGAACAGAGAAGACATCTTTCGAAGATTTCTCTTCTCGTGACACTCATGGTCTTAAAGTGAACAGTATGTGAACAATGAAAGTGAACATTACTGCTACAGTAGTGAATAATGTTTCCACTGTGCCAAACAATACTAAATAGTGCCGCTACAATACATTTTGTGAAAAATGAGTCTTTGTACGGACAGCTTATTCAAATTCTGTACAGATAGGGTTGATAAACTTTCCTTCACATATCATATTTGCATATGGATTCTTCAATATTGTCATCATTAGAGCTGTCCGAATTCCCACCATCTTTCATCTTTCTATAGGCTTTGACAGGTGCTTCGATTTCACCCTGTGATAAAAAACTTCTTTACCTCGATTTATAGCACCTGCTTTCAACTTTTTTAGAGGAGACTGATGAGAGCTTAATGGGATGTCAATAAGGTGAGCTGGTTGTGGCCAATTTTGGAATGTATGAGTATATTTGGTCAATTCGAGGCTCAATGCTAGATGGAGGCCATTCTTTTCTTAAGGATCATGGGACAGAGAATCTTGTGAATCTGGCTAAGGGTCTTGCGAAAGGAGTCCCCCCATGGGTCTTGAGACGATGACGAGGCTTCTTTTGGTGATGATGGGACTGATAAATCATGAAGTGTTGCAGCATATTCAGCTAGACAGGTGTTGATGATCATTCGAGAATCTCCATAGTCTTCAAGACAATTCCAAGGAGCATTGTGGGTAAGATTAGGCCAAATTTCATTAGGTATGGTGCAATTATCTTGGCACAAAATTCTCCGTAATTCCCTATACCGAATAGAAAATTGTGGACTGATCTTTTGAAAGTCCCATAAGGTTTATCACTAACGGGCTGAGGCTTGTATGTAGAGACACCAACATGTGCTTTTGTCCAGAATCCTCCATTCAAACTCATCCGCCGCCGATCCGATTAAATGCATTTTAAATGAAATATGCTCCTAATGACTTAACTTTAATATTTTTGTTTAGGGGTTAAAATTCATCCCTAATTTTCTATGCAATTGATTCCTAAATGAATTGGTCAAAATTTAGGTGTTGACAGTGAATGAAAGGGTATTTAGGATGCAAACGATTAGGTGCAAGGCACAACTCTCCATATTTACGAAAAAGTTTAAAATGGTAGGTCCACATAAGACTGGTAAGATGAGCTGAAAGGGTTCCTGCTCGCATATTATATGGGACATCTAGGGGATATGAATATGGTGAATTTCTGGGTTGCATTTTGGTAATCTTATATCCACCAATGGGGTTTCTGGAGACATACATATTGATAGAGGAAATGGTACCTTTAGGCCTGGAGAGAAAATCTGTTAGGACATTTTTTTATGACTTGCAATATGCTTGGTTTCAAATGAATATTTTGAAAACCATTCAGCCCACCTTAGAAGTTGTGGGTGGGGAACTTGTTTCTATTTGAATTTCGGTATTTTGGAGAAAGAAGACATATCTAATTCTTCTAAGAAATGATGACTAATAAGATAGAATTCACTTCATCCTTACCAAAAAAAAAAAAGATAGAATTCAAATTTCTTAATTCCATATTTTACTACTAAAATTTTCTTGAAAGTGGAATGATAATTCATTTTTCCTTGCGCAAATCTTCCACTCTTATGTCCACAGATTTTGCGCTTTCCGTGAATTTCCTCAAGGAGAACAGTAGCTCAATATTCATCACTAGCATCAATTTGGAAAATTCTCTTTCCTATGGAAGGAATCTACAGTGGAGGAAGGTTTTGTAAAACCTTCTTGAGCTGGACCATAAAATTTGTCTGATATGGTCCCTAAGGAGGGGCATCTTTTTTAAGGATCTGCTGCAAAGGACTTATCAGTTTCGTGATTTTTGGAACAAAATCTTTGAGATAATTGACAATCCTGAGAAATTGTTGGACTTGCTTATGAGAAAGATTTTCATTAGGAAATTTCTACAATTCTTCTGCAATATGAGAGCCAAGATAATATCTGTCGTCTTCGAGGTGCATGCCGAGAAACTTGATTTCTCTTTGAGCAATAATCATCTTTTTCTGTGACAACATAAACCCATTTTATTTTACTAGCTTAGCAAACTGGACTAGTAATTTACAATGAGAATCATAATCCGAGCTGTAGAGAAGGATATCATCAATGCAAATCTAGGCATTTGCAATGATAGGCTGAAAAATTTTGCACATTGCCTTTTGAAACAGTGCAGGAGTTGTTTTGAGTTCAAGTGGAAGCACTTTCCACTGAAAATGCTGGTTTGGGATATAGAATCTAGTCTTGCACCTATCTTTAGGATAAATTCCTAGTTGCTAAAATCCAGCTTTAAGATCAAACTTAGAATATACCTTGGCTTAAGTCAAGCTGGAAATTAATGAATTCTGATGAGGCAAAGGAAATTTATCATCATTGAGGAATTGATTGAGAGGCTGATAGTTAATAACCAATCTCATCTTTCCTCTATTTTGTTCAGCTCGTTTGTTAACATAAAGTACTTCATAAGCCCATTGAGAATCAGATGGCTCGATCAACCATTGGTGGAGTAAATCCAAACATTCTTTTTGTGCCAAGAGCAAATGATCCGAATTCATTCCAGAATGAGTAGCTTTTGTAGGGTTGATGTCTTCATTCTTTTTTAAAGGAAGACGAATGAAGAATTATGAGTTTTTCCACAAAGGATTTGGGCATTTTTTAAGAAACTCAGAGTGGGAATCCGTACATGCTTCAAGCAAAGTCTGTATGATAGGGTCTACCATATTCTTCTAGATAACAAAGAATCTCTAGATATCCACAAACTCTTTGAATTGGTCTTTGAACCTGAGTCCATTAGGCATAATTCTAAGTTTAGAGATCTGTGTCAGGATATCCCAACCAATAATAATATCTTTATCTAGAAAGCTAGAGCCAAGAATTTTGGTGACAATGGAGCACTGAGGGAAAAACTGGATTTTAATGGATTTGCTTCGAACCTTTGTAGCAAAAGTATCTCCAGAATCAGAATTGAAATACCAAGCGTATGGTGTCCAGTACTCTTCTAGGAAGATTTTGGTATCAAGAATTGAAGCATTGACCTCAGTATCAATGAGAGCAATTATGGAGACTGGTTTGACATATTTAGTGGGGTATATAATGATAGGAAAATGAGTGATGATAGAAGATGAATATGAACAAAGGTCTTGGATGTAACGGGGTTCCAGGAGGTTCAGGAGGTTCAGGAAGGAGTGAAAATACTCCATTTTCAAATTCTTTAGACGATTCTTCAATATC
The DNA here is from genome assembly GCA_001662345.2 of Metrosideros polymorpha var. glaberrima. Lineage (NCBI taxonomy): Eukaryota > Viridiplantae > Streptophyta > Magnoliopsida > Myrtales > Myrtaceae > Metrosideros > Metrosideros polymorpha. The sequence goes on from BCNH02000003.1 coordinate 16,243,243, forward strand.
ACTAACTGGTGACCATGTCTGGATTGCACAAACAATGTGCTCAGTTGGCTCATCTTCTAAAGAGAATATAGATTCAACATCATCCTGGAGAGAAACTCCAGTCTTCTTTTCAATTTGTGAATAATATGGGCATTTCCACCTTTGGCTTTTGGGCAATTTTTTGCAAAAATGGCCTTTCCTATTGCAGATGTAGCATCTGTCTGATTTTCTGTGCTTGCCCGATCAATCTTTACGAGATCTTTTTCTTCTTAGAAATCTCCATTTTCATTTTCTCTCGAGATCTTTCACAGAAAATCTCTTATAATGTTTCATTTTCTTGCATTTAGTACAAAAGGGATCACCACAAGAATTTTCTTTTAAACATTTTATCTTCAGGCCAAGCTTGTAACAGGCTCAATCCAATTCCTTATTGCTAGGGAGATAACTTTTGAATGCCTTTTTGCGAATACAGAGATCTGCAATTGCTAAATGCATCTCTTGTTAGAGTTCTTCAAGGGATACATCAGCAACTCTTTTCTAGTTATTGAGAAGAGTTCTCTCAACATCCAAGCTAATTTCTTTCGGAACAGAGGATAGAAATACATGCTTCAAATTTTGGATCTACACCAAGAGCATAGAATAATTTGAGTATTTCCTAAAAGTGTTTGTTGAGATGTTTGCGTCTCAAAGAACAATACTTTCTTTAAAAAAAACTTTCTTCTTTTCAGCACAAGTTGATCTTCTAGTCTTCCTAAAAAGAACTGGTGGATCACACGGATAACACGGTTGAAATTCGTCTGGAGTAGAAAGGTCATCTGATCCTGATCAGAAACTGTCTTCCACCAATCTCTAAGGCTTCTAGTGAATCAACTTATGAACTCAATCCATATATCATACCGACTTTCAATAGTAAGGGCTCTGGTGTTCAGTCAAGCATGAAACTCTTAAATTTTTTCTAGCCATTTAGAATAAGGGGTATCATCAAGGGTAAAAAAATGTTTTGGAGAAGAGGATCCTGAAGAACCTATATGATATTCTCAAAGATTTACTAATTTAGGTTCAGATGAAATTGACTCCATTATTTCTTCAGGAGAGTCTGCCATGAAAATAGCAGGTTGGATAGGACCTGGTTTTTCTGGCTCAGTGGAGGTGGAACTATTAGAGGAAAAGGAAATGGATTCTGAACCTAAGTCCAAAAAGGAATCAAATTGTTCTGGAGGATTGATTGTTGATATGGTTGGAAATTTTGGGTGGCCTTGGTTTCTAAAAAAAGCTTCCAGAGGGTTTGAGACCATATGTGAAAAATGGGGTTCTTCTAGAAATTTAAGCTCAACTTGTTCTGGCCTTTTCCCTTCTTTAATCTTCTTCTTTTTTTTCATATCCCTGATACGATCATGAAGAGTGACAATATCAACTTTGTCAGATTTGGGAGCCTCTTCAATGATAGATGCAAAAAGTGAAGAAGATTTATGAGGAGAAATTTCCATCCTGGTTGGCCTCCAAGGCTGGAAAAGTGGATTCAAGGGTAGAACAAATTTGCCTTCTTGGAGGAGCTTAATCTGTCTACTTAACTTCTCCATTTCCGTAGTTTCATCCTCAAGGTAATGGTGAGGAACAAACTTTCCAATCTCCATTTGATGGAGTTTTTGTTGAAAAGTCTCAAGCATCTTTTTTGTAATTTGAGTAGTCTCATGAACAGTAGAGAGCTTGGCATCCATAGCTTTTAGCATAGAGTTTTGTGCTAAAGCATTTTCAGTTTGCCAATTCAAGACGGCTTTAGCAACCGTTGCTTTCTTTTGTCTCCTATGATCGTCAATATATATGGGATTTGGAATTTTAGGCATATGTCTATGACAATATTAGGCATCTATAAATTCTTCTAATACTGGGAAAGGAGCATTAGCACTAGATCCTCCAACTAGGGAAAATCAAAGGGTCGAAACATACAGATGATTGGAAAAACAGGAAGAGGGTTTGATTTTGGAGTACACAAAAGTGGTGCTTTTGGTAACTCCATCGGGAAAGAATGATTTTTATTTACCCATTTATAGATAGGTTTATAAAAAGGAGAGACGACTGGCTTTTGTGAAGGCGATTTTTTTTTTGAGGTGACTATGATAGAGTTGGTGGTTCACATGGTTCTGGTATTGAAGAAGGGGTTGATGGACAAGGTGGTCCAAATGATATCATAAACTGGTATCTTCCTTCGTCTTCATCCAGAGGTCCTACAGTAGGATCTCCATCAAAGTACCGTTGGTATAGCTTATCTTTAGACCATTTTTTCTTTTACCTGGACGGTTTGTCATCTTTTTCATTATTAGAAGGGGTTGTACAAAGATAACACTAGCGGTCAAGATCCCAAAAACAATGGCCTGTTCAAGGATCTTTATAATAATGAATGGATCACCCTTCCTTGTCAAAAGATTCAATCATGGCCTTTGAATCTATTTTGCCTATCTCCATGGGAGCATCACCAGCACAAGGTCGTAATATAAAAATAGTAGAAAAAATAGAAGAAGAGGTTTCTTTCTTTTCCTTACTGAATTTAATAACGACAGTGCCATCTTTCTTCTTGGTAAACTGGGATTCCATGGACTAAATATGTCTGGAATTTTTATGAAGCTTCTCATAGTTAGTTATCCATGTGTAAGGGAGTAACTTAATACATGGATACAAGAGGTTTAGTTATTATCAACCAAAATGAACAAAGCATATTCAGTGCCTTGAAGATTGAGATCGATAGCGTGGTTTTAAACTCGGTAAACCATATGGTAGTGCAAAGTGGCTGAAATAGAATTTGGGGTTTGATGAGCTCCAGTGAGTTGTAACAAAACTTTAAAAGTAGTGAGAAGCCTGGGATTAGTAAGGGCCATATTGAAATTTGGTAATAGAGTGACAAAAACAGTGCCAGCATTAAAAGTTGTCTGGATGTTACCAATATAAGCATGTTTGTAATCCAAAAAATGGGTGTCTAACAGAGCCATACAAGCAACAACAGGAAGTCCCTTCCTTCTATGGAAGGACAAAGCAAGACATATAACACCAAAGTGGAGATGTGTCTAGCCTTATTGTATCCATTGGCGAGAAAAGTCAGAAGGAATTGGGAGAGTGACTAGCTGTTCTTGCTGAATTGTTGGAATGGGATGTTGATCAAATCGAGAGGCTTAAACATATACCTTTACTTCGCGATGGTATGTTTTATGAGCTGTTTGATAGAACAGAGAGGAGAAAAGGTAGATGGTTTGGCAAAAAGCATAATAAGAATTTATGAGAAGGAGATGAGTTTTTGAGATTTTATTATCTTCATTGAGGTAAGAAACCTCATAAAGATAATCAATATTAAAAACATTGGAAGTACGTAATTTCATGGGAGGGGAAAGAGACATGGGAGCATTTACAGTGACAAGAGAAAGATGGTGTGGGAGCAGTGGAGTCAGACATCATATAGTGAAAGTTTCTTTTATGTCTTGGTTTTTTCATCAATGAAAAAGATATGCATATGCTAGTTAATGCACTGACTCTGATACCATTAAGATTACCTAAAATTCAGATTAGGGAATTCATAAATAAGATCTGTGACAAGTATGTTATCCCACATCACGACTTTGTTAGCCTCAAAAGGGACTGCCTGTTAGCAACCAGATCTCTCTTAGAATTTTGATCCGAGCCTCAGAAAAGCTTTATGAGATCAGAAAAGTCTAATACACAGGTTCTACATAAGTGGTAAGTGTAGAGTATACTATCAGGATTATTCTAAAAATGTCACATTTTTCACGAAACGAACGGAAGTTTAGATGTGACATCCCAAATTTTTGGCTTGCATATTTGTATGCATAGAAAATAACATTTGGAAACGTTATTTTGTTAGATTATCGGAAAATAGTCTTTGTACGATTAATTAACAATGCTGTGTTTTAAATTATTGATTTTTGCATAATTGCAATATCGATTTGTATGAGTCTAGTTTTATCTCCGATTTTGGTGAGATATTTTTAAAGTGGATAGAGGAAGCATTGTCTAGCATTCTGACTTTTGGTGAGAATTTTCGGAAAACATTTTTTTCCGCAGGGGTATTTTCGTAATTTTCGGGTATCATAAGAGCATTTTTTTGGAATATTCCATCCCCTTTAATTCTTTTATCTTTTCTTTCTCTTTTTTCCCTTCTTGACCGCACCTTCCTCCTTTCTTCTTGGATTTTTTTTGTCTTGCTTTATTGAATAAGTTTTGAAGTCCATAGGTTGAATTGAATAATATTTGAAGTCCATAAGAGGAATTTGATAATATTTTGAGATCTCATTTATGGCAAAGTGATAATTA
>BCNH02000003.1:16248454-16279294 GCA_001662345.2 Metrosideros polymorpha var. glaberrima
CGCCTCGAAGTCTTCGTTGAAGCTTGGTTCGTCGGTGGATCACAGAGACGCACGCTCGTGGCTTTGGTTGTTCGATTAAGACAAGTTATCTTGCCATTTCAATTCTTTTCAACAGATTATGTTATGGTTAAAGGCGTAGTTTGAATACGCACGTTAAGCTCGAAAATGGATAGTAGTTGTATTTTTGTCTGAGATTAATGATATTTGTTCGGAAATGAAGTATTTGCGACGATGGGATCGTTCGTCGGTTATATGTTGGAGGATTTGTATTGTATATCGAGGTGGTATTGTGGTCGGAGGCCGCATGGGGTAAAGTTCGGATCGTATTGGCTTCGAGATGTAAAAATACTAATTTACGTTGTTCTGGCGCGATGGCGATGAAGTCGTGGAATGAATTGTGACATGTGGAAAGAAAAATAAATTTTTGCACATGAATAGTGCCAATGAATAGTGCGCATGAATAGTACCTATGAATAGTGCGTGTGAATAGTGTCGGTGAATAGTGTACATGAATAGTGCATGTGAATTAATCGGACTGATATGAGGATTGGTAGTTCAATCGTGTTGGGCAGAATTAATGCCGCACTTTTATCGCATCATGATGGTTGATTGTGGAATTTAGTATGGCATATTACTATATTTGCATTCACGTGCATTCATTGAGCGTGGTAATGGTAAGGACGGTCGGACTGTGATTGTATCGACTATGCCTCGTGGGAGCCAGTATGGAAAATCGGGAAGCAAGGGAGGTATGTGCCCTTCGGCCGTTAGCTGTGATTGCGTGGTGGCAGATGCGCAAGTAAGTCACATAACCTCGGAGTAGGAGCGAAATGCCCGATGTGATTTCGGATGCCTGATGTGATTTCGGATGCCCGATGTGATTTTGGATGATCGGTTCTTGGAAACAAATGGTTACGAATGAGAGTGGTACACGTGGGAGAATTCATTACATGCATATCATTAGTATGGGCTGACGATCATCACTTTTATATTACAGTTGTACATATATGATATCTTTAATTGTTTCCTGCTTGTAGTAGCAATAGGTGGTAGGTCTTTTCTATGATATGATTATTTGAATAGAAAGGTCATGGCTTGTTTGACTTGCTGAATTTATCTCACTATTGTTGAATTCCATGTTTTCAGACCGTTAGTATGATGGATGGCCCTCGAGGTCATAGTGCGGCAGCTTGGTGGTGGGCGTGGATATGACGCTTTTGTGTAGATGATGGTAGTAGGCTAGACCCTTGTCATCCCTGATGTCATTTCCTTGCTTTTTTATGTAAACCTGTGAAGCGTCCGAAGTAGTAAATAAATAAAAAGTTGCCGTTATGTTTTCTCTGACATCGATGTTTGTATATTTGTCTTTCGCTTGCGTTTTTAAATAAATCCGATAATTAGGCCGTTAGTTATGTGGCGCCTTGGGACGTCACGGCTCGTGAAGGTATCATCACATTAGATTTGGATGATGTTCATCTATTCCCTAGAAACTTAATGGGAGAGTACTGATGATGGAAGAACAACCTCCTCTGGTTGGCTAAGCATATTTGCTCATCTCCGATGGTGAGCAAATCTGCTTCATTTGTCAAACAAATCCACTTCAAAGCTCAACCACTCCTACATCTGCGTGACGACTGCCGATCCTTCATTTATTAAACTAATTTTAGTAAAATGCCTTGGAAACCCTGGCATTGCTCTATGCCGAGAATTTACTGTAGTTAACTTGAAAAATCATTTTACACTAGCGAAAAAATCGCGAGGAGTTTACCTTTAATTAAGTTGTTTTAATCGACGAAGTTGTTACTATGTGTACATAAATCTAATCATGGGTCTTGCCTTGCCTGAGGCGGGTAAGAACCAGTTCACGAATGAATGGAAAATGATGAAGTTCTCACGTTACCTATTCCACACTATACCTTTGATCTCAAGTTAGAGAGCGTTTGACTTCTTTAGTCAGCTTGGCTATGAATCTTTTCTATGATTTGGTTAAAGACTTTTTATTTTCTTTTTCATTCAATAATAGCATGTGTGTGAAGACAGAAGAAATGTTTAAAAACCCTTTATCAGTGGAAAACTCTCGTGTTAAATTATCTTTAACTCATCTTGTGGATAAACAGCACAACGGCACAAGAAATTGTTATATGGAATGCTTGACAATTGCTTTGAATTCGAATTTAGAAGGTCAGATATGCATTTCCCGATCAGCTTGATCATCATAAATTGCGATTTTGTCCGTCTATAATCATGTGTGGTTATATGATATCTTTAATCTATGCTTGGGTCTTTTCATGAAATTTTTCTTTAAATATTTGGGGTCGAATTGGCCGCTGGTTTTGTTTAATATTTATAGTGAACCCTTTACATATGTAGTCTTGGAAAGAAAGGATTCATTTATTAGATAAAATGAAATTGAAGATACGTACCAAAATGGGAAACGTGCACGTGTCATTGTTTGAATCGCTCTTATATATGGACATATAGAAATTTCACCACCTTACATGGAAGTCCCGTTTTGGCTTTGTAAATCCTTAAAACAAATCTTTTTCGACCCTCTATTTTCACACTTTTTCTAATCAAATCCATGTGCGTTTAATTTGTCTAATCAAGTCCCTTCAACACCAAATCCAATCGAATTCAATTTATGTGTCCGTCCGACGACGCCAAAGTATGATGCGATTAAAATATGTGGACGTGGGTTGAAAATTTTAGTCAGTATCAACGGATTTGGAGTATGCTGTGGATCAAATTCATCAAAGACGGGGACATCCCTATTGGAAAAATTTTATCCACGCCACACTATAATATTGTCCGACGGCCCAAGTCAGCTAGATTTGGTCAAATTTGGTGTCGAAAGGATTTGATCTAGAAAACTTTTATGAGAGTAGAAGGACATGATTAGACAAATTAAAAGCACAAGGACTTGATTAAGAAAAGCATGAAAATACACAGGCGAAAAGTAGAATTTTTCTAAAGATAGATACACCAAACGACCATTTTGATGGCGTTCAAAAGACCCTAAAAAAGAAAAGCTTGAGTGGCACTCTATCGTTAGAGGGCCTCCTCTCACCGTGGAAATTTCATGGCGTCAATACATCCGAAAATTGCTGGATTATAGAGATCACGTATCAAAAAACCTAACCCTAAAAAACCCTAAAAGAAAAGAAAAGTGAGGCATGTATCTTAAAGGTTTGGTAATTTGCACATGCCATCGAGGCCGCCCAACACAGCGTGGACTTTTAACGTAACCTTCAGAACCAAGAAACTTTGTCTTCCTTCGTTTTGCTTCTTTCTTAAAAAAAAAAGACTTCAATCACTCCAAAGTCAAGTCCGCTTGTTTCACGAAAAGTCGATAATTTGAAGAAAAAGAATTATTTGAATGCGGTCCGTCTATATCATTTAAGAGAAATAAATCGATGAAATACTTTCTCTTTTATCGATAAGATATCTTCCATATTTTTCATTTATAAATCTACATTTCCTTTTCAATTGCGATTATAAATGATTTATTCCTTAAGTCAATCCAATAGGATCTGATCATGCACCCTCATTAGATTGCACCGACTTCTCTTATATAACCTCACATCGCCTCGCTTCTCTCTACCCTCCACAAATTTGATAAAACACAAAACCACCACAAGAGTTCCTCACTGAATACCCCATTGGAGAGTTTGGAGAGCTCAAGCATGGATTCCAAGAAGATTAGGGTTGGAGATCGAGCAGCTGGTTCAGTGCTGAAGGGAGACAAAGTCTTCCCCCAGAGGGTCCTCTCGAGGAACTCCTCCGTCGGCTACTCTTCTCGGTTTGGCTATGACCGGACGCCAGAGGGTGTCCCCTTCCAATGGGAAATGCAGCCCGGGACGCCCAAGAACCCGCCCAAGGAGCACGATCTCCCGCCGCTCAGCCCGCCCCCTGCGCTGGTGAGCTTAGGCCTACAGAGTCCGTGCATCGGACGCGAAGATCGGCATAAAGAGTCATCGAGCTGGTCGAAGCTGAAGTTTTGGAAGAAGATCAAGATCCATAGGCGGAGTTGCGACAAGGGTAAGGCTCAGAAGGGACCGTACGATGGGAAAGCTGGTGCGGATGATCCCAGTCGTGGCCACAACAAGGTCGAGAGCTTCGAGTTTTGGAGCTCCGACGGCGACTTGGTGGCATCGTCGCCTTGCAACTCCAGTGCTTCGTCTTTGTCGACAACGCTGTCCTTCCAGAATGGTGCGAATTCGGTGGAGTCGCTGGATCACCAGCCGTGGAGTTGCGCTCCTTGGAATTTCAATGCGCTTGCGGTTTACTTTGCCAAACGAATTTGAGATTGGTCAACTTCTTCTTCTTCTTCTCTCTCTCTCTCTCTCTCTCTCTCTCGTTTCTGATAATTATTTGTCAGTTTGGGATTATGAGATTTACGTGTATAGACATGTTTCTGTTGATATCTTTCTATTTTCCTTGGGCCGACGTATGGTTATGTTGATTTAGATCGTGGAGTTGTATGATAGATTTCTCATTTCAAAGGAATATTTCATTGTATTTTTCATCCTAATTTGTAATACTACGTTAGAGATTTGACTTATTCCAAGAGATTAGGTTAGCTCATTAACTTGTTTTTTTTTTTTAATCTATGAAATAAACATGGTGTGTGGAATTTTTCTCTTGCGCGAGCTCTTCACATTGAGACAGATGCCCAACCTCAATGGTAGAATGAATATTATTTGATGAGACGTAGACATGGATCATCTGCAATAATGGAATAACTGGATCGTATCCAGTTGCCAGATCTTTAAGTTATTTTCACAATTGAGAAAAAGAAAAAGAAGAAAAGTTATTTTCACAATTGTGTAGTAGAAGGTCTTAGTATATGTAATTAAAAACTAATATATTCCGAACAATTTAGAAAAAAATTCATAAAAATGATAGATTATATCGCTTGAAATAATTAGTGAATGAAAAATATTTTTATTATCGACAATAATTTACATCTAAACATTTTCGTAAACGATAAAAATATTTTTATTCATTCATTTTTATAAGTAATCATTTTTAGAAAAATGTATTTCAATTTATTTATTTTCCGCTCGAAACAAACACACCCTAAATTTAATTCTAATATGTTGAAGTCCGTGGAACAGATTATTTAGTCGAAGCTCTCTTTTTCCCATTTCTCTACTATCCTTTGGGGCATGATTTGCCATATATATCATCAATAAAAGTGACTTTTATACATTATGTATTCAATGTGGATGCTCATATAAACGAAATGCAGATAAGTTTAAGAGAAATCCTTTGAAATCTCAATATAAAATGAATGTCTACGTATATTGTGTAGCCTAAAATTGAAATACAAAGAATAAAATATTATTTAAAGACTTTTATCCATTTTTCAATTTATTTTCAATTGTCATAAAAGGAAAGGCGAGAGATCTATAGAATATTTTAGATTTATTTTGAATTAAAATTTAGAATGTAAGAGATTGATTGATTACTTACCGGAGAGATCTATAGAATATTTGAGAATTACTTTGAATCAAAATTTAGGATGTAAGAGATTGATTGATTACTTACCAGTCATCTTGATTATAGTAATTTTCAACTTAGTCCACCTATAATATGTTTGGTTATAGTGTATGTTTAATAAATACTTCTCATGGAATTTCTTTGTAAAAATTTGAGGTTTTATTGGCCATTGGATTTTCTTAATTAAAAGTATAGATATATCATTGTTTCATCCAATAGTCAAGTAAAATACGATAGTATACATAGCAGCTTAGATTATCTTTATCCAGGACAATATACTATGCAAGAAGGAGAAAGTATCTACTATCATAGACATAAAACCTACTACAATATAGGAGATAAGGACATCACAAGTGTCATAACTTTTGTACGTCACTCACTTAGATGCCACAACTCTTTTTTTACCACTTAAGTGCCATAGATTAAAAAAAACATTTACTTGAGTGCCATAACTTTCAATTGATCACTAACTGCCAAAATTTTTTTAAAAACATTCTTCCAAGTGCCAAAAATTCGACGTGGCATAGCACTTGTGGTGAACATTGTTTTAGAAGTTTTTGGCCCTCCAGTGATTGGCTGAAAAGTTATATGGCATTCAAGTGATCTAAAAATAAATAAATTATAGCCCTTAAGTGAAAGCCATACATAAATTATGACAGTCAAGTGATCGGAAAAAAAAAAAAGCCATGGCACTCAAGTGAGCGCCGTACGAAAGTTATGACATTTGTGATGTCTTTTTCTCACAATAAATAAAGTAAAAATCACTTCCATTCCCTGGGATACAACATGTAGCAGAATTAAATATTTGTGTTGTTTATGTTACTTAAAGGATGGTTGAGCCAAAAGAAAAGTAAAATTACTCCTTAATAAATTCAAAGCAGTATTTCTATGTAGTAAAATAGGACATGTAAGATGTTTGATAACTGCATAGTGAATGTTAGCGTAACAAAATTCACTCCACGATATTCGATCATCTACCCAAGTGATGTATATGGTTTTCAAATGATATTTCCTTTTTTTCTTTGAATTATTCTTTATCTTACTACTAAACTTCATGATTATTGTCCTTGATATAACTCAAAAAGTTCCATACTTTCATACAAGTTGAACGTGTAAGAGCAAAGATGGTATAAAATATCTATAAATGATGTGATTTAATGTCTGTACTATGATATTTAACATATATCGCCTTCGACCAAAAAAAAAACATATATCGCCAAAAAAATCTTTGGCTACAAAATTACGTATAATGTTTTTCAACAAATTGAATATGCAATTCGCAAATATTTATTCAAATTATGAAAGATAAAAGCATATAAGAAGCATAGGCGAGAGTATTAGTAACTACACGATATATAAAACAAAGAGCACCTCCTTCTTTCCTCCACGAAATATCCATTTGTTAATTACGTAATAAATATTCTATAAATATTCTACTTTATCTCTCATGCATATCAATTTTAAAATTCGATTTTTTCTATCTTATAAACACCATTACCAAACAAAGTTCAAATCTTGAAATACATTTTCTCTCTCCGTATATATTGGGTGCGATTTCTTCAATTGTGTCCATCATTTTCTTCCATTCCTTTATAATTCAAATGTTTCTTAAGATGGTGATTTTGTAAAATCTTTAAAATGTCATTTTTTTACCCACACGCGTGTGCACTTTTGCTAGCTTTTGTAAATGAGCATACTCAGTTGCGAGTATTTAAGAAATTGACATTTGAATGATTATGCAAATCCAAGAAATTGTGTAAGTTTATGTTGAAAAAAGAAAAATATCTCAAGTTTCGAAAACTTTTTAAGAAGGTTGTTGTGGGAGAGAAAAGAACTGAATTTTAAATTAGATTCAAAATTTAAGATTAGATATGTGAGAAATATGATTATTTTATTACACATTTTCCTGTGGATAGAATATTTGTAAAACAATTATTTATGGTATTTGAAGAAGAAAAAAATAGTTGAAATCTTCTAAAAATAGAAGGATATCTTTTCTCTTGCGTAGATAATATAGAGCCTAGAGGTGCCTCTTCCAAAGAAAATTCTGAAGAAAAATGGTGGAAATCTCAAGCTAAAATCTATTTGTCGAATTGTAAATATCCCATGCCCGGTCAAGGTTTCACAAAGGATTTACTCATCTATGTATATTCATTCCGACAACCGAACCCAGGGACTAAGGTCCAAACACCACTAGTTTAACCATAAACAAAGCGCATCCATCGTTGAAGCATTGGCCCGGCAAGCAAGCAAGTCTCTTAACATATTAGGGTTTTACAAAGCATAGTCTATGTTTGAATCGAATGTAATGAAATCGACCCCGTGTTTAAAGATCCGTTTGTTTGAAGGAAAACTGTTTCCGAAAAATTATTTTCCTAGTTTTCAATGTTTGAAAGACGGAAAACTAATCGATTTACGAAAATACTTTCTTGAGCTGAAAACAACAAGCTTAGATTTGAGACCAAACGACTTCCCCTTCTAGCAAAAAGAAAATCGCTTCCCTTAAACCATCAAACAATTGAAAACTAAACATTTTCTTAAAAAGTAATTTTCATGGAAAATATTTTTATTTATCGTGAAATTGTTAGTGAACAAAGGCACCCTGATATGAATTGGCCTGAAAAAATTTGCATTTATACAAGTACCAACTTTGGATGGATAAAAAGGCCATTTTGGGGGAAGAGATGAAGCCCATACGCAGTGTGGGCTGGGCATGACCATGCATGCCGGTAGGGGAAGTGAAACTGAACTTTCTTCTAAACATACATATGGATGATCGAATCGAAGGCCTTTTCTTTTTGGTGTAATACAACTTTGAATCCTCTAAGTATTACCGTTTGTTCGATTTGGTCCTCTAACTATTTCTTTTTCTTTTTTGTGCAATACAATCCTCTGTCTTTCAAGATCTGCGCAATCAAACCCTTCATTCAGAAACTTACCGTATTTTTAACGGATCGAATTGAAAAAGAAAACTTCTGGACTCGTGCGAAATTTCAAGTTAACGTTATTAAAAGCCCTGAATGGAAAGTGAATAGCACATGATCATTCAACTAGGATTCTAGACAATTTCCTACCCGGTCGCACCAAGAATTCGGGATTCATGAAGACGATTTAATCAAATTTAAGGAGGGTTTATGAAAATAGCGTCAAGACAGGTTCATAAGTCATGCAATGAGAAAGTATCTATACGAATAAATCCGTAGTCCTCTTGTCAACTGCTCATATAATTCTGCTTCCCAAATGAATGAACGAATAAATAGAGGAGGCCTTATAAGGAAACTAAAAAAGAAATAAAAAAAAAATTGGGGGAGGTTGAGATTCCAAAAGATCCATCAAAATCATGGGATGATGCTCGATCAAGGACAAGATACAGGACCTCTGGGATCGTTTGTCTATGAAGAGCAGATCTAATTGTATTATTTTGTGTCTAGAATTGATTTCTTCTGTGTAATACTAATCGATCGGGCCTCCTAGTTAATAAATGTTACAAGATCTCGTACATTGAAATCCACGGTTATGGACTCGGGAATCATTCAGCTCCAAACAGACGGAATCGTTTGTTTTCCAAAAAATCTATCGAAATCGTGGGATGATGCTTGATCAAGGACAAGGTAGAGGACCTTAGGAATCATTCAGCTCCATACGGACGGAATCGTTTCTTTTCCAAAAGATTTATTAAAATCATGGGACAATGCTTGATCAAGACAAGATAGAGGACCCTAGGAATCACTCAGTTCCAAGCGGACGGAATCGTTGCTTTTCAAAGCTAGGAGTTTGTTTCCATATCTGTATCATCCTATGGTATAACTCCCAATTCGATCTTGAATTCGAAGACCCAATTGTCAACGGGTGCTCGTGTCAATCAAAGAATTTATACATGGTTGTCGTGTGGGACTTCCTTTTATACGTGGAATCCTTAAAACTCTAAAATCCGAAAATGTTCAAGATCACGAGAAATACAATTTAAAAAACACATATGGATCATGAAAGCCGAGGCTTTTGTTTTTAAGTGATACAATTTGTAATCCTTTAAGTACTAATGACCTTTTCTTTCGCGGAAAATGAATTATTTGAAAAACATTTTCCAAAAAGTAATCACTTGAAATAATTAGTCGATAAAAAAATGCTTTAATTCATTTTTGTAAACAATATGAGTGATCCTTTTTAAGAAAATATTTTTCAAATTATTTATTTTCCTGAAACAAACGCACCATCATTATTTGTTGGATTTGGTACTTTAACAAATTATTTTGTGCAATGTTAATCCCTTATCTTTTACGGTTTGTGCAATCGAACCCTTCATCAATAACTGTTAATTAATACCGTCCAATTGTTAATGTAGCGTCACGAAAATTAGCACGTAGAGTTAATCTGGCGTCACACCTCAGCAATTGAAAAACAAAAAGGCAAGGGGTGGAGGGAAGGGAAAATTGGAAGTGCTCGCTTTGACCGCTGGCGAGGGTCACGCCACCGTCATTGGTGGTAGGTGAGGGTGCCCGATCGAAGGCCGCGAGACCCTAGCCAGTACAAGTGACAAAGGATGTCGCGATCCTGGACAGAATGTTGCCCGGCCCCGGTGACCCTCAGTTGTCACCGACGATGGTCTAGCCACTCTCACGGGTGGTTGAAGGGGGTGGAGAACTGGAGATGCCTCCTAGGCCCCCTTTGGAACCTGTCTCTACCAACAATCTTCATTGCGCCACTATTGTCAACACTGTTGATTACCGAGTTCCTCTCTCTCTCTCTCCGTCTCTCTCTCTCTCTCTCACTGATGTCAAAGTTTGTCAGCCACAATGGAAATGAGACAACCAGCTAAGTTTACGCCCATCAGTGTCGACGACGGGCTCATCACCAATGACGAGATCTCAAAGGCCTTGTCCTCCGGATTTGGCCATTACTTTTCAATCTCGTGAGATCAGTTCTAAAATTTTATTTTTTTTTTACCAATTTAGTTCTAAACCTTTTGAATTTGTATGAATTTAATCCACCCAACCAATTTTGATGGAAAATTACTGACGTGGGACGCCAACTGATGTAACAAGGCCGCCCTGGCCTAGGCGAGGGTCGACCGCGCCACCCTCACTTGGGCGACGACGCTCAACGAGGGCAAGGGTCAACATCACCACGCTAGCTTGGGTGACAACAAGGCCTAGCAAGGCCAACCCTCACCTAGATGACGCCCAGCTAGGTTGCCCTCGCCCAGGCTGGTGTCCATATTAGCAATTTTTTGTTAAAATTAGCTGGATTGACTAAATTTGCACAAATACAAAAGGTTTATGACTCCATTGGCAAAAAAAATATGTTTATGACTAAATTGACATAATTGCAATAGGTTTAGAACTTTTTTTGTAATTTTCCCAATAATACAGTGTAGATAAAGGAGGAATACCAAGATTTCTCCCGACACTACAACTTTGAGCATTAATGAATATATCTAATTTAGGGGTGAGCAGCATTAACTACTCGAACCGGAAACCAGACCAACTATTTTGGTCTGGTCTTTGAGGGTACTAGTTTGGTTCACGGTTCCTAAAAGTGGAACCGGTGACCAAGCAATCCAGTTCCCGGTCCCAGAAGGGATTGGACCGGACCGCCCGGACCGAACCGGTCCATATATAAATATATATTTTAAATTTCTTAACCTAAATTGAAAATGGATTTTATATTTACATACACTTTCATATGCAAATATTTACGTTTGAGAAGTGACTTTTGACGAAGTTGTGAGAGACTAATGTTTCTTATTAATTGATGCTTGTTTTTAGAATAGTGGTGTGGTGCAATTGCTCGGTGCATAAACTTTTCTTCACTTTTTCCGATTCAACTAGAAAATCTTCAGCTTGTTCACCGGTTCCACTAGAACTAGACCGTCCGGTCCGGTCCGGTCCGGTCCCCAGTTTTGAAAATATGGGAAGCGAGACTACCGATCTGGTTCTCGATTCTATACGGGGACCGAGTATCGTACGCACCCCTAATCTAATCGCCATCCAGCTTTGAAATAGCAGCGACACTGTCAGGCATTCTCTGTTCAAAGTCCAAAAAAGGAGTTGATGCTATGTAGCATGGATATTGACCGCGCAAGTCATCCATTTACGGCCTCAACGAGTGACTTTCTAGGCATTTTTTTCCGCCGAACTCTTCTAAGCATTTGACTACAACAAAATTAACTTAATCGACACGGAGCATACTAATGCTGCATTATTGTGGACTCCACAACCATAATTGAAAATTAAATTTTTATTTGGAGAATGATACTAAGAGCATAACTTTCATTTTCGGCTTGAGTAAAAAAAATTCAATATGGCTAAAACACATAATTTATTAATTAAAAAGCCTAAAATGCCCTCAATTGAAATATGCAAGTAAATCGGGATCTAAACACACAACCCAACTCCATCTTCTTGCTAACCAAGTTTGAATCTGTTTGTTGGCTTTGGATAATCTATTTCTTAGTTTTGCAGGTTATTTTCATTTGACTTCTTTTATTATTCACAGATCGAAGGTATTTTAATTGCTTATTTGACTAAAGAAAATCTTCCCAATAAATTTCAGGCGCACGAGGGATCATCTAAAAATTTAGCAAATGAAATGCGCCTTATGCAAAGGTGATTTCATCTTGAGTTTGTGTTTTTTCCCACCCAAACGACTCTGCTCCCAAACAAATGACTCTGCCAACTAAAATGGGAATTTTTGGCTAATTGTGGAGAGAGAGAGAGCTAGTTGAGGGTGTGTATATAACATTTCAAGGGTAATTTAGTCTATGTGCTAACTCGATTGTTTATGGAGCCGAGGTGCAAATAGTGGGATCCCAAAATCACCATTGCTTCAAAGCTAGAGTTGGCAAAATGGGTCTAGAACTCATATTTTAACCCATATTTAATGATGTGGGTCACAAATGGATTGTCTTAAATTTTAAAAAACTTAAGTGGGTCATAAATGTGTTAGTTAATAACTTAACGGGTCTTTTTTTTTTGTCAGAACTTAATGGGTTTTAAATGAGTCATAAATTGGTTAGTTATCTAATTAGTTTAGTCATAGACAAGTCATTTTTTTAGTTCTTTAAATTTTCTGATTTTTCATAATCTTTTTCTGATTTTTTTTCTTTCCTTTCTTCTTTTTAGGGTTGCCAGCCGGTTGCCGGTTGTTGCCAGACATCGGTCGTCACAATCATAAAAATATATATAATATTGAAGTGTTTTAACAATATAGGTCGGATTGGGCTAGGTATGGGTTGCTACATTTGCATTGCGTATAAATTGGTCGATATGGATCAGATCATTTTTTACCCTACCTAACCCACCCGTTTGACAAGTCTATTCAAAGCACATTTCATTTACTAATCTGTTGATTTTGGATTTTTTTTTTGGCTTATCTTCATGGGATTTTAGTTGGGTTGTGTGTATCTCTTGATTTTGGATTTTTTGGCTTCAAGAAAGATGGCATTTAGATCCCAATTTCACTTGCCTTTTCTGGCCAATTTAGTTGCCTATTTTCATTGAGGGCATTTTACAATTTTCAATTAATAAAGAGTGTGTTTTAGCAATATCAATAGTGGAAATAAAGTTGTCCTATTTTTTTTCCCTGAAGAAAAGAGGGAAACACTTTTCAATATTTTGAAACGTGTCTGAATATTACGTGCATGCCACAGCACACGAGAAGACTATTTTCCACCCATATTAGCATAATTCGATGATGATACGGTGAGCAGTGCATTGGATTGGTACTAAAAAATTCCAGGTTCTATTTGAAAAGGTAAATGTCAAATTTTAAAATTTCATCTACATTTCAAAAAAAAAAACCTAATTATATGTAAATCTATGTCTTTAAGCTCATTTTTAAGGCTTTTCGATTATTTTGCATTAAAAAATTCAAAAGTGCGCACGGTTTGAAATTTGGAAATGGTCAGGAGTAAAAATCATTTCAAACAGACATTCTACAAAACTCATTATTGTAGACTTTAAATATGGATTATTGAATATAACTCAATGTTTACTTACAATTGTCATTTCATTTCGCTTTATTTGCCAACTGTGTAATTGTGTAATGGTTCGTAGTATACCAGACAACACTCTTTTATTAATTATTTCTTTGTTCCTTTTGGTTTTAATTAGTCGTTTCTTTTTGCTATCATTAGACTCCACAAATTGACTTTATAATATGCCTTTTTTCCCAACAAAGACCAAGCTTGTGCTTGGACTTTTCAGGTGCTACGCATGCTTTTATCAGCATAGGCGAATTTTGCAACCAATTCAAAGGGAGAGTGACTTAATCGGCGTCACGAAGGCTGACTTCTGAAATTAACGCATGTGATTTTACATGATAATTATTTCAATTCAACTGAATTAGCTATCATAAAGAGGATTTCGAGTTAGAGTCAATCTTCTACATATAATATATATATCATACATATATAATATCACGTTTAAGTGATTTATAGAGATAATAGTCTTATATACTCCTCACTTATGTGTACAGCTGATTTAACTTTTTATAATTCTACTGTGTATACTATAAACATCATTGTCGAATAATAGTGTACGATAATTTCCTTATACCCTAGAATGGCTCGCTACTTATGAGTTTAATGTCGTAGAAATGCTCATGTGAAGGCTGTAATATCATTCTTGGTTAATACCACCAAAAACTCTTAATTTAGTATATCCGCGCCACATTTACTTCCAAACTAATTTTCTTGTCATAAAAAAATCCTAAAGTGATACACTCATGACAATTTTACCAAAATCTTAGGGCAAAATTGGGTATTTTTGCAGATTTTCAAAACTTGAGGGTGCTCATAGGGTGAAATTAGCAGATTTTAGAAGATTTTTCAATCTCAGTTCGTCTTCTACAGATTTGGCTTCCCCAAAGCAATGTCGTTTGGGAGACCCATTTGTGTTGAATTTCCACGTCTACATTACATGCAAATCATCTAAGTTGTTTGCTATTTGTGCTTCCACGTCAACTATTTAACGTGATATTGGACAATAGTAGACGGAGGGTAGATTTGTCACTGGTCTATCGATTTGAAAATTTTTCATAACACCGAAATTAATTTTAAGATAAATGTGGAGGGTGTATCGGTTTGAGATTTTTTTTTTAGCAAGAAAATTAGTCTAAGGATAAATATTGCATCTATAATTGAAAATGAAAGTGAGTCCCTTGAAAACACAGTTTCTGATTGTTTCATGGTTCATCATGTCTAGATGACTGAAAAGTCCAACCATCAAGTTTGACTGAAGGCGGAGGACTTCATCGGGAACCACTTCTCTCTGAACTTTTCTTTCATTCTTTATTTTTTACCCTTAAATAAGGAGAACGTGTCTGAAAATCATATGCCCGATTCGGTCAATAGTGCATTGCATTCGTTCACTTTGAAAATGTAAAGAGTAATTTTTATTTTTATTTTTGCAAAAACTTCAAACTATAATCACTATAACACATTACTCTTCTCAAATTTTGTACCTATCCGTCAATGAGAACCGTTGCAAATTTGTCTACATGGACGGCTAAAAGAAAACGGCGTTGACATAGAGCCCACACGACTTAAGTGAAATAAAATAACGTTATTTTGATTAATAAATCGTCTGAAAAAATCTTAATGGAGGGTAAATGAGTCACATATGTAAGAGTTTTTCTTACATGGGCTACATTGATTGAGATTGTAATTTACCGTTTTACAGGATTGATTCAATAAAAAAAGAGATAAAGATTTTTAATTAGTCTAATATGAGACTAGCTTGTACGGATCGAGTTGACCTGGCCTGTGATGAGAGGGCATGTGGTTGAAAACTCTATAAATATTTTAATGGATTGAATGCTTACATGAGTCGTCAAAATTTAGGTGTTAACAATAACTAACTATTTTCTCAAAAAATGTTTTCCAAATCTTGAATTTTCCTTGAAACAAATAGACCCTAAGAATCAATCCAAATTGGCAATTTATGAAAATTTATATACTAATAAACGTGGCGGACTTCAATTAGTTATTGACTCTTGAATATACTAATACATACAGTCTGTCACTCCATTTCATTTGCCGGTTGTATGACTAATTCGTAGCAGAGCAGACAACACCCTTTTATTAATTATTTTTCTTTGTGTTTTTCGGTTTTTTTAGTCGTTTCTCGTTGCTATCATTAGACTCCACAAATTGACTTTATAATATCTTTTATTCCCTCCGAGAGGAAGCTTTTGCTTGGACTTTTCAGGTGCTTACACGTACTTTTTTTCCAGCATGGGTGAATTCTCCAATTAATTCCAAGGGAAAATTGATTTCATCGACGTCGCCAAAGCTGGCTTTTGAAATCAACGCGTGCTTGTAAGAATGCGAATTTTCATAATAATTATTTGGATTCGACTGAATTATTTATCAGAAAGAGTAATTCGATTTAAAGTCATTTTTCTACATATATATTACACATACGTTCCCAATAGAAATAATAGTTTTATCTGCTCCTCATTTCTGCGTACAAATTATTTTATATTTTGGCTTAATATGCGAAGTAAAGCCTGATTTTCAGATCAATTTTATAAAGTAACCTCGTCTTTTCAATTTATCAAGGAACTAATCACCTTTTGATTTCAGTTTCGATTATATTTTGCCGTAAACATGCCATTGAATTGAGTTGCCAAATGCCTAATCCACGTGGCATTTTTATTATTAAGATCAAGAAAATGAAGTTTTAATTTAAGAAAAAGAAAACAAAGAAAAAGACATAAAGAAGGGGACGAGCGGGGCGAGGAAGAACTAGAGAGAAACAAACGACGAAAGGGTGTGGGGCCCGGTTACGATGGTTGCCGACCATTGACGGAGCCCGGATTTTATGGAATTTAAGGGGAAAATTTACATGTACTCGCCATGGAAGGTTTAATAAATGATTTTTTTTTCCATATTTTACGAAAAACATTGCACAAAAGATGGATTTAACAAATGAAATATAAATTGCATTCTCGTATTTACCTTTAAATGAAATAGAAACAAGTAATAATTCAAATTATATCAAAGATCGCAAATCTATTTACTCATGTAAGTTGGAAACGGTTATGTTAAGACATAAATATTCGTTAGTTATCGTCAATCATAAAAAAAAAAAGGATTTCCATTGATATGTATAAAAAATAAATGAATAAATAACTAAAATAGGTAAAAAGAAAAACTTTAGGAGAGTGACTATGTCTTAACACAAAATATAAAAAATTGGTGGTGCTAACCCGAAGAAGTTCAAAAAAATTTCTCTTGATTTTATCCCGCTAAGCGGGCGAGGGAGCCCTTGCTTTGCTCTTCCCTAGCTTCATGGCTGTTGCGGCGATCGATGGCGATGGCAACCACTCCCCCCTAGTCACAAATAAGGCTGTGCTAATGGGCAACCTAAGCTGGGATTTAGGTAGGTACTTCAATCGCGCGACCACAACTTCAATCGCGACTAAGATCACTTATCGGTTGCGTATCGACCTCAAAAGCAACTAAAATCCTTCGGACACAACCTCAATGGCGATTGAGATCCCTTAACCTCAATCGTGACTAAGAAAATTGTTTTTGTTTTAAACATAAAGTTTATGGTGTGAACGCCACATGTAAGGGGTTAACATAGAATCTTCTTAGGCTCTGTTTATTTCGTGAAAAATAAATAATTTGGAAAAGATTTTCCTAAAAATAATGAGATGGTCAAGTGTTTGATATGATAAGATTAAGGGTTATTATCATGAAAAACCATAAACTCATACACTTGCGACAAATTACCCCAAACTAATTTTTTGACCCAAAAAAATCTCAAATTGATGTACTTGTGACAAATTTACCCAAAATTTTAGGATTTATCGGAGAAAATTAACTGAGCCATGTCGCTGGAAAATGAGCTAATTGAAAAACGCCAACTAAGTTATTATTACTTTAAAAAAAAATAAGTTTAGGGTAAATTTGTCGTAAGTGTATAAATTTGAGATTTTTCGTAATTAAAAAATTAGTTTGGGGTAAATTTATCACATGTGTACCAATTTTGAATTTTTTGTGATAAAAAAATTAATTTGGGGTAAATTTGTCACATGTATACCATTTTGAGATTTTAGTGGTATTAACCTAAGATTAAATCGTGAAATTATTTCTAAAAATCCTCGAAAGGTGTGGCTTGTCATATTTAATTATGGGCCCAACACTTTTGGACTAAATTGTGAGATCCCATCATGTTGCATTTACATAGTTAGATCAGAAAAATTAGAGATAGGTCGTTTGGCTAGCCCTTTCAAGATTTATGTAGGGCCTCTTCTAATGTCAGCTTCATCGTTTTAAAATGAAATAATGGCAATGGAGGTTTCAAAACTTTTTCGATCTATGCAGTATCGTTGCTGAACTTCTTTCATTTTTTTGTTCAATCAGACCCTTGAACTATCCACATGCTTTTTCAAGCACGCGGGAAAGGTGTGGCGCCACAGTTGTAAGCCTTGGACTGGGCAAAATGAGTAATTACGACTTGAATAGAATATTTCATATCAATCGGAATATGAAATTTCTGAGATATGTAGATTTCGTTAATAAGTGCCCTTACGATACACGTAAGAGAACTTTCAAAGCAACACCCTTTTTATTTAGTGCAAAATCAATACTTCGAAAATAAAAAATACACACGCGCGTTCGGAGATATGTCCATTTAATGGAAAATATGGACATGCGACCAAAATAATCTATCTATTTCTTCGAGCTTGAAAGCTCAGTAGCTGCAAAATATTTTGTTTTCGTTTTTCTTTTCCTTTTATTCGTGGCCGTGGATTTTTTTTTAGATCCAACGGAGAGATCTAGATCTGGAGCGGCGATGGGCTGAGACTGAGAGAGGCACCTGCTTTCACGTGCTCTTTAATTCTGAAAGTCGCATTCTGTCGATGCGCGCACGCCTGGAGGTGTGGGATGTAGCGACCGTCGTTTTTCCACATCATAGTTGCATGGGCCATAAAATTTTCGGATCCGGTATCTCATAATAAAATTTTCGGATTCAGTATCTTTCTCCATTTGTTTCGTGAAAAATACGATAATTTTGAAAAACATTTTTTAATATAACAATATTTTTTGGCTGTTTGGCTGAAACCTAAAAATTAACTAAAAAATATTTTCCGTTGTTTAATATGGAAAATAGGATTTGATTTTTTTAGGGAAAAACAAAAAATATTGATTAATTAAAATTTTAATTTTATTTTCTTCTTTTTCTTTCTTTTTCTTTTTCCTTCTTCCTCGGCCGGTCAGCAACTGACCACAGGCGAGAGATGAGCTCGCCCTAGGTCGGCGAGTCTCCACCTTGCCAGATCCGGTGAGGTCTAGCTCGCCTGAGGCCGATGAGCTCAAGCCTCCCTCGAGATCGATAGAGCCTCGCCTAACTCGTCGGATCTGGCAAGGCTCAAGATCGCTTGAGGTCGCTAGAGCCTCACCGACCTCGGGCAAGGCTCGAGCCTCGCCTAGCTTGCCAAATCTAGCAAGGATTAAGCTTGCCTGCCTCGGATGAGCTTGACTTCGCAAATCTAGTGAAGTGGAGCCTCGCCGGCCTTGGGCAAGCTTGTCCCTCGCCTATAGTCGGTCGCCAGCAGTTGCCATGGTCGATGATCGGTCGAGGAAGAAGGAAAAAGAAGAAGAAAAAAAGAAAAAATAATTGGAAATTCAATTTTTTTAAAAAGAAAGGAAAAAAGAAAAATAATTAAATGGAGTGCACAAAAGAGAACATACTTGGTCTAGGTGAAAGAAAGAGGAGAGAAAATGATTTTCTTGATTACTTTATTTTCTGTGAACCAAACACTAAAAGATTCGAAAAACTTTTTTTTGAAAATTGTTTTTCATGAAATAAATGGAGCCTAAAATTGTACTTTTTTTTTATAAAAATTCCACATCAGCAATTTCGAAAATATTTAATTGTTTACATTGCTTGGAAAAGAAGAATAAGAAGATGTTTTTATAACAAAAAGAGGCCTAGGCATAGACTATTACCAAGTATAAAAGCATTTTTCATGGATTCATTTTCTTCGACAACAAAAATTGTTCAAAGTTAGACAAATAATATTTTCCAAAACTGATTATTTTCAGTGAAATGGATGGGGTAGACATGATGCATGTTTTCCTCTGAACTTTCTATCACGAGATACACTTAAAAATCTATTATTATATATTTTTCTCCACCGGTATATGTGATGCATGTGACTTTTCGATAGAGAAATATAAAAAAATATTTCGCAAACATCCTAATTGCATTACGTGGGAGGCCTCATTCTTTCTTCCCCCACTAAGAATACGTATTTTGGTTGCAAAAAGCGACGGTCCCATACAATCATCCAAAAGATCAATACAAAACTAATGAACGCAATCGAAAGAATATGTTTCAAAGTCAAAGCGGTATTGGGGCAAAATTCGAAAAAGTCTATGAATTTTCCTAATCGTAAAGGATATTAATAAAGGAGTGCCCTAAAGATATTTGTTAAACAATTCGTAAAATAGGGTTAATATTTCTAATGCGTCAATTTTTCTCTCGATACATCTATCTCGAATTGAAATTTTCCCTTTAATGTACACTTAATAAGTAAGTACCCGTGAAGCATTGAGGAGCATGACCCTAATGCTAGACAAACCTCGAAATTAAGCTATTTGCTCACAAAGCAATGCTAACTTCTTTTCCAAACGGTACTGTGCCGATAAGTTGGACCACTTAATGAAGTTCCGTAAGTCACGACGTGGTTGTTAAAGCGTTTGCATCGCTTGCCTTCGAAGTTTATACGTTCTTTATGTACACGTGGGATCTCTACACCTAATTTAAGTTTTTGGGCGTGACATTAGTCGGGTTTGGTCTGAATTATCTCGCACGTGTTACTCCCATTTATCTGCAAAGTTTATGTGCTCTTTCTACACACATGGTCTCTCCACACCGACAAATTTAAGCTTTTGGGTGGGGCGTCTGTAGAGTCGGGTTATGCCCGGATTATCTCCCCCGCGCGTGTCCCATTCGTCAAATCCCTATTAAACTTTGTTAATTTTTCGATTAAATTTTTTTTTTTTTATCTTTTGGTTGGGCAGTAATTAAAAAGACGCCGAACCGAAAGTGCCCAAGATTCCGATGTTAGCTCGAACGAAAAGGACAAATTTTCTAGAGATGCATAGGGCCTCCGATGCGGACTCAGGTGAGGCAGCCTCACTTAACGCCCTCGTCGGCGTTGGGCGAGGGTCCCCAACGCCGGTGAGGGCCACCCTTGCCCAACATTAGCTAGGGCCGCTGTCACCCTCACTGACGCCAGCGCAACAATGGCTGAAATAGAAAATGAAAAAGAAAAGTAAAAAAAGTAAAAAATAAATTTATGATTTTTTTGACTAAAATACCCCTTTTCCGATAGCTGGAATAGTCACTAGTCTGCCAGGTTCTTATTTGAGACGATTTGGATATTTCATGCCTTTATTTGAAATAAGGTTCACTTTAAGTCCTTATTTGAGAAAATGAGGGCACTTCAGGCTTTTATTTGAAATTTTCCTTTGGAAAAATATTGGTTTGCTAGCCTTCGGGTAAGACCCCCAAATTGGAAAAACCAAATTGGTCTATTTTATAAAATTCTGAGCCCTAAATTTTTTGAAAATCTGTCTCCTAGTCTATGGCTAATAGACATCCCATAATCTAAGACCTTTCATACATGTAATCTTGCCTCTTATTAGGTCATCAGGTACCAAGTGGATCAACCACTTTAGCTTGATCTACTTTAAAATTAAGTGACACAATCTTATATTTAATACTAGTTAAGCAAATCAAATACTAATTTAACAATATTGAGGAGACCTAAGTTTTGAGGGAGAAAATCTTACCTCAAAGATTGCTTGATTAACAAAGACGGTAACTCTTAGCTAACTTCACTTGTGCAAGTGTTTTAAGTATATCCAAATTGAAACTTTTAGAAAATGAACTCTTTGGATACATGGAATTTTGAGTGTGGAATTGGATAAAAATAACTAGAGATGATGGTTGCTTAGAGGATTAAGGTGGAAATCAGAGACAAGCCTTGAATTTCAAACATTTTAGCATTAACTAATCAAGGTTAGAGTTGCGTCATGGATGATGTCATCTCATGTTTAAAAATTGAGGTTAAAAAAAAGAGGAGATGTGGCAAGACAAATGAGCGATGAGTGGCAAACTTTAGTTGGCAGAACTTGTGTGCAATAGTGCTAAGAGTAGCTAATGCATCGTGGCTATAAGAAAAGGGAGAGAAAGAAGGTGATTGAAAAATATGATAAAGACCATGTGGAAAAACATGAGCCTCACATGTAAAATTGGTAAAAGTTTGTGTGTCCTGAAGGCACTTTTGGCATTTACCACGTATAGTAATCATGCCACCTGTGACTATATCATAACATTCCACCAACCCAATGTCACTTTTATAATCATAATGAAATTCCCATGAAATTTATGCGATCCAATGTACGGCGATCGAGTCAGAATCATAAAGCGTTGAGCGCACCTTATTTTTCCAATACACATATCATGTAAGACCTGTCTTCGACACTCTGACGGTCCTTTCCTTTGATATTATCATGTAAAAACTTATTCTTATGCGGCACAGCAACTGCTAGCGTAATAAATAGGAGGAAAATGTAGAGCATCAGAAGAAAAAAAAGTCATGGAGCAGTAGTCCCAAATAATAGGAAATGTTCAGGCAAACAGTAAGTGAAGGCCCCTTAGAAGAGGCAATTCCTCCTCTTGAAGACTTTCCAAATTGATGTGCCAAAAGTTGAATGGTAAGTCAGTGCATGGCGGGGGCACATGACCAAGCTGCCGACCTTAGAATAATCTCAAGTGGACCGTTTTCGCACATTGACCTAGGGTTTGGAAATTCCACTTCGTGTAACCAAACACAGCAGCAGATGCTACCTGACGAAAGGCAGTATCATGTCACCAATCGTCCACATTGGCCCCCTGGCCTTCGCCCACAGATCCCCCCCAAGCCTTGACTTACCATCGATCTAGGAAAAGCCAAGACAAAAAAGCAAGCACCTTCTTCATCTTCATTCACGTCTCATTGGCATGACCACGGGTCAACATCTTCCGATTTCCTTGGCCTACAAGTTCAAAGACTGGAAACATGGATCACGACCCTCTTTTAGTCAGCCAAATGTATAGTTACGAGGAAATTTGTCCGGTCATTCATAAATTTATTGTACGAATTACCAATTTAGTTTCGAACTTTGCGCAAAATTCCAATGTGCGCCTTCCAGTCAATTTGCGCCGGAAAAGCCTCGACGTGGCTGAGTGCCGCGTAGGACGGTCGACGATGATTGGACCGCCACGTCGGAGATTTTCGGCATAAATTGACCAGAAGGATCATATTGGAATTCTGCGCAAATGTTTAGGATTATATTGACGGAATCGAAAAGTTTAAGACTAAATGGCACCTATATAATAAGCATAGAACTAATTGGATAATTTTCTCCTATAATTATCACGCGTGAATGACCTCTATTCAATTGCACACGAAACATGAAGCGCAAAGATTGCAACGCATAAAGGTAGACGGAGGATAAAACTCATCTTTCACGTAATATCCTCAATTGGTGTCCTAATAAGTCACTAATAAGACTATAAATAACAAAAGAGTGATGCCTTTCTCATTTAGAAAAAAATAAAGGGTTGATTTGTTTTGTTAAAAAACTCACGTTTTGAAAAATATTATCTTAAAAATGATTTTTTATATTACTTACAAAAATGTATAAACGAAAAATATTTTCATTGTCTACGAAAACATTTAAGCATAAATTTTTATTGATGCTGAAAATATTTTTTGTTGGTTAATTATTTCAAGTGATATAACTAATTATTAGAATAATATTTTTTAAATCGTTCATTTTTCGCGAAACAAATGAGATTAAAAAAGTACGTGGAATTTCTTAAAAGAAAATCAAACAACAAGTCGATTGGAGACAAAAATGCCAAAGATTTGTACGTTTGATGTTTAATGATTAGAATCGAAATTTATCAGCTGACTGACCAAAAGAGAAAGAATTTAGTCATCATCAATGAAATTTTAACATGGTCACCAAGACCTAGAGAGGAACCGAAACTCCTCTTGCTAAGCAAGGGGCGGCGGTCAAACGGCGAGCGACGTATGGCATCAACCGCCACCTCATGCGATACCATAAGAGCTCCACACCCGCTATCGGAATTAGTTCATGATGGCGACTCCGGTCGCCTAGAGAGGTGCACCAATTTCATTTATATCTACGCGCAAAGGAGAAGGGGGGAAGTTAACCATGGTTAGCTCCGGTTTGGTGGGTTTGACTAGTCTGGTTTGGTGGGCGTTGGCTTGCTCCTACCCCTCTCTCTCTCTCTCTCCCTCCTCAGTATAAAACTGGACCTCTTCGTCTGTCCTCTTGGAGTCTCGTTCTGTCCAACCCCACCTACCCCAACCTCGGAGCAGAAGAAGAAGGAGGCTTCATTTCCATCGCCTTTTCCCTCGCCGGAATCGCCCGACCCGCCTCGCCGTCTCTCCGATTTCTCACCGATTCCGGCGACAGAAGAAGCCCGCCCGCCCCGCCATGGACTCGTCGTCTTCCTCGAGCTCCCTCAAGGCGTCGCCGCTCGATCTCATGGCGGCGATCCTCAGGGGCAAGGCGGACCCGTCCAACAGCTCGGCCGAGCCGGCCGGCGAGCTCGCCTCCATCATCCTCGAGAACCGTGAACTCGTCATGGTCCTGACGACCTCGATCGCGGTCCTGATCGGCTGCGTCATCGTGCTCGTCTGGCGCCGATCGGGCGGGAAGAAGTCGAGGGGATTCGAGCCTCCCAAGCCGCCGGTCGTGAAGGAGCCCGAGCTGGAGGTTGACGACGGCAAGAAGAAGGTCACCATCTTCTTCGGCACTCAGACGGGTACTGCCGAAGGCTTTGCTAAGGTACGCGTGTTGGCTTGGTTGAAAGGATTGGTGGTTGTGAGCCGTGGGTGTTTAATTTGGCCCGTTCTGTGTGCGCATCGTTGACGATCCGCGTTGCTTTCGTCTTTGTTAAGGCTATGGCTGAGGAGGCGAAAGCGAGGTACGAGAAGGCGGCGTTCAAAGTCGTTGACTTGGTATGCTTATGACTTCCTTCTCCTTCGAGCTTGAATTCTGGTCAATCTTGTGTGATTGCTGTGTGGAAGAGGAGTATTGAATGTTCTTGAGTGGGGTGCGCTTTGCAGGATGATTACGCTGCTGATGATGAGGAATACGAGGAGAAATTGAAGAAGGAGAACCTGGCGTTTTTCTTTTTGGCAACGTGAGTTCTGTTCTGCAATATGCGGCGTGTTCATGTCTGAGTTCTGCATTTTTTAGATTCTGTGGTTTATATGTGCTATCTCGATACTCTCTACGCAGATATGGAGATGGCGAGCCGACAGATAATGCGGCAAGATTCTACAAATGGTTTCTTGAGGTAAGCTTGGCTAGCCTTAGCCAACAGTGACTGAACTAGACTTCACTTTTCTAGAGCTGAAATTTTAGGATTGTTTGTCTAAATAGGGTAAAGAGAGAGGTCAGTGGCTACAGAACTTGCAGTATGGAGTTTTCGGCCTTGGCAACAGACAGTATGAACATTTTAACAAGGTTTGGAGCTAAACTTGATTGGTTCTTCTGTACTCTTTTGTGAAGTCTGCTAACTTTGATTTTTCATGGCCTCTCAATAGTCCAGTATAAATATCATTTTTCTCTTGCTGATAACTTTGATTACTATTTTCAATTATAGGTTGCAACGGAGGTGGATGACATCCTTGCTGAGCAGGGTGAGTTCCCTTTCTTCTGGCTGCCATCCTCAGTTGTGTGCAATTTTTATTTCGAGTCTAGTTTACTGGGCTACCATCTTCTGGCATGAACATTTGTTGGGAATGCCCCAGTTGAATGAGTTTCTAGTTGTAGTCACTTGAGTCCTGTTGTATGGAGGTTCATTTGTAGTCATATGACTTTCTTTTAGGTTTCTCATGTGAACATTTGTTGGGAAATGCCGTGGTTGGAGGAGTTTCTAGTTGCAGTCATTTGAGTATTGCCGTATGGAGGTTCATTTTTCCTGTTGGGCATCTTACTTTGCACTAAACCTAGCTTAATTGAATGCATTAGTTTGGGCAAAGTGCGGCAGTTTTTATTCTTTGTTTCATTTATCTTCATCGAATGGGAGCCATTCTGCATATGTTAATATCTAGAGCCTGAAGCAGTAAACATGGCTTGTGTAACGTAGTGCAAGTTACTGATAGGACTCGATGCAAGGCAAAGGTCACAAGTAGCAACTTAATCAATCTTCAAGGAAAGCATGCACATGTTTACGTATTTATCATATAAATGGACAATCGGTGTGTATATCTATTGATATTAAGTTTAAGAAGGATTTGTCGATTTGATTCTACTTTACATTGGCATATTTTGCTGTACAGTGGAGGACATGGCATATTCATGCTAGGGTATTCACCTACCTTGAAGTTGAGCCAGTAAAAAATGCGTTTCTCTATTATACTTTTCTTCAATGTTCATGTCAGCCCTTTGGAATTCAAATTCCATGGAGACAAGAGTTCAACTGATGCTCTTTAAAATGTTATTTCCCCGGAATGTGTATCCCGTTGGCTTCAGTAGAAGCCTAGTTTTTGCGCTTCTTGAACTTTTCTCATTTAGATTTAAAATCTGCAGGTGGGAAGCGTTTAGTGCCAGTCGGTCTTGGAGATGATGACCAGTGCATTGAAGATGATTTCACTGCATGGTATCAGAAATACTTAAATCAGCTTCCTGCAGTTCAGCTTTATAATCTTGTTTCAATTCTGAATCTAGTAAAATAAATCAAATATTTTGATTCACTCTGTAGGCGTGAATTGTTGTGGCCGGAGTTGGATCAGTTGCTTCGGGATGAGGATGATGCCACAACTGTGTCCACTCCCTATACTGCTGCTGTGCCAGAATATCGGGTTGTTTTCCACGAACCTGCAAATGCTCAAGTAGACAGAAGCTTGAGTAATGCAAATGGCCATGCTATAGTTGATGCGCAACACCCATGCAGGTACTAAAGTTCTAAGTACGTTTAGTTTATGATCAAACTACATCAATCTTCTTCCGCTAAGACATTTGCTTTTCTTCATGAAGGGCTAATGTGGCTATAAAGAAGGAGCTTCACACTCCTGCATCAGATCGCTCTTGCACTCATCTTGAGTTTGACATTGCTGGCACGGGACTCACGTAATTTTTCTTCCTTGATCACTTGCTTTATGTTGGTGTTGTCATACTGCTTTCATCCCTCTTTGATTTTCTCTTTGAATATTTTTATGAGCAAGTATGCTGTCTAGAAATATGTGGGCACTTGCTCACCTTGTACTTCTCTTGACAGATATGAGACAGGAGATCACGTCGGTGTATACTGTGAGAACCTGATTGAAACTGTGGAGGAAGCATTAAACTTATTGGGTTTGTCGCCAGATACTCATTTCTCCATCCATACTGATAACGAGGACGGAACTCCACTTGGTGGAAGCTCTTTACCACCACCATTCCCACCCTGTACTTTAAGATCAGCACTCACAAGATATGCAGATCTCTTGAGTTCTCCCAAAAAGGTTTGGTTTCTTTCTCTATTATTTTATTATGTGGTTATGTGATTAACTACAGTTTACTATGAGTTAATGAAGTTTGTATGCCTCTGTTCTGCTGCTATTCTGATTTACTGCATTGTCTTCTTTGCAGTCTGCTTTGCTAGCTTTGGCAGCTCATGCTTCTGATCCTGCTGATGCTGATCGATTGAGACATCTTGCTTCATCTGCTGGAAAGGTTGTGAACAAGCCTATGAACTGAATCCTGATCGGTATTGATGCATCCTCTTTCACGTTTGTGGAAGTAACTTGTATGCCAATTGTACAGGATGAATACGCCCAATATATAATAGCAAGTCAGAGAAGTCTCCTTGAAGTCATGGCTGAATTCCCCTCTGCTAAGCCCCCACTCGGTGTCTTCTTTGCAGCAGTTGCCCCTAGGTTGCAACCCAGATACTATTCAATCTCATCATCCCCAAGGTGATTTTCAGATTTCATTGTTCTTGCATTTGCCAAACCTTTTATCCAGGTTTCATTCATTATTTTGATGGCAACCAGCCGATTGTTTTTTCAGTTTCATGCTAATATACCTGTATTTACTGAGTTACTTATTACCTGCCATTTTATTTTCAGGATGGCTCCCTCTAGGATTCATGTTACTTGTGCACTAGTTTATGATAAGACAGCTACCGGAAGAATTCACAAAGGAGTGTGTTCAACTTGGATGAAGGTATTTATACATTGAAATGGTCCCATCTATTACAATCTCGTCCCAGTCTCCTTCCCTCACTAAACGTAGTTTATGACTGAGTCTCCTTGAAAGGAGTTCTCCTGAAGCTAGTTGATTGATTAAGCATGAACCTCTCCAACTATATCTTCTACTCAGAGATTCTCTGCACGAAAAAAGCGGAAGGCTAATTGTCATGGCTGTCTTCGACGTATGGTGGTTTATTTTGTTCCTTTATTCCTTTGCAGAATGCTGTGCCTTTGAGCAAAAGCAATGAATGCAGTTGGGCACCCGTTTTTGTAAGGCAATCAAACTTCAAGCTTCCAACAGATGCCAAAGTGCCGATTATCATGATTGGCCCTGGCACTGGATTGGCACCTTTCAGGGGCTTTCTGCAGGTTTGTCTCATCACAAATCCGTGTCTGTTATAGGTGCATATTATAATTTACTCGATGAATCTATCTTAAGCGAACAAATTGTCGTGTGTTTTCTCATTCCAGGAAAGATTTGCTCTGAAAGAAGATGGAAGTGAATTGGGACCTTCAATATTGTTCTTTGGATGCAGAAATAGTAGAATGGTTTGTGATGCCCTCTTTTTTGAGTTTATGGGATTGAATGGACAGCTGCTATGAATAACGTAATGCTGAGCTGTTCTCAACTGATTTTCTCTTTCCTTGTCGACTCTTTTTTGCAGGACTACATTTATGAAGAGGAACTGAACAACTTCGTTGAATCTGGTGCACTTTCTGAGCTAGTTGTGGCCTTCTCACGTGAGGGGCCTACGAAAGAATATGTTCAACATAAAATGATGGAGAAGGTATTGTTCTGCTTCACCTACTACCACTATTAGCGTCGACATGCTTCTGATTATTCAAGTGGGTAATTATTGGTCTCTCCTTCCTAATGGCTCTTTTCCCTCTCTTTAGGCATCGGATATCTGGAACATGCTTTCTCAGGGAGCTTATATTTATGTTTGCGGTGATGCCAAAGGCATGGCCAGGGACGTCCACAGGACCCTACACACTATTGTGCAAGAACAGGTAAATGATTTTACTTATGTTCCCTCCTGACCCACAATAAGAGAAAAAACAATTAAGTTCCCGGATTCATAAATGGCTGCTTATTGGTGATGCTTGCCATCTGCACAACCATCTCGATTTTGGTTGAGAATGTTAGCTTCCATCTACCACATCTGTGGGTTTGTGAAAGAGATGGATGATTTTAATCTTTCAATCAGTGGCCTGCACTTTGGGTGTGTCGTCTCTTTGCCTGTCTACAACTTTCTAGTGGTTGAGCTTTTCCAATAGCGACCCACAACTACCTCTGCTGACGCTTTTCTAAATAAAAACAATTTCGTCGGTCGAAATCAGTACTTTCATCTTGTTTAATTTTTTGTGTCGCTCTCTTGTGGACCATGAAGGGGCATTTATCTCTTCGGCCCGCGACCGCATGTTTCTTTTGCCTCTGTGCCCTCACTTCCTTTTAGATTCCTATTTCTATATTTCGTCACGACTGAGCGAATTGCAACTTGTGGTGTTACAGGGATCTCTCGACAGTTCGAAAGCAGAGAGCATGGTGAAGAATCTGCAAATGAGCGGGAGGTATCTCCGCGACGTGTGGTGACGAATCGTCGTTGAGATTAATGAAAACCTAAATCCCTGGGATGTTACGTTTGAAGAAAGCTAATGAGATAGTCAGAAGCTTTCGCCGCGAAAGCCGTCCCTTGCCCAAACCTGCGAGGGCAGCGACACATTTTATTATGCCACGGGGGATTATATGATTCTTTTTCTTCTTCTTCTTCTTCTTATTCTATGGGGGTAATTTTTTGGTACTTGTAAGTTATAGATAATACATTGTAAAATAAGTTATCGTTTTAGGCATGTGAACTCTAAATTCTTCTTTGGTGTTGAACCTGAATTGGGGTTCAGAACTTAGATGGCAAGACAGTTTCTGTTAGCGGGTTGTACCTACTGTATCTGCCTTCGGACTAATCAAGTTACAACGTTTGAATCAATGTTGGACTTGGTAGCTTGCCCTTGTGACAAGATGCTCTTTTCCTTTTATCACGTGGAGTTCTTTTGTTGCACTACTAAAAAATGTGGTCAATATTTAAGTAGGGATCCTTCTATTTTCCTAAATTAGGCAAAAGGAAGGCCATACCTTACAATGAAATTTAAGAAAACTAGGGAGGAATTTGGGGGGTTAGGCAGTATTTCCAGTCCTTAAAAGGTTAAAAAAATAAGTGTTTTGGGCATATTAATGATAAATTTTGGGGGTTGGGGCGACGGTCCTTGCTGACCCCCTCCCTGATTCCGCAGCTGTCGTCAATTAACGTGTAACCTATGCTTTGGTTGCGGTGTCGCGTATCGATTTATCCGGTCGCATGTTATAGTTGAATCAAATATTTAAATCCGATAACGTGTCCATTTTTATCTAGATGTTAATAAAGTTGATGATATCATATTAAAAGGTTCAAATATTCTTGATCTCTTGTTTAATAGGAAAAAGTAGTAAGAAAATTATTATCTTTTAGTGCAATTAAATCTTAAAACTTTCAGGAAGATTACTAAAAAAGTTATAAATTTATTGCAATTGTGCCAATTCACTCATAAACCTTTTTTTTTTTTGCCAATTGAGTCCTAAACCTTTTGCATTTGTGTCAATTCAATCTATTTGGCTAGCCAGTGTTGACGTGTACAATTTTAATATTATTTTAATATTTTTGAATGATTTTTTTTTCTTTTTTTCTCCTTCCCTACTTCTTCCTTCATTCGATCACTGGACCTTAGCGACCGACTAGAGGTGAGGGCTAGGGAGGTCAGCCTTGGGTGAAGCTCACCTCGATGGCTATTGGTGAGGGCAAGCCTCGCCAAGGGTGGGCAAGGCTTGCCAATGGTTGGGTGAGCCAAGGCCGACCTTGCCTAGCGACAGTGAGGTGGAGCCTCACCAAGGGTCAGTGCGGTTAACCTTGTCAGCCATCGCCTCTAGCTGGTAACCAAGGTCTGGCGATTAGCTAGAGGAAGGAGAAAAGAAAAAAAATGAAAAAATAAGGAAAAATAAAGAAAAAAATAAAAAAATATTAT
>BCNH02000003.1:16279862-16298720 GCA_001662345.2 Metrosideros polymorpha var. glaberrima
AAAATTTGAAAAAAAAAAAAAGGAAAAAAAGCAGGCGAGGGCCTCACATGTTTTTTTTTTTCTCGTGTTCTTTTTATTATTATTTTGAATTTAGCCTTTTTACTTTTTAATCTAATATGACTAAAACTTAGGTTTAAAAAAATAGGATTTGAACCAAAGCAACGTCATTTTAGCATTATATTTCATGTTTTAACCATGTTAGCATCACATAGGAGAGAGTCATGAAAAAAGCAACGTTAACATTTTCGGTTAGCCCAGTTGGATGGAGTTAACGAAAAGACTTGATTATACTAATTTGAAAACTTTTTGGACTTGATTGCATTTTTTGTTAGTTTTAAGACTTAATTGCACTTTCATGACAAATGTTAGGGCTTCTAATGCACTTCTCCCTTACCATTATTGTCGGGTGTAAATAAAACAAACTTGAAGTAAATCTATATTAGTGTATTTTTATCCTACTATTATCATGTGTTGACATTTCATTTTTTAGTATCAATTATGTAAGTTCCCGTCTGTATCGAGATCATTCTATTATTAATTGCGTGCACAGTCATGAATTTGATCTTCGCCACAAGAGGACGAAAGAAATGGTGACACAATACCTACTCAAAAATTAATTTTGATTGCTAAGTTGTCGCTTGTTACACTTATTCTTCTTATAAAATGTCGATAATTTTTAAATTTTCAAAGTATATTATTAGAATCACTTTTCGATTTGATAATTTATGTCACCATCTATCTCTATCTCATTTCAATGATCTAGAGAGTTATGTGCATGCACTTGAGTGTGTTGAGGGACCACGATTCGTCCAAGTACAATATAAAACTAGTTAAGGCTTCTTAAAGCTTGATGCATAGCATTGCTAAGTGGCAGTGTAGTAATTCTGTAGAAATCTTGACATTTTTTAAGTTCTGTTTATTTTGCAGAAAATGAAGTATTTGAAAAATATTTTTCTAAAAATGGTCGTTTTTATTGCTTACAAAAATGAATAAATAAAAAATATTTTCATTGTTCAAGAAATGAAAACTTTTTCTATTGTTAGGAATTTTTTTTTCCAAATCATTCATTTTTTAAACAAACTTTGCCAATATCCACGCAGTACGTTGTTTATGACTTCTTGGATATATTCAATTGTTTTCACCAAGATACTTTCACAACGATAGAGATGTAGACATAAGACCTTGATACTTCCAAGTCAATACTTCCCATTCCTCTAGACTTGTTCATGTAAGTCTTTCAGAATGAAAACACTTCTTGCATTTATCAAGATAGATAAAAATCATGACTAGTTTTGTCAACTTCACAATATATTTGAAGGTTTTCTCAACACGTTGAGCCATGTAAATCCTCTCCTTTTAGGTTTTACTTCTCTAATTTATTTTTTACTTACATCCTTATGTTTGTTCCCGCTTCCATGTTAATCATAAAAAAAAAAAAAGTAAATTAGATTAAATGAGACTAGAAGGGTCGAGAGAAATAGGTTCATAAAATCTCAACTACTTCAGTTAAATGGTCCAATGGGAACAATTCAACGAGCCCATGGTGTCGGACAAGAAAAGCTGCGCCATAATACCACAACCACATGTGGTGTGGTGGTGTGGTTGTGGTGGTTGTTCAAGGTTGTTCGAAGTTGGAGATCTCGTTTTACATGAGAAATCACTTGCTGTCAAAAGCTTCCACTATCCACAGTCCACACGAAGCCTACTGAGAACAGAATTCCTTAATCTAAAAAATCAACATCGAAAGGATTTGTGGATATTTGAGAAATTCTTAGTATTCTTGATTTTACCAAAGAAAAATAAAGGGTCTGATTCAATGTGGTTTGACATTGATAGTTGGTTTCCCCTTGAAGGTGGGTTGGATAGAACAGACCAGATGATGTAGAGATCTTGCAGCCAGAAGTGATTTTTCACGTGGTGGGCTAGCAGTCCAAAGATGATCCGTGGTAAGTGGACCCAGCTCGAGGACATATTGGTCAGCCAGCTGCTGTGCCCCCAGCTATTTTGGTTGTGGCAATAGCATTACCCTTGATGATATTTCCATCGAATTCGATTGCTCTATCTTTGCTAATAACTCAACTGCATGAAATGCAACGAAATCGGTTGGGAACACATTACCAAAGTCATTTTGGCCTTTAAAAGTTTTTTTGTGCAAATGCTATACTGTTTGGCGAAGTATTTAGTGCATTTCTAAAAGTCTCAAATGGCCTTTCTCTCAAGGTCACTAGAGACTACCATTGGGCATTCCGACATTTTTCAAAATGCCCAAGGCCATAATTAATGAAATTTTTTATTCCAGTTTTGCTGTCATCAATTTTTCGTATTCCTTTTTTATCACTTAATTTTGTGCTGTTCATTGTCTCTTCCTTGCAAATTTGGGATTCGCGAAGGTGGATCGGAGGAATTGGATGGGCACCGGCGTGGGGTCGCTAGTCTAAAGCTCCGTCGAGGGTCACCTGAGGCTAGCCGACTATCACTAAGGGGGGCCAATGGTCGCCTAGGGTCTCACAAGGCCAAACGGCTATCACTGATGGTCGCCAAGGGTGGCCACGAGTCGTTGATGGTAGCAAGTTTGTTAGGTGAGATCAAGAGGGTCGCAGCTCAGGCAAGATCCAGTGAGTCAAGGGTCGGCGAGGCTTGTCGAGGGTCACCATATCAAGCGTCGCCGAGGTCGAGGCTTGCCGAGTCCAAGGTCACATGAGCCTCTGTCTCTAGATCTAATATCGCTTGAGGTCATGCAACCTCGGTGGCTCGTTACTTGGGGTTGTGTGACTTTAGCATTGCCTCATCTAGGGTCTCGTGACCTTGATGGGTTGCCATCAGAGCTTTCGGCCTTCTCTTTGTTGTCGAGGATTGCCCAAGCCTCCATCTCTAGATCTATGTTGCTTGAGGTTGCGTGGCCTCGGTGTCGCATTGGCAGACTCTCACTTGGGGTCGCGCGAGCTCGACGACTTGCTGCTGCTAGGGCTTTCAACCTTCCCGATGGCTACTGAGGGTCGCATGTTCTCACCCATTCTTCCTTTTTTGTTAAAAAAGAAGAAGAAAGAAATCTAACGAAAGCCCTTTACAAGGTTTGAGTGCATACCAAACACTATGCAAATGCTCTCCCAAACACATCCTCAGTACCATACGTAAACTTTTTATTTCCTCAAAATGTAATCAAGCTTATGGAAATCTTATTAGCGGCCTTCGACGTGCTTTCTTTTTCCATTTTCTATAGCGATCAAGTGGTACTTTAACCTAGTTTTCGCTCGTGAGATTAAGGGTGTGTTTGACTCAGCTTTGCAAATATTGAAATCTCAATGTTAGTCTCTTCAGCATTAGGCTTTTAGCATTCTCAAAGCTGAACCAAATCCACCATAAATCCTTCTCCTCAGTCCGGTCAAATGCCCACATTTGGAAGGGATTACTTCTTTGTAGCACGACCCCAAATAATTGCATCGCGTAGGAATTGATTACGAGAGTTCATAGCTTTTTTAGTGACTCGAAACGGCAGGAAGGATTCTTCAACATACATGTGCATGTGGGTTCAAGACGCATGATGCATCGGATTTGATAGGTCTCACGTGGAGCTATTAGGATCTTATGACTCTCTTGTGTTAAGCTCACATATACATGCAAGTGGCAGGAGTTCGGTGTATGCATGTCAATGTCCTTTTCCTTACCTGGAGATACACATTCTCGTTCCACTTTATTGGGCGATGGGGGTAGGTTAGTTTCTCGTT
Source organism: Metrosideros polymorpha var. glaberrima (assembly GCA_001662345.2). NCBI lineage: Eukaryota > Viridiplantae > Streptophyta > Magnoliopsida > Myrtales > Myrtaceae > Metrosideros > Metrosideros polymorpha. The sequence goes on from BCNH02000003.1 coordinate 16,283,588, forward strand.
CTTTCCTTGATCCTCAAATCTCAGCCTCATGTGACATAACACGACTACATAAAAGAGATGTGGACATTCTATTTCGGCTAGTGCTCAAATTTCTTGGTGGGACATCATTTCAGCACCGCCACTACACAAGTTTTAATGATTTTGGGGGTAATGGCACAGACATGTTAGGCATGGAACCGTGGTCGGACCTACCGGTAGTGAGGTAGTTTACGGCCCCAAACGGGGGCCTTTTATGATCTAATGAGGGATTGCTTCACCGTCATATCATCTATCCACAAATTTTTTGCCGTAAATTTGCAGCCGAGATCTTTGATGAGGACCGATTTAATGGCTATCAACCTCATGAGAACCGATTCCTCAAGAAACCTTAGAAAGTCAGGAAAATTTTAAATAAGAGTCTGAAGTGGATGCGTTTTCTTAAGAGAGGGTCTGAAATGGACGTTATCTTAAATAAGGGTTTGAAGTGGCCAATTTAATCTCAAATATGGACTCGAGTACACCTGCCAGCCAAATCTTATTTCGTCAGGGGCATTTTCATCCAAATGCAATTTTTTCTTTATTTTTCTTTCTCTGTTTCTTTTCTTCTTTTTCTTTATACTTCTTCTTCTTCTTCTTCTTTTTAACTTATAAGTGACAAGAATGAAGATGTTCTTTTAAGTTCAACTTCCATCTAGATTTCACATCGCTAAGGTCATGTTCTTGTAGTTGGAGCTTTGAGAATTAAAGGTTATCCAATTTGTATCTGTAATCCATTGATCTCCATATAGAGGAAGCGATTTTAATTGGCCATTTTGCGTGATGAACATCGCAAGCTCCTTCGATTAATCGGATGAGACTCTTAACAGAATCATACTATCCATACGACAAGCGAGGTTCATAGCACATAGAACTGAAGCCTTATCCATTATGTGTAAACAAGAAAATTTGCATGATCTCGTGAAAATGGGAAAATTGTTCAAAAGATCCTAAACCTATTGTACGGAGACTTATTCAGTACTAAACCTTTCAATTATGTTAATTTAGTCATAAAATTTTTGATGATATGCCAATTCAGTTATAAACCTTTTGATAATTTGCCACTTTTGTCCTAAATCTTTTGACAGTTTGTTAATATAGTCCTTCTAGTCAAATATCTAAATAATAGGTTTATGATTAAATTGACAAGCTTTCAAAATATTTAGGATTAAATTGACATAATTGAAAGGTTTATGACTGAATTGACTGTTGTACAATAGGTTTAAGATTTTTTGGACAATTTTTCCTTGAAGCAAAAGTTCAAAGCCACGCTGCGCCAAAATGAAAAAGAAAAAAGGACAGAAAGTGTCAAAAATTTAACACCCACATGCCACACGTTAAAGGATGGCCACATCGACACCAGAAAAGTGATGGTACCTTGTGTAACATAGCACATTAGAAGAAAAACAGCCTTGGTTCTTTGTGAGTACTCTTTTTTTTTGGGTCGAATCTTCGTGACTACTTAATATAAGTTGAGGCAGTAGAAACTGTTAACAGGGCAGAGACTCTCAGAACCTCCTCAGGTGTTCAGAGATGACATTGAACATGATGAAAATGATGATGACATTGCAACAGATGGGAGAAGCTGACGAGAAGAAGGAAGACGACTCAAAGTGACCTTAAATTGAACATCAACCGTGCAACGAGCATCAAGCAATACAATGGCTACCACTAATGTGATTAGGCTAGTACCAAAAACATCATCTGTCTTTCCTAAGGTCACGAGTTTGATTCACGTGGAAATTGAATTTTTGAACGGCTCATGCTGCAATGTATATCGTGTGGAGAGACTTCTTGGTTGCTAATATTTTGTTAAGGTTGTGGCGATGGGTTTGCCAACCTGGAACCTCCGGATTGCGGGTGATGTTGATCAGTTTTGGCTCAAATTGAACATTTTGTAGCTGACGTGGAAACCTCATAGTGAAGGCCACAGGGGACTAATGAGCGCTGATTAACCCTCCCCGCTCTCTTAGTTATAAGGAAAACAATCTCATGGCTAAACTAGCAAGAAGCTCCTTATACTAATATGAATAAAAATGGTAATGGGCCACCCATGAGTCTGGCCCAATTGCACATAATCCAGAGGTCTTACTTTAATGGCTGGACAATATTTTCCTCCTTCAATCGGAGGAACTTCCATCCAACCATATTTCTAGCCGGTGAGTTACAAATAATGAACATCAACAACATGCAAACAAAACTAAAAATAATATAGATATGTCCATGTTAGTAATTATCGATAGAAAAATGCTTTAAAAAAATTTCTTTCAACCAGGGATGGAGGAAAACATGTCCTTAAAGATCAAGCCCTCGTCACTTCCTTATGGCCTAAAACTTGCCTTAGGGAACCCGTTATATTCACCTTCACTGGAAGCTCATTAAGATTTATGTGGTCGGTAGGAGAATGATTCAGATCAAGTACTTTGCCACGGTGATCGCCTAAGGCCGTCTCGATGGAGTGTTGACATCTAGATTTTACCCGAAAGGTCTTACTTTCGTATTACCTACCAAAACATCTCTACACTGCGGATCCAATTCCGGCATTTCATGCTTTAGGTGTTGGCAAGTGTCACCAGGCATTTATCGTGTGCTTCGAGCAATAGACTGCTTTAGTCTTTTCTTTTAACGCATTGAACATCGTGCATTGCATTTGCACTAAATCTTAATTACTGCATTTGGTTCATCCAGGGGTTTCAGGAGTGATTGAATCAGGCTTCTCGGCATAAAAGAGAAAAAAAGGTGGGAGAGACAAAATCGAGTTGCTAATAAGTGTTTTGTCAGACATTACATTTTAGTCTTACATTATTAATTTTTAATTTAGCAAGTTTATAATTAAAATAAAAAATAGTGAATTCGGGTCTTGAGAGATATTTTTTGACAAAAAAATAGCTTTCATATATATATAAAAAAAGAAATTTCTGAGTTGGGCGACCTAGATGGATGTGATGTCTTACCTGCCTGGTCCATTGGCCTCAGTCGTATTGCGTTCTCCACCCGTTTTGGTCTCGGTCCACTTTGCTCGTTTAGTCCATTTTGTTAGAGTCCGTTCAGTACTTATTTTTATATTGGATTGTTAGTAACTCTAGGAATTGTTTATGGAAATCTAGTGTTTTATGTGACCCTAGAGACCTCTCAGGAAATACACACGTCCACATCCTCGGCATCCTCCTTGTTGGCCAACCTCCTTTCAAGACATTCTCAAATGCATCAGGTGCATGTTGCCCAGTATATTCCATTCCTTAGATCATGTGGATCTCACAGGGGTCGCGTCTCAGTGAGCCATTGCCTTGCCGCTGGTCTGGGCCTCCATCAGAGTTGCTGCCCACCATCACGTAGTGCCTTCATCGTCTAGCTGTACGAGAGTTGTGCTCTATGCAACTTGATAGGGCATCCATTTCCTTCCGCAGCTGTCAATCAATTTACTTAACCCTCCCAAATTATTAGGACATCTCCAGGCAACGATCGTGGTAGGAGGAACCGACAAATGTTTACACAGTGAGTTGCATGTTGGGCCATCCAGGAAACAACTTGCAGCAACTTGCAACAATTTCTGTCTCTAATAGAGACAAAATAGCGACGGCAAATGAATCCTAGCGCACAAGTATTTCGCTGGCCCAAATCAGACTCTTTTTGTCCTCGCAATAGAAAGAGAGAGAGGATAAGATCAGTTCACATAATGATCTGAGACACGAATTCAATTCAGTCCTATCAAGTTGCATAGAGCACAACTCTCGTACAGTTGACACTGACTTACTGTTTTGCTAGTCCCATTATCAGCAGAGGTATAGTGGGGGTTGATTGTTTATTGGATTCATGCCAGACTTTTTTTTTTTTTCCTTTTGTCTTGTTCTATCTTATCATATTTTTATTATACAAATCACCGTGTATGCTATGTACTTAGGAGTGAGCATGGTTCTAGGGTAGAACCTGGAATCTAAGAACTGTACCGGTGGAAACTTGTCCGATTCTAGGTTCCAAATATTGAGGAATCCGTTTTAACATGTAGATTTCAGGTTCTAGGTAAGTGGAACTTGGAACTCGGAACCTAGAGCTGGAACCTAGAACCTATAATAAGTTTTTGTGTTTTTCTTGGTCTATGTCTTCTCGTTATCCTGCGGTATTCCATGGCATCCGATAATGAGTATATAATTTAGAATCACTAATCTGAACTTCCATTTCCAGCGATATTTATGACTAAGACTTTTACTTTATTAACATTTCATATTCTTTATCTGTCTAAATATAAGTTGTGGTCAGTGAATTGTAACAGCAAGTGTTAGTTATTAAATGTGATGATTCACTGCAATTGTTCAATTAAGAATACAGGTAGAAACTAGGTAGCTCCTACAACTTGTGACATGATAGGTTCTAGGTTCCAACCCTAGAACTCGTGATAGGATAGGTTCCAAGATATGAGGGTAGGTTCCAGGTTCTAAAAAATAAGGCACCTATTTCGACGGGTAAATTCTAGATGGAATCTATACAGAACTTGAAACTATTGTGCTGTGCGGAGGTTGCGAAACTTTGCTCTCTCACTCATGCATCTCCACTCTTCCCCCCCTTTGAGAAAGTGGGGACTCGAACTCTCTACCTCCCTCTTCCCAAATGCTAGACTTGAGTACCAAGTTTCGACTAAGCTTTAATTGGTTGGTTTGTGTGCTTGGTGCAATTGTTGCTGCTTCATTTCAATGAAGTACTCTCTGTATTTAGAAATTCATAAAAAGTCATTCATGTCATGTTTATATTAGAGACATTCATCTGTTGTGGATTCATATATTAGGGGAATGTTTACTAAAATCACATGAGTGGATTAATTAGGTACTTTGCTCATATCTAGGATTTTTGCATATTAGGATTCCGATAGGTTTTCCCATTATATTTGCATCATGACAGTTGCCATCTTAAAAACATCAATCTTCATTAGTTGATGCTTTAGTGCGCATTTAAATTGTCTAGGTTGGATATTTGTTTACGCGCCTCGTTTGCATGTCATGAAAATTGAAATACATGACAGAAATTATATCATGCGTATTAGTAGTTTTAGATTGCATACTTATTGAAAATCACATAAAAATGTTATTATGATTGCATTTGATTTAATTAGGATAAAATTGCATATTTGCATCATCTTGGAGTGGATTTAAGGTAACATTATGCTTGAATCATGAAAAAAAAACAAACATAAAAGTGACTATTTTTGGATACTACATCTAGGATTAGATTTCAATATGATTTTTTAGATTAGATTTTGCAATCATTTCTTTACAGCGTTTAGTAGCTTATTCTAGGAAAGTGATTTATTTAGAACAGTATGTCACTATTGACTCTCACTTTCTCTTTTCTATATTGTCCATGACAGCTCAGGCTAAATTTTAATTAATTATTTATTTATAATGAGGTCAATATTACTTATATTGAGTGTTTCGTTCTATTTTTTGCATACTTATACATGATTAGGGTTACATGTTTGGTAAATAAAGTCAACCAAGATCGCGTGTTGAAATATGCGAAATATAGAAGGAGCGGGCAATCTTAGTATATACCCGGATGCTAGGTGGCAGGTGACGAATGTTGAGTCACTTTTTGTGGAGAATTTCTCAATAGTTCTCTATCAAAATCCCTCCAAAGCCCGAAAATAACCAGATCAATAGAGATGATGAAATATAGAATTTCAGAAGTCCAAAATATCCCCCTAAATTAGCGTGGTGATTGGGTACTTGCAACGAGAGGATAAAAAAATTGTTTCATAGGATTATGCGAGGTGACAATCCTAGCGAAGGGAACTAATGGTAGATAAGATGCCACGTGTTAGGGGGACACTGGCCAATTATGGGTTAGCGCATATCATGATGACATGAACTGACACTAGATCCACTAGAAATGGTTAAGGAATAGGCTGGATTATTTGTAACGAGCCTCGCTCCAAGTCCACCAAGGAAAAATTCTCTAAAACATCCCAAATAGGTAAGAATTACCCAAGATCCTGCCACTTATCCCTGGTAATTCTTGCATTAAACAGTGCTCACGCGAAGTAAACTAACAACAAATCCACAATCATGGTTTGTTAGTAAATTCAAAAATTGTACCAATAGAGGGAAAAATTACAAAAAAAATCTGAAACTATGTCCATTGTAACACATTTACCCCAAACTTTTTTTATGACACAAAAAACTCCAAACTTGTACCCGTGTACTGGGCTTGAGTCCATGAATAGTTACTGCATATATATACTTTTTTTTTTTTTGTAATTGAGCATTGTAATTGAGAAGTGATAGGTGTGAGGTGCTAATTATAGTTGAATCCTCTACTGTATGAGCCATAGTTTAAGGGTGAACTAGGATAAAACCTTATGTCTCGATTTTCTCTCTCTCTCTCTCTCTCTCTCTCTCGACTTTTACTTTTTATTTCCTATGATTGTGCGTTGATTCCTAATATCTGGTATCAAAGTTCTAATGTTTGAGGTTAGGGTTTCTTGATGAAGAGAGATCTTGAAAAATCGAATCTTGGGAAGATGTCGGCTAGTCAATCACAGATTGAAGTAGAGAAGATAGGAGGAAAGGGTTTCGAGTTATGGAAATTGAAGATGGAGGCCTTACTCGTCGATAAAGATCTATGGCACGTGACCGAAGATGATAAACTTGAGGATCCCAAGCTGAAGGCGAAGGAGGGCGAGACAAATGAGTCCATGTCCACTAAATTAAAGGAGTGGACCAGCAGCAATCAGAAGGTGCGAAGCTTGATCTAGTTATGTCTTGCTGATAATGTCCTGGTGAATGCGAGATCTGAGAAGACGACGAAGGATCTCTAGACGAAGTTGGGAAGCCTTTATTAGAGTAAGTCGGTTGTGAACAGATTGTTTCTACGGAAGCGACTGTACAACCTTCGGATGAGTGAAGGTAATTCCTTTTTTGCACACTTAACGAGTTTAATATTATTTGTGGGCAACTTGCATATGTTGACGTTAATCTTGATGAAGAAGATAAAGCATGTATTTTGCTGTGTTCATTGCCGAATTCATGGAAACATATAATTGTTTCAATAGTGCTCTATCCTTTGAAAGCTCTGTAGTTGCTTTATTGTTTGAGGAGATGAGGAGAGCATGTTCTAACAATGCAGCGAAGGATGCTCTTTTTGTAAGAGGAAGGAATAATTGTCACGACCTCTCCTTTTCCTTTTTGAGGAGAAACAAACAAGTTTTGAGATGTTTGTCCAAAGATGTGAACACGGATTAAGTTTGACTATCTTTGGGCCAAGGCGCTCCCAAGCCTCATATCTCGCGCGGCACGAAAGACTCTTGATTTTCATTTTTTATCTTGAGTTTGTATACTATGAGTCGCCACTAACCTTTTTTTGGTTGGTAGGTTAGATACCCAATCGAGATAGGGGAGAACTATCTTGATCTTACGGAACTAGAGATTCTAGACTCGGGGACTAGTTTACGCTAATATTGCTATTAACGCCCTTTTGGTTACCTAAATCAGTTGATTGATTCCTAATAATGATCACACGGTTTTGATCTAGTTTTAATGAAGTTCATGTACCATTCTAGGTGTCCATGCATCTTGTTTTTGTTCTTTTCAATTTAAGTTCTAAACTAGGCCTAACTTAGAAAAGAAATTAACAATCAAGGTAAAGCGGTAAGTAAACACACAATGAATTGAAACGACAGGCTAATCTAAATGCGGGAATTGAAAACCAGCAACTCGTCGGGTATTATTACAAACTTGGAGTGGAATTAGAGAGAGAAGAGGAGATTTACAAGGTCTTGTTGATAAGCCTCGAGACATAAATCCCTCAAAAGCTTGCTAATGAGAAACTAGGTGAGATTTATTTTATATTGATTTATTTAAGGTTTAAACCTAGGCAAGGGGAAACTACTTTCATCGCATTTGGTCACACAAGAATTTTCAAGTTTTCACTTGTCCTAAAGTCAGGTCATCACATTTGATCATTGGATACAAAGTGCGCGGTTTGTACTCTCTAAGTGATCTCAAGGACTTGATTACTAATTCATTCCCCCCTATTCATTTGAGGGTGAAGACTAATTGTGGGTGCAAATGGATTTAGTGATCTTTTTATCCATTTTATTTTTGAGAAAATCCTATATCTAACTAGTTTGATTGGCTTGTTTTGAAATGTTTAGACTAGAATGAGCATCGGCCTCATTACTTTTTTTTTATTGCACTACCGTTCTTGGGATTGCCTTTGTATTGGTATCGCCTTGAGGTGTCGGGTCTTTGATATTTGCTCACAACATACACCTTTAAGCATATATCTAATGCAATCAATTTGCAATCATGTTCAATTAAGATGGTCTCGGGATCGGCCTTTGCTTTGCATGCATTCGAATCCCGCTCCCCAATGAACAATGTTAATTAATTGTGGTTACTGACGATAAGCTCCCAATTGCCACGGCAATTAGTGAATTAACATCATTAATCCCTAATTAGGACTAGGTGATTTCCCTTTCCTATCCCTTGAGTCATGTATCGCCCTAACATTCATCTATCATGGACATGCATTTGGACTAAGCTAATCATGCATTCAGGTCAATTAAGACATTGATTATCACACAATCAAACAATTTGAAGAAAGGATCACTTATTCATTTTTTTGGATTTTATGCCTCAGATTTGGGTTGGAAGAATTAATTTGGAAAACATGTTAAATGGTACTCACTTTTGATGATTTTGGTGTCATTAGAAAGTTTGAACTGTCTACTACAATTTTCATGAAGATCATTTTGCCCAGTTTTAACTCGTCAGATTCTGATCCGGATCTTACCCATTTGGGAGAAAACTCAATAAAAATAGTAAACTTGGTTGAAACGCGTCAAATTTTCTCGTACAGCTGTATAACCTCATGCTAAACAAACTTCATGTTTTGATTTTTTGCAAATGAGCCCTCCATTTTTCCCAGTAATTCAGTTTTTCCCAAGGACTTTTCTGAAAACGGTTTTATAGGTCAGCACCGACCTTATCTACATTTGGACTTTTGTAAGAATATAAATTATTGCAATTAAGCCCTGAAACTCTAAGGTATACTATTTAAGACCCTGATAAACAACTTTGTAGTTTTGAGTTTTTGCAAAAAAGGCCATCTACTATGTGATATTTACATTTCCATTTCTGTGATTTTCAGAACTCAATACTGACTCGATGAACAGAGATGATCGGTGCATTTTAGTCCTAATCATTTGTTCGAATTTTGATCTGAATATTTTACATGTTGTAGATCTAGATGTTAGATACAACTTTTATGAAGGAAGTTTTCTCAAAAAGTGATCACAGAAATAAAAACAAATTACGACCCGGCCGAAGGTCAATACTCGCGCAGCCGAAACTAGCTAAGAACAGAATACACAGAACAGCAGCAGACATAAACAGTTTCTGTACACTCACGGAAAAGCACATTTGACCGACCAAACGATGCTCATTTTGGAGGCACAAGTACTCATTTTAAAGCTTCCAGTGTCTACTACAACTTTGTATTTGTGATTTCCTCAAACAATGTCGTTTTCAAGCTCATTTCAAGTCCTAAAGCCAACTGGTTCTAGACATGCGAAAATTGCAGAACAGGTTCAAACATGCATCGATCAAACCACAACCAAAACTAATCATCTCAGCATCACAATAGGCTTATTCTAACTCAATACAACCTATTTTAACATATCTAAAGGTTAGATGCATTGGACAAGAGATCGGCCATGAACGATGAGCTTCAACTCTTCCGTAAAATCTTAGTCTAAACTAAGGTTTATGAGGCATTGTTCGAGAAGAAGCTAGACATATCCCATGTTGGAGTGTTTGGCTGTGAAGCATATATACACGTGCCAAAGGAAAAGAGGAACAAGCTTGAGAGCAAGTTAAAGAAGTGTATCTTTATTAGGTACAAGGATGGTGTCAAAGGGTATAAACTGTGGAATCTTGATACTAAACGTATCATATACATTAGGGATGTGGTGTTAAGAGAATCTACCAAAAATCATATTGTTTTACAAACTCCTGAAAAACCACAAACAATTGAGTTTGATGCCGGTTTGAAGGAAGAGATAGAGGCTACACAAGCTGGAACAGAAAATCCAGATTTTGAAGCTGATGAGCCTGACGAGGTGGACGGCATAGTAGATTCTGAAATTGAGTTTGAAGTTGAAGCACCACTTGAACCGAACCTAAGAAGGTCAACACAGTTGAGAAGACCACTTGAGAGATATAACCTGTTTGTCGATAATGAGAATTATGTTTTGATTGTTACAGGTGATGATCCAAGTACTATCAAGGAAGCAAGAAGTGCGGAGGATGCTAAAAAGTGGGAGAAAACCATGAAAGATGATATGGACTCATTGGATAAAAACGGAACTTGGAGTTTGGTAAAACTACCTACAGATCGAAAAGCAGTTGATTGCAAGTGGTTATTCAAGAAGAAGATATCTGTAAATGTAGAGATAGAACGATACAAAACTCGTTTGATTGCAAAGGGATACTCATAGACAGACGGAGTCGATTATGGTGAGATTTTTTCTCTTGTTGCTAAATTGAATTTCATAAGACTTATGTTATTTGTAGCAGCTACATACAATCTGGAGGTAGAGCAACTCAATGTGAAAAGAGCATTCCTCCATGATGACTTGGAGGAAGATATTTACATGAAGCAACCGGAAGGGTCTGTAGTAAAAAGAAAAGAAGATTTCGTTTGCAAACTGAACAAGTCTTTGTATGGCTTGAAGCAATCTCCAAGAATATGGCACCAGAAGTTTGACTCATACGCCCTGAAGTTTGGCTTTGTTCGTTGTGATGCCGATCATTGTGTTTATTTGAAAAGGTTAGATGATGATTTTATTATCTTAACCTTATATGCTGATGATATGCTGTTAGTTGGGAATAATTTGAGAATGATTAACATTGGGAAAGGATTGTTGGTAAAATAGCTTGAGATGAAAGATCTAGACTTAACAAACTTCATCTTGGGCATGCAAATAAAAAGAGAGCATGAGAATGGAAAATTGTGGCTAAGCCAGAAGAAATATGTTGAATTTCTTCAGCACACTTTCAACATATTTCTTCTGAAGAAATTCAACATGGTTGGTAAAGTGTGCTGAAGAAATTTAACATGGCAGACTATAAACTAGTGAAGACCCCTATGTCCATAAGTTCCAAGTTATCGGCGCTCCTGTGTCCTAAGACTGAAGAGGAAGCTGAAGAGATGGCAATGGTCCCATATGCAAGCGTAGTTAGGAGCTTGATGTATGCCATGATGTGTACTCATCCTAATATTGCTCAAGCAGTGGGAGTTTTGAACAAATATATGTCTAATTCAGGAAAAGAGCATTGGATGACAGAAAAATGGGTACTTCATTATCTTCGCGGTAGGGGTGTGCACTGAGAACCAGACCAAACCAGGATAGGACCAAACTGGCTGGTTTGGTCCAGTCTTTGAGAGTACCGATCCGATTCTTGATTCCTATAAGTGGAAATGATGGTCGAGCGGTCCGATTCCTGATTCCAGGAGAGATAGGATCGGACCGATCTTGCTAGATCGCCCGGACTAGACCGGTTCATATATATATTCATAGAACTTTTCAATGTCCCCATGTGTTTGTCTTACTGTTCATGGTTTTCTTTTAATTTGAAGATCACAATGTTCTTTGGCCCTACTTTTGTTAGCTTTAATATCATGAGGAGTATAAAACATTATCTTCTCCTTTATGAAAGCAGCTAAAATTATTGCTTTGAATTAGAGTTGTTTTTTAAGAGGCTATGAGATACTACCACAAGACGGATATATAGAAATTGCTGAAATGTCCTTAATTGAGTTGTTGTTAGTTCACTTTCTAGGTCTTGATGTTATTAACAAAATGTTACTCTTCTGACCAATGATTTTTTCAATTAAAACTTATTCTTGGAAGGATAACGGGCAAATTCTGATTTCATTGGGCTTGCTTTGGAGACCTTGATCTTTGGCTTGTCTATTGATCCTATTAGAACCGAATTGGACCAGACTGGACCATTGGTTTTGGTTTCGGTCCGGTCTAGGTCCAGTCCCCGGTTCGGTTCTCGATTCCATGTGGGGACCGAACCAACCTGGACCATGCACACCTTTACTTTGTGGTACATTTGATTTTGACCTATGTTATGATGATATGAAAAGCTTAAAGGTACCAAAAGCCTTAGAACTGAAGTGTTTTGTGGATGTTGACTGAAGAGGTAACATTGATAGCAGAAGTTCTACCGGCAGATATGTTGTTTCTTTATTTGGCGGAGCTGTGAGTTCGATGAGCAAGAGGCAGAGCATAGTCACTTTATCAACTACTAAAGCATAGTACATGTCCCTTACTTATGCGACAAACGAAGTGATGTGATTGTGCAGATTGTGTAACTAGCTTGATTTTACACAAGGAGTGAAGATTGGGTGTAGTAGCCAAAATGCTATATTCTTGGTTAAGAGTTCCGGATTTCATATAAAAATAAAGCACACAAACATACAATATCACTTTATTCAAGAGAAAGTAGAGCAAAAAGTTGTAGTGCTAGAGAAAGTTAACACACAGGTGAATAGTACAAATTTTTTAACTAAGTCAGTGAGTGCAGAAAAGTTTGAATGGTGTAAAAATATGTTGGGTCTAAAAAAGCATGTGAAGTATTCACCAAGTGAGGGAATGTTGGCTGTGGTTCATACTCTCCATCGACAGGAAAGCACGTGAGTTCCGCTCCTCAATGAGCGGGCGGGGGGTTCAGCGGGGTTACCCCGATGGGAGTAGCGGGGGCAACGCTCCTAAGCCGCTAGAGGGCTTTTATAGTTTAAGCTCATATTTTATTATTAATTTGAGTTTGAGGCCATAAATAGCTACTGTCTATATATACTCTTTTTCTGTTATAATTGATCAATATAATTTAGAGGTACGAGGTGCTAATTATAGTATAATCATTTGTTGGATGTAGCTTTAGTAAAAAGATAAACTAGGATAAAAATATTGTCTCGATTTCTCTTTCTTTTGACTTTTACTTTCTATTTTCTATTATTGTGCGCCGATTCCTAACACAAACAAGCAATATGGGATAACTTTAACTTCTCCTCTTGTGTACAAATAGGATTGAGAAACGTGCATGAAACTTATCGACACATGGACAGATCCCAATTCCGATAAAAATAAAATTCCAATGGCGGGAGATTCCATGAACATAAAGACGTATATAAACCCCGTCGGCCATGGATTTTAGGAACCACGAATTTTGTTTTTTGTTTTTTTTTTTTCACAAAACGAGGCCACAAATGGAAAACACACTTTGTCCTCTACTCTCGAGATCGTCACGATGCCCCTCCTTGGAAGCCTTCTTCCTCCGACCGTCCGCGGGTCAATGCACGAGCCGTTCGCCGACCGCAGCGCGGTCCGTCTCCACAGCCTACGCATTTCAATTTACAAGGCCGCTTCTGTCCTGTGCCTCGGCTTCCTATCTCACTTTGTTTTAATTGCTTCAACTCCATTTAATTCAGCTTCCTTCTGCCACACGCGATATTCTCACCTTTCCCACCGAAAATCACTAATTAAATAATTTTTTTTGTCCCCATGGCAATAATGCCTCCACTAGATACGCATCCCCTAAAAATAATTTTCAAAAAAAGATGAGATAAAATAAGAGGCTCCTCCCCCTTTTGCACCTACAAGCAAACATCCCATGCACAGAGGATCCAGTTGGATATCTTAATTTTATCTTTGATTTTTGTAAAATTTATTGTCACTGTTGAGGTGATGACAAATCCATTCATCTAATCTGGGTTCTTTTCCCCTTCTAGTGAAAAATCAGTTCAAGTGAGCAATGAATCATGGGTGTGTACTATGGTACTCATTTGCCAGTTGAAAAGAGAGGGAGAGAGCTGGACGTGCCAAAAACACTTCTGTTCACCTTTTTCCATGGGTACTGATACATCCTCAGTTAAGTGTGAGCACTTGAGGTTTTGGTAATCTCATTTTTTGCTGTTTCGTTGCACAAGGAATCCGAATATTTGACTTGATTAATCCTCGCGGTTGCGTGCAAAATATATCATTCAGGAGCATTGGATAAAACTCTACTCATAACGATGACGGTGCTCCTATAATTGTTTCAACATAAGATAGATAAGAACTCCAGCTTGTGCATGCTCCTTCTAAGTCAACCGGTATTTGGGTCTCTTTAAGCACCCGACCGATCGTGACACACACCGGATAATTACCGAAGGCACACGGCTTTGTGCTCTTCGTGAAATATGTATGATTCACTTCAATGGGTTAGAGGGTAACATGATAAATATTATCTTTTGAAATATTATTCTCTATGAACAAATATCATCGTTTGCATGCACTCATATCGATTTCTAAACAATTTGTGAAAATACCGGACAACATTTTAGTAACTATGTAGAGAATATCGATTTGACCTCTACTATCGTCAACTCTTTGGATTAACCCGAAGAGTCACGGACCCATGTGACTTTAAGATTGTCTAGTATAGTCAAAACGGGGAACCACCGCACACGTTGAGAATTCATCAGTCGCTGTCCGGCCCCAGATACCCTAAATACATCAAGAAAAATAATGGGGAGTATGAATTTCTGATTCTCATTTTTGTTTCTTTCCCATGGAAGAATAGTATGAAGTTGCCAAACCCTTTCTCGGCGGACAACTGTTTGTAGCTGTCCCTCTCATTGATGCTCTCCTTCCCGTCTGGGCTAAGAAGTTCAGACGGAAGAGTTCAGCAAAACCCCAGAAGGAGACGACCTTGCACAGTCCCTTAATGAATGGTCCGAGGCTCATGTGCTCTCTCTCTCTCTCTCTCTCTTAAAGAAAGAGAGAGGACAACTTAAAAAATTGGTTCACACGTGTCAACCCATGAATGTCGATTTATAAAGAATATTTATTAGAATCCGCTGCAGCATTCGATGCAAAAGGCTACTTTACAGAAGTTCTTACGTTATTTCATGAAAAAGAGAACGTTTTATGTTACATTAATGTATTAGTTCAACTGTGTAGAACAATCATGTTTTTGACTTTATTGCATTCAAGATGGAAGTGAGAACACAAAAGAAGTTTATAAAATCACATAAATTTCATTTAATCACTCGATTGGGGTTCCTTTTTTTTTTT
>BCNH02000003.1:16298748-16331036 GCA_001662345.2 Metrosideros polymorpha var. glaberrima
TTTTTTTCTTCTTGCTTCATTACCTATACAGCTCTTTTCACTTTATTTTCTGTACTACCCACGTAAATAGAATATTTGCAATCCTAGCATTATCATTGAAGTAGTGGAAAGTAAAAGAACAGGGAAAACACAAGGTTAAGTGGTTGTTCCACATACACCAAAGTGACCCGTCCCGACATATGTGCGCTCTCTCTCTCTCTCTCTCTATCCCCCCTATATATCTTCACCTCTGACCCTTATCAAATTTTAACACCATCTCAACAAATTCTCTCTCCCTTTCACTCATCTCTCTCCTTCTTCTCCAAGAACCAAGTCTCACCACATCTCTACTCAATCTATTCTGGTTTTCGATCTACCCTAGACCAAAAGCCCTTGAGTTTCTTGAGCCATATATCTCCTTCAAGATCACACCCATCTATCATTATATCTCAATATGGATGGGTTTAGCTCTCAAAGGCAAGACTCGATGAAAAGAAGGTTCCAAGATAGGAACCTGCACATCTCATCCATGGACAACTACTTCGCAAAAGTCATGGCTGCCGCCACTCCGCCTTCCTCCTCGCCGGCCTTCGTGAAGAACCCAAACGGCAACGGCAACGGCAACAGCAACAGTAACAGCAAGATCCCGAGCTCTATCGGGTTCGACGATGATCTCGTGGCCGCCGTCGTGCCGCCGGTGACCGTGGCCATCGAGGGCCGCTCGATCTGCCACCGCATCAGCCTCCACAAGCACGAGAGCTACCAAAGCCTCGCCAAGGCGCTGAGGCAGATGTTCGTGGACGATCCCGATGTCCCGGACAAGGATCTCAACCTATCCAATGCTGTTCCCGGACACCTTATCGCCTACGAAGACATTGAGAATGATCTTCTTCTTGCTGGTGACCTTAATTGGAAGTAAGTTCTTTCTTTTATTAATATTTAACATGAATCTTTGGCTTCTCTCTCAAAATTTGTCATGTTCAACCCATGACTATCCAATAGGAACTTCTATTACATACCCCGCCGATGAAAACCTAACCCATTAGTTTCTATCTTCGAGTAGGGACTTCGTACGCGTGGCGAAAAGAATCCGGATTCTGCCGGTGAAGGGGAATTCAAGGAAAGGAAGAGGAGAAGCATGAGAGCTGCCGTGTTAGCCTGGGATTTTTGTTGAGGGTTTTGGTGAGATGAAAGCAACAGGAACTTGTATGACCTTGACAGAACCACAAAGGAAAAAAGAAAAGAAAAGGAGGAAGATATACTTTGTCTCTTAGGATCCAGATCCAATGTCCCTTTAATTCTTGGATATGAACTTTTTTTACTATCATATTTATACAGTTCTACTTCGATTTCTTTCTTGTGTTTTTTTCTCTTGACTCAGTTCCAAGTTGAACCAGAAATTTATTCTCTCTTTAGATTTGCAGATTACTTAGGTTTTCTTCTTGTGTCTAAAGATGGAGAGAGGACTGGAAGCATGCAAAATATTTAATTTGTTGATCATGTTTCACTCCACATTTTCCCCCTTAGTTTATGTTTCCTGCGTGAGGAATCAATATATAATTGGTATACACTATGATTGATTCATAAAATCGACATAATCAGTAATGTAGACAACATCTTATTGAGTATTAACTGACCCATTTGTTTAGAAGTCACTACTGTTGGATGTCATATCATTTATAAATGAACTTTGGGAACCGGTCTTAGTATATTAGCATTACAAATGAAATAGTTTGTCTTTCCTTAATTTGCCTGTACACGCAACGGTTGAAATTGGTGAAACCGTACATGTAATTTACTTGAACAACACATGAGGCTAATGCTAGGAAATGCAGTGTCCTCCATCATGTAATGGAGGACATTACTCAACCAAATTCCACGGTCCCAATAAATTCTTGCATAACTTAAAGCTTTTGGAGTGAAGTGATGTATGAATATGTAATGTTTGGCCCCAAAAAAAAGAAAAAGATTCAAATACAATTCCAAAATTTCCTGTTTTCCCAAGTCTTGAGATTCTTCTCCCGCTGCTTTCTTTAATCACCGCCACGTACCGTGTTGCAGATTTTAAGTGTTCTGTTTTTCACCGCTACATGTTAACGAGGATGTGCTGAGATAAACAGTTAAGCCTATCGGAAAAAGTGGCTTGTAGTTAATAATCGTAGCTAGGGTTACTGTGCTTCCCACGGGAGTAAATGCTTAGGCGAGAGAAAAGGAAAAGGTCGTACAGAAATTGGAAGAGTGTCTTCCATTTGCATTACATTTCTGTGTCTTGTCTGTAGTTTTTTTTTCCCCTCTTTTTTTGGCATCAAGACCAGAGTTTCTTTCTTGCTCCAAAGAATGTCGTCTAATGATATTCGAAGGTACGACGATTATTTTGGGCAATATTGTTTGTGTATAGGCTTAAAGAATTCGTGTCTTGTTCTACTGCTCATTATGATGTTTGATTGCTCTGACAAGACCCCATGGATGGAGACTGACAAACAAATTCATCATATTTACATTTATATAGTCTTTAACACAAACACAAACACACACACACACATATACTAATATATATATATATACTAATATTTCATGAAGTTAGGCATGCACGTACATGTTACTAGCTTTTAGCATATGTACAATTTCTGGAAATACCCAAGAAAGTCACAGATCTTCATGTATTCTCATGGAGGAGGGATGGTAATGTTGTAATGAAGGAAGTGAACCCACTGAACTCAAAGGATGGAGCTGGCTACAGTTTAGTTGACTTAAGCTAAAGCAGGCCCTTCTTAAAAACATCAACCTCATTTTCCAGCCATTAATTATTAATTTTAGGTCAGATGGGTCCACTCCCACAATGTAGAAACAGCTTGAAGTCTTCTCTTTCAGTTCAATGAGATCGTTGTTGCCAGCATCGAGACAAGTGAAATATTAGGTGTTCCTCGAGAGCATAATGTTTCCTAACACCGAAGTGGATTATCACATGCGCGAAATGTTATCATTTCCAAATGAACATAAAAGATTCGTAACACTTGATAGTGACAACCGATTTGGACATCATACTTTATAAAACGTAAACGTTACTCGCATATGAAATAAATGTTTGGTACATTTTCCGGTTATAAATATAAGGGCGAATTCGAATTAGAATCTTCTAGAGTTTTTGACTCGGTTAAAATTTTCAAGATCCCACGTATCGCCTTTTGGGAGAAATTAGCGGGTTTTGGTTTACTCTTATGGATGTGTCATGGTTTTTCAAAATGACAATCAAATTGAGTTAATTTGTTGCACTTAAATTAAAGCAAAAGGATCCCAACTCAATAATGTAAAAGGAAATTTGATTATTTGTAATCACTCACTCTCTCTCTCTCTCTCTCTCTCTCTCACACACACACACACACAGAACTGGCTGTCGCTCAGTAGGCAGTACACATCATTTTTTCTTATTTTGTCATTTTATTGCTAGACAACTAAAAATTAATTGAGTTCCCAAACTTTAATTCTCGGTGGCCAGCTTTTGTAAACTGCAAATTGGTGAAATGGGTCAGCCTTTTTTATTTTCATTTTCACTTTTTGCGTTGCTTTTCTTCCAAATTAATGCAATTAATTGACTTCTGAGAAAACAGAAAAGAAATAAAAAATAAAAAAAGAACCCGAAATGCAATTAATTGGTTTGACTTCTTTTTTTGGGTCGAAATTGGCTTGACTTTTTCCCATTGGAGGATCTGAGGAACTATTAACCTCGTGAGTGCGTCCTTACGAGGAAATGCGGAAATGTTGGCAGTATCTCACTGTTGTTAACCTTAATGCTTGTTGCGTGCAATAAAAATGGATTTTTTTGGGTGATATTCTCTTTCTTTTATATATTCTTTTAGAGCTTTTTTTTAAGGTGTTGATAAGATTAGGGTTGCTTTCCATCATCTGCGAAATAGAAAGCTTTATTAACACTCAATTCTGCACATATTTTTGAAAACTTTGTTGTTCGAATCATTTTTTTTCTCGTCTATGATTAGAAACAAAAATTTAGTGTACATGAGATTGAGTGGATCGATCGAATCAGTCAAATCAATAAGGCTCACATGAATTTCACTAATCTAAATCATCATCAACGAGAGTCCATAGAGAGATATGTGATTTTTCGCTTGAGAGTTAGTCTTCTTTTTATTTTCTTCACCTCTTAATTTTCATTCTTCCAAAGATAGACAAGAAAAATTACTATCTACATCTCCCTTTTCTACGCCTTCAATATTTTTTCCGTCTCTATTTTCTTCACCTCCAGAAAAGATTTCCAAACACAGGTTAGGTTCAAAAGAGTTATATCATGGGAATTTTAAAGAATTTCAATTTTCAATATACTAGATTCTCTCTTGTTACAGTGTCATATAGCTTTGAAAGTTGAATTATTTCAAAGGCTCTTATTAAGAAGTGCCGTAAGTAACCATATAATGAAATATCAGAAAAAATGTCAAAAATGTCAAACTTATTGCACTTTTGCTAATTCAGCCCTAAACCTTTTAAGTTTGCCAATTGAGTCCTAAACCTTTTGCATTTGTGCCAATTCAATCCTTTTAGTCGGTCAGCGTTGATGTCGACAATTTTTAATAATATTTTATTATATTTTTATTTCTCTTCTTTCTCTCTCTTTTTGATTTTCTTCAACAGTGGTTGGCGAGCTCCGATGAGGGTTGCTAGAGCTCACCGGCCACTAGACTAGGGCCGCCCTCGTTCAGGTCTGGGTGAGGGCAGCCTCGCTAGGCCTTGTCGGTTGCAGTGGCCTTGCCCAAACCTAAGTGAAGCCAGTCGAGGGCCATGAAGCCCTAATCGACTGCTGGTGAGCTCCAGCGACTCTCGCCGGCCACGGCTAAAGAAAAGTAAAAAAGAAAGATAAAGAAGAAAAAGAAAAAGAAAAAAATTCAAAAAATATATATACATATAATTTGAAAAATAATAAAATATTATTAAAAACTGTTCACGTCAGCACCAACAATGCCACATCAATACCAGTCGGTCAAAAGAATTGAATTGGCACAAATACATAAGGTTTATGATTCAATTGGCAAACTTAAAAGGTTTAGGACAGAATTGGTAAAGTGCAATAGGTTTAGTACTTTTTTTAACAATTTTTCCAAGAAATATCGGAATATTCAATGACCAATTTTTCTTGTGGTCACGGCATACGCAATCAATATTTAGAAAGTCAATTTCCTTATTAAACATATTTAACGAGTGCTCAAGAGACACACGTTAACATGACCATATTTCAAATTAAGCATGCTTAATGTATACATCACCGAGCCGAGAACTCATTTACATAAATTAAAAATGAAATTCAAAGTCTGGCCAAGAACACTAAATTAAAATGTGAAATTATGCAGCCTGCCCGTTGGGCGAGATATAAATGAGGTGTTGTGGAAGGACAAGATATAAATGAGGGGAAAGACTTTCGCTCTAAGTATGGACCAATCTCAATTAAGTGGTGTTGGTTAGGGATGTGGTATGGACCTCTCTTCTTTTAAGTTTAGGTGCTGTTGTTGCTTTAAGACATTGCATTTTTCCTGTACCTTAACGACAAAGGAAGCAATGGTTCGAATTCGCAGCATAGAAAAGACTGACAAAACTGTCTGTGTCCACGAAATTATGTCCCAAATATTAAGGGGTCTTTTTTGTTTGGCTTGACAATTTAAAATCCATTAATGTGCTAGAAAAATAGCATCAAATGACTGTTCTTTAGTTGCTTGGATCCCTACTATGTCATATGATCCGCCTGAAATTCAGGCTCCGTTTATTTCGTGAAAAATTTAAATGGTTTATAACATATTTTTCTAAAAATGATCATTTGTATTACCTTTATAAAAAATGAATTGACGAAAAATAATTCCATCATTCACGCAAATATTTAGATATAAACTATTGTCAGATTGAAAACTATTTTCATTGATTAATTATTATAAGCATTACAAGGGACATTTTGAGGAACATATTTTTTAAATTATTCATTTTTCTCGAAACAAATGAAGTCAACTGACGTATCATTAAACACAAATACAATTGTGCCCCGATCTATTAAATGGCAAAGCCAAGTTTTTGGTTGAAGTGGAAAATGGTGTGCGGTGTTGGTTTTAGGAAGAATTATAAAAAAAAAATCATAAACTTTTTGTAATTGTGTCAATTCAGTCATAAATATTTTTTTTTATCGATTGAGTCTTAAACTTTTTATATTTGTGTCAATTCAGTTCATCTGGTCAAACTTGGCCGTAAAACATTGACATGGATATTGGCCGTCCTACATTGCGCTAACGTGGACAATTTTCATTAATATTTTAATATTTTTTGAATTATTTTTTAAATTTTCCCTTTTTTTTTTCCTTTTTCCTTCCCTTTCTCCTCTAGCTAGTCGCCTTGCTAAGGGGATTGACTAGAGGAGGAAGGGAAGAAAAAAAAAATAAAGAGAAAGGAAAAATAAATCGAAAAAAATATTGAAATATTATTAATTGTCCACGTCAACGCCGACCATGCCACGTAGGACGGCCGGCCGACGTCCATGTCAGCAATTTGCGGCCAAAATTGACCGAATGTATTGAATTAACATAATTGCAATAGGTTTAAGACTTTTTTTAGTAATTTTCTCTTGGTTTTATTGGGTTCATTTGTTGCCTTAGCTTAAAAAGAATTGTCCTCCTTTTGTTTTTACGACTTCATTTAGAAAAATAACATAGTTGACCGCAATGTTTAGTAGTCAATAACTACTTTATGCTCGATTTTCGAAAAACCACTTTTGCCGTCATTTTTCGAAATTCACTTCTACCTCAACCATCGTCAATGGCTGGATTAGACATACATTCTGAGCTGCCAAAAGCAAGCGGCTTGGGCCTAGGTCTAGGTCTTTGAGGGACGGGAGCTGATGTATTGAGTGGAGTGTATTCCTTGCTTTAGATGATATGAATCCCAAGCAAGACGCTCCATTAAAGCCTTTGAATGGAGAGTCCAAAGGACACCATACATCGGGGCACATAAAAGCGTCGGACTCAGAGTATAAAAGCTACAATTGGCACATCGATGACTTGAATTGGGAACTAGCTGATGGATTTCTAAACTAGGCAGCTAAACCTAGTACCTCAATAGATGAGTTTGAAAATCTCGCAACCGGACCAAAGATTGAAGTATATTCTAAAGCGTTTGGCAATAAATCTCATGTTAAAATCACAATGTCTCTCGTTAACGTTATGGATGGAATCTTACCTTACGCACATGGATGGGGGTAGAGGTGGCAATGTTAAATTGATTTCGAACGGGTTGGACGAGTTTTTCACATTAAGTTAGGTTTAACTATCTCTAGATATATAGGGTTTGCAGGCATTTATAGAGATTAATAGAGTCGGAAATTTCAGATATCTACGCCATCAAAGAAATTGACGATTGTATCTATTTAGGCGACACATACAGTATATTTATAGTGGTGTGTATGAATTATAACGGTTAATGGTAAACACGTACATCTTCTTGAGAAGCAAAAGTTGCATTTGTGTTGGACGACACGTCAGTCGGCTGAAAAATTCGGACTACATGCTCGGTCCATCTATCATTACTCCTTAACTGGTTTTATTTTTTCCAAAGGAAAGTTTTTATTTCATATGAAAAAGAGGTATATAATTTCAATACAAATTCCACAAAGCAAGTAGATCTGAAAAGTAAATCAATTTGGTACAACTTGCAAAGACTCACTCATTCCATAAAGATGGATCTATCATAGCATCAAAGCACAATCGACAAAATAAATTAGCAGAATTTGATGAGCCCATCCATCACTCGCAATCCTGTATATCCCTTTTGTTTTAAGGAAATATTAAAAAGTGATCGTTATTCGTTTATCAAGTTTTATTAAACGTGATTTGGAGATGTAAAATTTTCTATTAGATGCAAGTAGCTTCACTGAAAAGTGTTATTTCTAATTTTAGTTAACTTAATTAGTGACCTAGGGCCACTTTACTGGCAGAAACTTTAACTAGTCGTTACTGACTTTTATGCGTTTTAGAGAAATTAGTTTTCCGGGCATTTTATCAACGGGATGTTGGCTTAGATGGCAGGTGAGTTCTGTTCCTCTTGTGATTGGTGCTCTTCTGAAGACCAAAGTAGAGAGAGACTAATCACAAAGCTTTCCTTATTACTTAGTATGAGCATATCGATTACTTAAATTTCGTTTGTTTCGTGAAAAATGAATGATTTGAAAAATATTTTCCTAAAATTAATCGCTTGAAATAATTAGTGAATAAAAGATATTTTTCATAATCAACAATAGTATATGTTTAAACATTTTCGTGAACGATGAAAATATTTTTCATTTATTCATTTTTGTAAGCGATATAACCGGTCATTTTTAGGAAAATATTTTTCAAATCATTTATTTTTTGTGAAACAAACGAAGCCTTCTATTCAGTCGATTACTAAACATGTATACATCTAGAAAGTAGAAAGTGTCATCGGATGTTGTTTTCTCCTTCTTGACTTTTTTATGCTCAAACTACATAGTTTTGTTAGTAACTTATAAAAAGGGACAGTTTATACAATCAATTGTCAATATGATAAGTTCATTTTTGTCAATTGCCTTTGTTAGTTTCATCAAGTCAACTAACTAAGAACAAAAAATGCTGTGCATGCTAGCTTTAATAACATCTAATTATGTAGGTTCCCCTCTCTCTAGTTTCTATTTCGTTTTATTTTATTGTAATAAATGTCATCTTTTTTAGTCTGTTTATCACTAAGTCGACATGCAACATCAGCATTTCCATCCATATCTTTAATGGAGAGGACTAACGAGAAAAACCGTGTAAGTTGAAAAAAAACAATTCAATGTTTCTTAATAGGTTATAATAATATTTCGACATGAATTCTACGCACCCATGTATAGTTGTTCAACTTTTGCCAGTGGTATTATTATAAACGAGTAGATTAAATTTGCCCAGAGAGATCTTATTTGACAATTGGGAATTTGCTTTCTTCTTAATAATAAAATAGCAATGTGATCTTAAGGTCCTAAAGTCAAGAAGGATATGCATTATACAGAAGATTTCGTTCTTTGCAACAACTCAAACTCAACTCCTTAATATCGAGCCACATTATTGGCGAGTAGAATGACTTGCTGAGAAAAATTAAAAGTACAGGGACCGAGAAAATTGCGTAGAAGTCTTATGCATGGAATGCAATTGAGTCCTAAACCGTTTAAATGGTTTGATTAAATCCTACACCTTCAAAAAGTGCAATGAATGAACAGTACCTAAATTTCCTGGGTGTCATTGAGAAAAGTGCTTCCATGACATCCTTAAATTACACTTTTCAACATAATTTTAAGACTCGGTTGCATTTTTCAATAAATGTTGAGGACTTAATTAAACCAACTGAAAGCTTGGGATTTTATTGCACTTTTTTCGTTAGGCTTTAGAATTTGATTAAACAAATTGCATTTTTTTTTGTCAGAATTAATTGCATTTCATACGTAAGATTTAGCACTTATGATGTAATTTTCCATTCAAGGACTTGATTAGAAAAAACATGAAAGTACCATAAACGAAAAGTATATATTTTTTTACAAAAAGAAATTGTACTTCATTATTTTCAGGCACATGGACACAACGCAGTAGAGAAAATATCGACTTATGGATTTGAGTCAGCAGAATTTGCAGACTTTGCAGACTTTGTGATGTAATCCATGGGCTTCCGTGTACGCACCGCCAAGTATCTTTCACATTGGCAATATCTAAATTAGTCAAAAATAGAATTTAGTGATCCAAGATATTTTATATTGTTTATAAGTACATCAATAATTGTAACTGGTTCACCTTGAATTGAAATTTCTATTGTTTGAATAAGAATCGACACGCATGGACAAGAAAATCATAATCAAACTCCCTCATATTAATAAAAATTTGTCATGTCGAAAATAGTACATGAGGAATCAACTTTATTCTATATATTTAAAATGATTATCTTGGATTTTAGTCTAGTTGTTGGTGGAAATAAAAACAAAAAAACGGCTAGGTCTACTCATGCAATTAAATTTAATGCTTATTTTAAGGAATTGTTTGATTAATGATTGATCCCATTATCTATTTGACATCATGAGTTGATTAGAAATAGTAGTCTTCACTATAGAAAAAAAAAAGATGATTGACCAGAAGTTAAAGCAACGTAATTAACATTATCTTAAATATAAGTAGTATTTCAATATCACTACCAAATATATCGTACTATTTCAAGAAAGTGACCCGGAAACCGTGCTAATGCAATTAATGTTATGATTTTTATTCTTCAACAGTTTTTACATTTTATTAACATCTTAAGTAGTACTTATGAAATACTTCTTTTAGTGTAGCATATTGACGTAAAATTAAAATTTGGATACTATAGTCATAAATTCTGATATCATGGTTGATTTGGCAAGATAATGACTCGATAAGATTGTATTTAGTATGGTGAACTCAATATTCTTAAATCTTTAATAGTACCAAAAATATGTTGGCCCACATAGTATGGAAGTTTTCCCCTCTCTTTGTGATTTTAGGTTCAAGCATCGTTGTGAGTACCCTGGGAGTGAAATTCTGAAAATACCAGATCGATGGTGGGGACAGCAATTTTAAGATCACTAGAGGAGCTGAACCAGTCAAGGTGCGTAAAATCTGGACCCACTATATCCAGAAAAAATCTTGAATAGGATCTACTTTGTAATTTTATATGTGAAGCCTTTTATTGGTGGGATAATGACACAAATAATTCATGAAGGTTCATGAATTTTTAATTTGTTCAATAAAATTTTTGAACTTTAGCTTAGTGTGTAATGTGCTCTTTGAATTTTTAATTTTTTCAATGGAGTCTGTCCTAAACTATATGAAAATGTTTAATATTGTCCTTCCATTAATTCAAGTTTAGGAACAATATTGAACTTTTTTATATAACTCAAGGACTAAATTAAATAAGTACCCAAAGTATAAGGACCACATTGAACATATTAAAAGTTTAGGTATGGCATTGCTATTGGGTTAAAGTTCATGGATCACATTGAGAAAATTAAAAGTTTAAGAACCATATTACATATTGAATCAAAATTTAGGGACAATTTATGTTATTTTTGTTATGTCGATGTCCCACAGATATACTCCAACCCAAATTGTCACTGACTGAATATATTTATTTTTTAATATTAGTACTGTTGTTGTCTTTTCACTTAAAAGATGGTCATTGAAAAGTCTAGTTGGAATTTTTTAACCAACTAAGATGCAATTTAGCCGCACTTGAATAACAATTGCTGTAAGTAATATTTTAATACGTGTAATTCTCATTAAATACATAAAAATGGTACCAATAGCATAAACATTTATTTTTCACGAAATAAGTATAAGTAGTGTAGTGTAATGTAATTATAATGATTATCATATTATAAATAATAAATTACTTAAGCGTGTATATTCCGGTTTGATAATCGATTAGCAAAAGCATGTAAATTTGTGCTTATAAATATCGATTTTTAAGCAAAAACTAATATGATATTACAATTATTTTCAAAAGAAAAGAATAGTTCGATCACTTTATTGGGAAAAAATCCTCCTTTAATATCTTTTGTATATCAATTGAGTGTTCTGTCATCACCTAAATTTCCGGCACGGACGGAACGGGGATATAGGTTTAGGTATTGCCCAAAAGGTAAGCCAATTGGCCCATCGATTTAGCGGGCTCTCCCAAATTCATACCTTGTGTAACATTGGATTTTGTTTTAACTTTTTTACAACCTAAGTATTTCTAGAAGTTGCCATTATCCTATTGGGGTCGGTTAGAAACCAATTGAGATGCGAGAGTGACGTCTCGATTCATACGCAACTAGAGATTTTAGGGTGGGGGACTTGTTTAAGCAAAGGTCTATTAGTGCCCTTTCAATACCTCTATCTAGTTGGTTGTTTCCCTAAAATGATCATGCAATCTTTCCAATCATGATCCTAACGGTCTTTCAAAGCCGCTAAGTGTTCATGCAAATGTTTTTGTAGGGTTATTTTCATTAAAGTCTAAACTAGTCCTAGCCTAATCTAGAATAGAAATTAACACAAAATTTATTTAAGTGCATTGTGGTAATGAAACACTCCACTAGTGAAATGACACTAAAAGTAAACAAGCAAGTATTTAAAAGCATCGAGCTAAAGGTACTTGGAAATAAAAACTAGCTATGTATCAGGCAGAGAATATAAATGGCCTTGTTATAAGTCTTGAGTCTTGAGGCATGAACCCTCGAAAGCTTGAATCTGTAAAGACTATGTCTATCTAAAGTGATTCTAAATCTACCAATTATGATGCAAGAGTTAATCAAAGCTAACCTGACCATTTATTAGGTGATTCTATGTCTATTCAATTTAATATTTAGAACTTAAACTAGCTAAACCTAAGGTTATTACAAACTAGTCTATCTAAACTAATATAACTAAACTAGTACCGCCTTGGAACGCGAAGGGACTTCAAGTTCTTGGCCACCGCCTCGAGGTCATTTCCACTCGGCACTCGGGCCATTCGGACACATACATTCAACAAAGCAGCCAATTAGCAAAGTTCACTAAAATAAACAAGAAATTGAACGACCCTCTAAGTTAACTAAACGTTCAATAACAAAGGTCCACATCTAGCCTCCACTTATGCACGCAAGGTAGTAGACTAGCATTGTTAACCCCCTAATGAGCTTCTAATTGCACTCCTAAACTAGCTATAAAAAAAAGTGCATCGGATTCTGACAAACATCTAGAAATCACATGCAAATATAACTAAGTCATGGGATATAGGTCTGCAAAACAACCATTAATCAAACAAGCAAGAACACTAATTACTCTAAAAAGGCAAGCAAAGGCATTTTCCTAATTAAAAAAAACTAATTTTTTAATTTCAATTTTTTGAATTTGTTAATAAAAATATTTTTTGAATTTGTTAATATTTTTATTATAATATTATGTAATCTAAACCCGACCCGGGTCGGGTCCTTAAACATGGCCCAGGCGAGGATCGAACCAGGACCCTACCGTCCATGGCCATGGAGCGGGCCGGACATATATATTGAGCCCGGTCCAAACAAAACTCAAACCTCCCCAAAGGCCTAAACTAGCATAAGCCCAAACCTATTTCGTCCAGACCCAGCCTAGACTAAACTTAGCCCAACCAAGCCCAACTAGGCCAGTCTAGCCCAAAACCCAACAAGCCCACATACCTACACCACGGTCGGCCCTTGCATAAATTCTTCTGAGCTCTCCTGACCTTTTCTTCAATAAATACTCCTTTGGGATTAGGTTACTACTTCATAATCGAATGATCTGTTGCGTTATTAAATTCCAATCCAACATTAACGGTGTGTTTGTTTCGCGAAAATTAAATGATTTGTAAAACATTTTCCTAAAAGTGATCGCTCGTATTGCTTATAAAAATAAGTGGACGATAAATATTTTCATTATTTAGGAAAATGTTTGGATATAAATTGTTATTGATAATGAAAATATTTTTCATTTACTAATTATTTCAAGAGACATAGTGGATCATTTTTAGGAAGATGTTTTGTCAAATCATTTATTTTCCGCAAACCAAACGGATCCTAATTGTCCAGTAATTATCAACTAAGCCCCCAAGTCTCTTTTGGATTGGCTGAGCGGATCAATTGTTTCATAAACTTCTTTGGGCACCCAAGGTTTAAGCAAATTTGATTTCATTTAGGCATATAGCGAAGTCTTCGAGACACCTGTCGGAACATATGCCCAGTCGATAATAAACAAATACAAAAAAAAAAGAACATTACAAAATGAAAAAAAAAAATTCTCAATTTCATAAAGTACTAAAATATTTAATTTTAATCCCAAGAAAATGGTTTAACTGAAATAAATATTAAAATTAAGAAATGATAAACACCAGGTCAAGCACTAAAATGATTTGCCCGCAGGAATCAAAGTTATATACACATATATGATGTATTAAAAAAATTAAAAATTGGAGATAAAATTAAATCGAACCTTGATAGAAGATGAGGATTAACACTTAATACGTGTCAAATAGTAAAAATCATCAATTAATTTTCTTGAATAATTAATTACAGTGATGATGAGAGAATATTAGTGGGGTATTTTTTTTTGTCTAGTGTTGATTGAAAGATATAATTGCTTGATAATTTCATGGGCAGTGAAGAGTCAATAAATTAGCAATATATTTTAAATTAATTTTATTAAACTAATTTTATATCCACACCTGACGAAAAGCCAGAAAAGAAAACAAAGAACCAAATCAGTCAAAGAAAAAGAAAAAGGGAGGGGAGGGAGAGATCTAGCTCAAATTCTCCCCTCCATAGGGGTTGAAGATGAAAGTTGTATGAAAATAAGAGGGAGAGGAGACAACCCCAAAGAATGGGCTGATCATGAAGTGTTAAAAAGAGAAGAGAGTGTGTTCATCTAGAAGAACACATGTAGAAGAAGGGAAAGAGGGCTGCGGATTTTAGCGAAGATTCGAAGGCTAAACATTGTCGGAATTGGCTCCAATTTTAGTATATTGTTCGTGAAACTAAGATCTACGAGTTGATCAATTTCGTGCATTGAAAACCTTGTCCCAAATTGTCTCTCGTTTTATCCGATCACGGTTAGAGTTTTTTGCTCCATTTATGTTAATTAATTTTCGTGGTGATGAAATATTGTTGTATTGTTGATGTTGAGCCTCTATTCTTGATAATTAGTTGAGGTTTTTGAATGATTCGTTATTTTTCCCATATTTAGTCTTCCACATAAAAATCTCGATGTTGTTGTTGCCATGTCTCTTTAATATTTTAGCATTATATTTATTTATTTTTATATCGTATTACTATAACATATTGCTAGTTGTTGCCGGGGTTAAGTCAAATTGGTCGGTTTAATTTTTTGGGGAAGAAATTAATCATGAATTGGGTTAGTTCTCGGTGAATTGTTGCTCGGTTAAAGTGACCGAGATACCGTGTTTGCTTATCTTTCACAGCAGATGCATCATCAACTGGCTCGAGAGAAATGATTCCTATCCGCTTTGCCATAGCAAAGTAGAAGTAGAAGATCTAGAGTAGTTAGTTTTAGTTTATAAGATTCCTAATAAGAAATGAATTCTCATTTTTCTGATGGATTAAGTAATTTGCTGCGATTACTTTGGAACTACTTAGTGCATTAATAAAAAAAAAAAAAGATGGTTGAAATGGTTTGTCTTAGAAACATTTGCTTTTTACATTCATGAAAGAAATTGTTCGTGATGTTGTCCCTTGTTAAATTAGAAAATTTGACCACCACTCTGTTATTTGGAGAAAAATACAAGGAAAATTCAGAGCATATATTATTTGCAATGAACTTCCAGGTGTTGGACTGAAACATATATTATCCAGAACTAAACCATTTTTTAAGGTTCTTTCACATAACTAGGCTGGATTGTCTCATATTTTGTTGAATGGAATTGTAGATGGGACTCATATTTTGTGGAATGGATTTGTAGACATAACTCGATACCCAGCTGTTCTTGTTCAACACCATTATGCTTTATTATAATCAAGAGTTTTGCTTACTAGATTTCGCCTGAGGAAGCTTCGAGTTAGCCATGGTCCATTGGCACTCAGTTCCTAAAAAAGTACTTCGAAAATCTAATAGTTTTGATCATTGGATTGTGCTTCACATAAACCCATATAATGTAAGTCACAACACAACAACTAGACCTTGGGAGTTTTGTTAGGTACATGAAGTAGTGAAACAGTTGCCCAATAGATTATCAATCTATAAAATAATTTCATGAAAGACCAGCGAAATAAAATGAGACACTTCAACCTCAATGACAAATCATTGGGCACACGCCAAGGACATAACCAAATGAAGTCAAAGAGAGCAAGATGACCAGAACAATTTTCAACAATAGAGATTTCCTATGCCATAAACCAGACCTTCCCAACCAGACGCATCCATGCGCAGCACCGGCTCCCCTTTTGTCGAATGAAACACAACCAGATTTCCTAACTTCTTCATCATCTTAACATCATCTTAACATCATCATAATCCTCCCTAGTTGCCTTGCTCCTCCACTGCCGCCATCCTCGCCCTTATTGCTCTGTTGCTCCCTTACGATTCCTTCTACAAAGTCCACGTTTGGCAGCATGCATGGCAGGATCATCAACAAAAAATTTATGGAAAATCCCATCAATCTAAATGAAACTCCAAGCAGAACTGTGACTACTTTGTTTTCCCTCATAGTTTCCCCCAACTGCAAAACATTATCCCAATTACCCCTTTCCATACAAATTGGCTAGAAGAAAATAGCACCCACTATGTTGAGGTTCCAATTGGATCAAATGCCTGCGGACTTTCTCTTCAAACTCAACATAGCCCTGTATCATATACCGATTTAACAAAGCTGCCCAAATTGCACCATCTGGTTCCACTATTGTATTGTTTATGAACAGAGTAGCCTCTTTGAATTGTCAAGTCCAAGCCAAGACGTCAACCATGCATCCACAATGCTCAATAGTTGGAGCGATGCCATGACCTTTGCTCATATGTCGAAACAAGTGCCATGCTTCGTTGATTAGACACTTCTGATTGCAGGCCATCATAGCTCCAATAAACCTTATAGCATTTGGTTGAGGACCCCTATTCCCATCTCATAGAAAAGTTGCAGCCTGTTTCATTCTCACCATTAACAGCAAACGCCAATACATCGCACTCCAAATTGTCACATCTTTCAGAGGCATTTGGTCAAATACTTTTAGTGCGAATCTGACAAACCGCATTTGACATAGAAGTTAATAATGCATTGCCAAGCCCCAGTTCATACTCGATGCAATTCTCATCTATGTACTTATGAACCCATTTTCCTTCTTCAGGGATCCGCTTTATTCCACGTTAATAGGATCTTTCACCTAAGAAAACAACTCAATGGCCTCATCAAATCACTCATTCCTAACGTAGCCAGAGATCATGGTACTATAGGAAATATCAAATTTTCCCAGCACTGAATCAAACTGTCCTTGAGCTTCATCGACATCCCATTGCTACATCAGCCATTGATAAGGCTCGTCCAACCAACTATATTCCAAATTGAACCTCGATCCAACAGGTAGCAAGCAACACTCAGAACTCCATGCTTAGAGCACATGCTTATTAGAGAACTCAACATATATACATCACCATCCTGCCCGAACATCATGGTGCGATAATGAACACAACCAAGCAAAGGAAAGCGAGCACATGCCCTGACCAGTGCGATGAAAGTGAGGGCATTTGGCTTGACACTTTCTTTACACATTTGAGCGTAGATCGAGAAAGCCTTCCCACGTTCGAAGTCTCCCAAGAAACCCATCATCACGATGTGGGAGGGAATGTGAAGGAGAACACACGCTGCGTAGTTCATGTTCCGCCACATGGCGGTGTACAGGAAGCGAGAGAGGGCAAAGATGGGTCAAAGATTGACCATCTTCGGAGAAGAGCGAGCATGTAATATATTACTAATTGGTTGGATAGTTTTGTCATTTCATAATGTGTAAGGATCATATGTTTATTCTATATATGCCTTTTCTTTCTTTATAGAGAAATTGTACATTATAACGGGCGCATTATTATTTAACACCACCTCCATTACATCCCTATTACTCTTTAAACATTTTGGCCGTGTTCACGACCAAATTTATTCAGGAAATAGCAAAGTTTCAAGAAATTGAAACTCAAGAGAGTTAGGAGAATCAATTTATGCCATTAAATACATAAAGGGAATACAAAGTTATCGTGATTTATTTCTTGATCGATTCACCCATAATCAACTTCGGTCGCTAAATACATCAGATTCGAGTGTAAAGTCTATTGGGACTCCATCACTACTAATCTATTTCTAAAGATAAAATTATATTTTCCCATTGGTCATCAAACAAAAGAAATACTAATTCAAGGTTAAGTCTAATTGAATGATATGGTGACCCAATTGATTGCTAGTTTCACAACTAATTCTCCTTGTGAAGAAGGCTGAAATGGAACTGGCTAGCAATAGGATTCCAGTACATCCCAATCTCGTTACCGGCTGCCAACCCTCTCCATTGCACGAAATGCTTGATCCAACCCCCCCTTCAGGACGTAGGACTTCGGCGACACCCAGAACACGAACACCAATCGGTGCTCGGAGCGCATGTCTATGTCCCTCACGATGTCGTCGACCCCCTCCCCGCCCTTGACTCGCCTAACTATCTCCTCGCTCATCCATGCTCGCACGTGGCTCCTCACGCAGCCCCATTGGATCAAGAGCCTCGACAGGGTGGCCAAGATGGCTTTGCATAAGCTTCTTCTTGATCTTCCAAGGGTCAAAGAGCAACACCAACTCTGAGGAAACGCCATTGCGTCTCTCGTGCCTAATAAAACTTTCCGATCAGTCATTATGGGGGAAGAAGTCGTGAGTCACCACCACTACTGTAGGTGAAATTTCTGTGGCCTTGTGGTTGCGAGTCTTCTCTTGAAGTGAGAGGGGCTTCCCTAATTTAATTCCGGTTGATCTCCTGCGTATGCTATAAAATCACCATTTCCTTTAGGGCTTAAACAACATGTATATTAACTTTCAGTTAAATTTTGTAGTGAACAATTTTTTTTTAACTTTGTAAATAATAGACAACTGCTTGGATTTATAAATCTTTTACTTATTTCTAATAAATTATCACAATTGAGGATATATATAGTCTTACCACTAGGGATTGGGTAGAATTTAGGTGTGTCATAAATGAATTCGACCCAAATTCACTAATTTAACTCATATCGACCCATTTATTTTCTTGAGACCTGTGCCCAATCCAAACCCATCCACATAAGTCACTTCTGTTTTATTTTTTATTTGGCCATACCCACTTGGGCCACCAACGTTTCCTCCTCCTCCTCCTCAATCTCCAGTCCCAATCTCTCCTCTCTGGCTCCTCCTCACCTACGCCTCTCTTGCCGCCACCATCGGTGAAAATCGGGCTCACTTTGGTGCTCGGCCTCCTCCTTCTCGAAGAACCGCCGCGCCGGCTCTGCGTCCTCTTCTGACGCCACCGAGCTCCCACTCTTGCCTCCCTTTGTCCTCTTCCGCGGTGCGTTACTCCCCCTCCACATCTTTGACGAACTCGTCTCGCTATTCACACGCGTCTCCAAATTATCCCGTTTTTCCAATGCCAACATTAAAAAACACAGTCTCCAGAATCTTGATCCCTTCAGTTCAAATTTTCAATTCCAGATCCGAAAGCATAATGAACGCTAAAAACACAGACAAAAATCAATTAATTCACCAGAAAAAGAAACTGAAAATGTATTGAAAAGAAATGGGTCGAAAGATTGGGGAAATAATTTCATTAAGTCCACTGAAAATAAAAAAGAAACACGATCTACACGAGAAAAAGGAGCATCAAATACATTTGATTTGCCCAATCTCGCTTCACAGTAGACCACCAAGAATTACCTAAAGACAACAAGATCAAACGTTTAGCTGATAGGATCAACCGCAGAAGCCGTATAAGGTCCTGCCTTGCCTCTTGAGGGCATAGACGACGTCCATGGCGGTGACAGTCTTGCGGCGAGCATGCTTGATGTAGGTGACAGCGTGTGATGATCTCAACACGAGCCGTGACATCCCAAGGCTTTACAAAACTAAACGGCTTTATTTATTTATTTCGTTATGAAGTGCAAGCGGAAGGCCATAAAAATTATAAACAACTACAACATTGAAAACACAACCTGCAACTCTTATTTATATATCATTAAGGCGCTCATTACATTTACATGAGAGGAAATGAAAATTGGGAAGCAAGGATAATATCAACTCTACTTGCCAGCTAACCCCAAAATACCGTCTTCCAAGTCTGCATACAAGCTGTCAGCTAACGGTCTGAAAAACATGAAATTCAACAACAATGAGATAAACTCAGCAAGTCAAACAAGCTATGACCTTTTTATTTAAATAATCATATCATAGAAAAAGACTTACCACCTCTTGCTATCACAAATAGGATACAAATAAAGATATCATATATGTACAACTATAATATAAAAGTGATGATCATCAGCCCATACTAACGATATACAGAATGATGATCGTTAGCCCATACTAACGATGTGCATGTAGTGAATTCCCCCACGTGTACCACTCTCAATTGTAATAATCAGTTTATAAGAATCGATCTTTTGCAATCATAGCAGGCATTCGAAATCACATCGGGCATCCAAAATCACATCAGGCATTTCACTCATACTCCGAGGTTATTCAACTTACTTGCGCATCTGCCACCGTGCAATCACAGTTAATGGCCGAAGGGCACATACCTCCCTTGCTTCCCGATTTCCCATACTGGCTCCCATAGGGTATAGTTGATACAATCACAGTTTGACTGTTCTCACCGTTGCTACGCTTAATGAATGCACGTGAATGCAAATGTAGTAATGTGCCATACTAAATTCCACAATCAACCATCACAATATGATAAAAATACGGCACTAATCCCGTCGAACACGATTGAACCACCAATCATCATATCAGTCTAGTTAATTCATAGCACATTCGGCTCTCAACAATATCACAAGATATAAATCAATATTCGCCGCCATTTATAGTCCATTCCGAAAAATCACGCAATTTGGCTATTCATGTACCAACGTCATTTTACTATTCACCCTATTAGTATTCATCACTTTACTATTCACATGCACTATTCACTAGTACTATTCACGTTCACTATTTATCGGCACTATTCACGTGCAAAAATTCAATTTTCTTTCCACGGGCCACAATTTATTCTACAACTTCATCGTCATCGTGCCGGAACAACGAAATTCAGTATTTTTACATCTCAAAGCCAACACGGCCTGAACTTTACCCCGTTCGATCTCCGACCACAATATCACCTCGATATAACAATACAATTCCTCCGACTTATAACCGACGAATGATCTCATCGTCGCAACCACTCCATTTCCAAACAAATATCATCAATCTCAAACAAAATATAACTACAATTTATTTTTGAGCTAAACGTGCACATTCAAGCTACACCTCTAACCATAACATAATTGGTTGAAAAGAATTGAAATGGCGAGATAAGTTGTCTTAATCGAACAACCAAAGCCACGAGCGTACGCCTCTGCGATCCGCCAATGAACCAAGCTTCAACGAAGACTTTGATGCGAGCTAAGCCTAAGGAAAATGAACTTGGGGAAAGAAAATTTTGGGGGAGTTTTCTATGGGGGAGGTCTCTGCCAGAATGAGAGAGAGAGAGAGAGAGAGAGAGAGAGAGAGAGGAAAGACAATGATTAAATCTTCCAAAGTCTAACAAAATAACGTTTCCAAACGTTATTCTCTACGCATACAAATAGATAAGTCAAATTCGGGATGTCACACAGCGTCGCAGATGACGTTCTCGAGGAAGATCTTGAGGACACCACATGTCTCCTCATAGATCGAGCCACTGATGCCCTTCACGCCGCCACGGCAGACAAGGCGGCGGAGGATGGCTGGCTTGGTGATGCCCTCAATGTTGTCGTGCGAGTCGATTGGGTCTAGGCATCTAGATGGGAGCGACAATCTAGAGAGAGGATGACAACCACAAGTGAGAGGGAGAGAGAGAAGAGAAAGAGAGTTAATCTCTATTGGGTTAGAACAGAACCGACTCATTTATTTTAGGCTTTAAATTTTAAAACCCATTAGGCCCTTTAAGTTTGAAGTGGCCCATATATATGACCCATTTAATAAATAAATAGGTCATATATGGGTTTAAGGCCCAAGGCCCATTTTGACAAATGTACTTACCACACATGTACTCATTACCACACATTCTTGATCCAACCCGATTTAGGAAACATTTTGTAGTTTAGGTTCTGTACTTCACACATAACTTGATTTTGTCCGTATGTAGAATGGTTATGCTTGCACACATTCCTCTTCCTTAATTAGTTTTGGGATTTGTCATACTCAAAACAATCTCTCGGTCTTCCACACTTCTAATTTCTCATCATGGATAAGAAGAAAGCCAATAAACCAGTGAACATGTTCCATTTCTTCAACCCCAAATCTCCTCCAATCGTCATCGATCACTCGCCGCCGGTGCCATCGATGGTCTCTTCATCCTGCATATCCATGTGAAGATGGGGGTAGATCTTGTGGTGGATTAATGATTCTAGGAAGTGTCCTCCATGCATAAATTGGATGGATTGTCTTGCATTTAGTGCAATAAGCAAAGTCCCATCCACTTTAGGGATCAGCGAACATTCTCTTAATGCAAATGCTAGGTCTCTGGTTTTGAGAAAATTATCTAAAAAGTCCTAAACCTATTATATGGTGGCCAATTCAATCCTAAATCTTTCAATTTTGCCAATTTAGTCATAAATCTTTTGACAATTTGACAATTTGGTCCAAAACCTTTCGATTGTGACAATTTAGTCCTAAACTTTTTGAAAAATTTGTCAATTTAGTCATTTCTATCCAAATAATAGATTTAGGATTAAATTGGGAAAACTTCAAAATGTTTAGGACTGCATTGGCAAATCGTCAAAATGTTTATGATCAAATTGGCACGATTGAAAGGTTTAGGACTAAATTGGGAAAATTAAAATGTTTATGACTAAATTAGTCGTTGCAAAATCGGTTTAGGACTCTTTGGACAATTATCCCCTCTGGTTTTATATGTTGGTGAAAATAAATTTCTTGAATAAGCTAATTGAAAACTTTAGTTGTGGTTACGAAAATTTCAATGTCTTGCCGAAATAATTCATGGGTAGCTCATAAACAAACACAATAAAGTGAACCAATTGCGTCTTTTCAGTAGCCTCGACTCATATGCATTTGAATCGGAAAAGAACATTAACACTTCGTGGGAAGAATAAAGAAACTCTTGAGCTCTAAGCGTGCTCTCATTTTTACTTTAACTAGTCACATGCCATTATTAAAAACAAAAACAAAAAATCCCATTGTAAAAACCTTCCAATAAAAACTCAAGCCGCCGCATGGCTTGTGCCACAAGCAACGTTGCAAAGGATCCTATAACAGAACTTGCACGTGATCAAGTCCCATAACATCCCAATCTCATCGCCAATCTCCACCCTCTCTCTTCACGTTCAACTTGTTACCCTCTTCTCTTCACGAACAGCTTGTTCTAATTCCCATTCAACCCATAGCTCCTCAGTGACATCTCATGTACAATTCACATGCAAGCCACGTGCGATTCAGGTGTAAATGAAATTTGACTAATGGAATAACATTGGCTTTGATATCATGTTAGAAAGTTTAATCCAAAAACTTAAGTTGTTAAAGGAATGTGTGATTTAATATTTAAATATTCTATCATTTTTAAGCTAAATGGTTAGTTGTAATCTGCATGCAAAGTACAATGGCAGTTTTTCAAAATAGCACAAGAAAGTATATAGCACTCATCTCATATTTACTTAACATTTCTTTGCTATAGCTATACAACACACTAAGCTTATGATGGACAATGAGCCGTTGGGCAGTTTATTAGTTTCACAAGGCTCCTGTGTTATGGTCCCTAATCAATTTAGCTTCAACAAGCTTGCCAAAAGGACAGAACAACTCTTTCAATCGATCATCATCCACCATTAGGGGTAAGTGGCTGACATAGAGATTTCCATTGCTGCCAGATGTGTTGCAGGAAACATAATAAGAAGCAAGTGGCTAGTCAGCGTAGGCATGATTTGGATGCCTCTACATGCCACACATAAAGCATGGACCTTTTGGCTCGGGATAAAATGTTTTCAATGTAGAAGACTCCTTTAGTAGGGCTCCTTTGTGATTGTTCATTCTCACGTCAACCGAAATCTGAAGTTTCTCAACCATTCCATCAGCTGCATCTAGAGATTCTTGATTATCTGCCTCTATGTAGACGTGCAAGTCATCATTTTCAGAGGCATGTTTACCTGCGCAAAGGAGCCACACCCGTCAAAGAAATCCTTGCTCCGCTTTCTTTCTCCATCCTCTTTTGAGTATTTCTGCGAGGACCAAGAATAAGAGCCAGTGCTATTCTATTAGTCAAATTGCCCACGTTTGCACATGGCTTGCACGTGAATTGTACGTGAGATAAGCTGTTGAAGTATTGTCCAACATCGTTTGAAAATGGGTCCTAAATGCTCTTTACATTCATGTGGCATCTCTCCACTTATCAAGTGATCTTTTGTCATGCATATGCCTAAACTTTAGACTATAGTCATAATTCATGCTCGGTTGCTTACCCTATAGTCCAATTCATTATTATTGTCAACCTTCATGAGCACAACTAATTTTCCCACTGCCTTGAGATGAGGTCACGACTGAAGCAGCCATGGGAGATCAAGATTATTCTCTAGATAATTAGGTACAAAAACTACCACATTTGTCATGCGTATGCCTAAACTTTAGACTATAGTCATAATTAATGAACCTTATAGTCCAATTCATTACTATTGTCAACCATCATGAGCACAACTAATTTTCCCGCTGCCTTGAGATGAGGTCACAATTGAGTTAGCCAAGGGAGATCAAGATTATTCTCTAGATAATTAGGTACAAAAAATACCACATTTGAAACATCCACTCCAATTCAGGTCACTTCTTATTTGATTATTGAGGCTAAGATGGGTTTTCCTTGTCGTACAAAATTGAGGAACCCTTCTTTCTAAGCTCGAGCTTAAACTCAAATGTGCTTCATTTCCGTTGCCTTCATTAGGTAAAGAGTAAAAAAAATTTGTACCGAGTTGGTCAAATATATTTATGAATCAATACATGTTTAGGCATGATCATGACCTCCTTCGAGTTTTGACCCTAACATTTCTTCTTTGATGCTGAGACACACCAAAAGAAAATCTCTACAAGCGTACCGAAACGCATAATATGATAGCTTATGGTACACTGGTAACCATAATTATAATGACAATTGATCCGTCAAAGATCGCGATACCAATGAAAGAACCCTGTACTGTGTTGTGCATATGGGAATTGTAAGGCAACGAGGTGTAAACCCTAAGATTTAAATCAATACTCATGCTCGGAAAAATACTTTCATTTCCATGTAAAGATCATTTCGTTTCACATTTCGTTTCACAGGTACATTCACC
The DNA here is from genome assembly GCA_001662345.2 of Metrosideros polymorpha var. glaberrima. Classification (NCBI taxonomy): domain Eukaryota; kingdom Viridiplantae; phylum Streptophyta; class Magnoliopsida; order Myrtales; family Myrtaceae; genus Metrosideros; species Metrosideros polymorpha. The sequence goes on from BCNH02000003.1 coordinate 16,323,804, forward strand.
TACTCCTCCTTACCATGTTCATGGTACGACACAAACAGAGACGTAAAAGTATTCAGACCTTTAAAAATTCCAAAAGGAAAATAAATAACAATATACAAAAATACCAACGGAAAAGAAATTGACAAAACCTGCTCTGCAGCCTGTCCAGAAATACAAAATATGCCTCGACGACCCTCCCTCGCTATCTCGGGTTATCCTCAATATTCCACCGAGACAGCATACATCGTGCACCATTAATTATAAACATTACACCAATACGATACTCTGGTCAAAATTGCGAAATTTACATATCAAGAAAGAATTCGACAGTTCAACAGTAACCTACTTGAAAGAAAAATTGGCTAACAGATCGTGACAGCAGCCTATCACTGTCGCCAACAATCAATCAGCACATGGCAGGTGAAATGAATGCATCCGAAAACTATTCCAGAAAAAAGTCAGGCTTCTCATTACTCTACAAGGCTTCTCAGATGGAGCAACGGTGATCTCAGTGGTCTGGTTTCTCTCAAGGTTGAACTCCTGTAGCTCCCCGTATATGGACGAGTACCCATACTTCTCTGCAATAATCAGTCTCAAATAAAGATTAACCACAAAAGAAGAAACTGCAATGAAATTCTAATTTGCATAAAGAAGGTACTATCTGCAGCATGTACAGCTCTGAATTGACCGTGATCATTGATCACATCCTAATCGAAAAACACAACATAACGCACTATTAATGTCTGTGGATTCACCACAGCACCAAAGCTCTACTATAAGATCAGTTATGTACCTGTTTCTTCATAAACAAGGCTCTTCCTGTGAGCAACGCCCTGTTCAATTGCTTCTTCACTATATGGATCAAAGAGGACATATTCATGATCACCATTTACAAATGCAAGCAACCCGCGAGATGTTTTCCCTTGAGTAATGTTCTTTTGTGATGGACTGCCTTGAATAAATGCAAGAGCACCACCTTCAGCCTGCAATAACCACAGATGACTTTTTTGATAAACCGGACAATGTAACTACTAATTTGTGCTGCGGAAATTGTGTCAAACAAAAATGCTGTGTTTAAGTCCGATGCGACGGGATTCGAAAATCCTATTAAAGAAACATGATGCAGAGAAATACTCCTGATTCATTTCAGTGACAAGATTCAGAGTGGATATTCCACTCAACAATTAAATACTACCACAAGATCCATCACTTTCTTGAGTATGCAAATCTCATAAATTGTTGCACAAAAGAAAATTATACTTTTTCCTTTTTATGCTTCATTTATCTTTGTGTTCCTTTATTTAGCTAAAAAGAGTAACCATTTACACTAAATGAGAACTTGAGTTACCATCACAGGAGTGGCCATATATTTTAACTACTCTTATGTACACCGATGACCTCATCAAAGGACGAAATCAGCATACATTATTCAGGAAAAATAATGATTTGCATACTGGGCTAAAACACCATGCTCAGTATTTAGCATCTTTACTATATTGCAAACAAATATGTTGATCGGACTTGGGTGCCAAGACTAGGTCCAAATGCATATCCAAGTGTTTGAATCGCCTTTTGTGAAAATCTTAAACAAGGGGACTTGCCTAAAAGGATCCAAGAAAATGGAAACGGGTACAAAGACATGTCATATAATCCATGTTAAAGCCAAATATACAATTGAGAAATGAAAAGGGATTGCTTCAGGTGGTCAAAAGGGGAACTGCCAATCAGAACAAGAATTTAAGAGAATAACCAGTGTCAAGACAACAGGAGACTCACTACCCTAAAATAACCTTTTTTCAGAACATTTGTTGCTTTTTAATACCCAAAATATCCTCATAATTTTTTGAATACCTTTTAACAAAATTGTTTGATAATTAACTAAAAAAAAAGCATCAAATTTGTTTTTCAATGATTTTTGTATAGTATTCACTTAAGCACCTTGCTATATAGATTCTCCTCTTAAAAAAATGGTTTTTTTTTTCTTTTGGTTTCAGTGCTCCAATTTTTCTTAAAATAATCATTGAACCTACGATGGCGATACAGACATCCTTCGGAAATAGTATCTTAATTGACGCAATACAAGTAGATAATTCAGAAACTGATAGTAGAGTGCAATTAAATTCTTACATTACACATATTCACATCACACACGGACCTGTTGACATGAATATACGGATTCTGTGTGTACATATATATTTCTATGGTATTGTGCATGAAGAGAGAATGTCTCCCACTATAAATAGATTATTAGCTCCGGCTTGGCAACATTTTCCATAACTGTAGCAACTTCCACAACTAAAATGAACGTGTTGTCATTCTGAAACATTTTCCATATTCCTAGTCCATACATTGGCTATGTTCATAACTACTTTAATTGACACAAAAAATATATCTATAGATGGATATAGCAGTTCTAGATAGTAGCTTGGCAAAATTAGATTAAAATTTTATCTTTATCCAACTTTAACAGATATACTACAAACAGATTTAGATACACCAAAACTGATACAAACCACAAATTCACAGAAGCACCACAAATTCACAGAAGCCAGCATACATCAACTACAAGAAGACCTGCCTTACACATACCTTGATTCCGAAAATAGACCATTTCCATTGCAGGCATTTTCAGTAGATGAATTTGATTATCTGCACAAGAAATCTGAAAAACATGCAGTAATTGACTGCATCAGCTTCTCCAGCTATTGAGAGAAATACTCAAATATGCAGTGCTGCAAACAATTTTTTCCTCACCGAGGCAAGCGATGGGACGGGAGAATCCACAAAATACAAAAGTGGAGGTCCCATTCGTGGTAAAAATTTCTTTTTCCCGGTATCTGTCTGCCATACAACAAGAACTCCTTCCCTACCTCTGGCAAGCCCCAAAAAAGAGTCATAACCAGGAAATTCTTGAATGTTGAACATCAACACATAAACTTCCACAAGTCTATGATATGGACTGAGAGAAAGCATGCTCTGGCTATCCCACCATACATGAAAACCCAAGGGCTATCAGACTTCAACAGGATATTCAAAATTTCGCAATTACCAACCCAACCTAGTTAATTTTAATCTAGACAATAAAACACACAACAAGATCACATCTAACCATGAATATAGAAACATCAACCTCTTAGAATTTACATGCTCCATGAGTGACAATGTATTCATCAGTTTTACTAAAGAAAATCAGCTTTTGCACGAAGATCGATCACAATGAATAGGTTGCACTTGTCTACCAGACAACAACACACAGCAATCAAACATGTTTACCCAGTGACAGATATAATTAACCTGCGCATTTCCATAATAGCAAGTAACAGTTTTTACTCAACAGCCTATTAACTTACCAGAATACATGTAGGCTCCATCGGAGGAGAATACAAGACAATTAACTTCATGAGGATGCCAATGCCATGTTGATCAATTATCAGCATCATCATTTCCCCTCACCCCAGGTTTGTCATCATCAAAATTTGTCGATCTTCCATTTGCCAATCTCCGATGGAAAATGCCCTTTTACCAAATCCTCTCCAAATTAAATTCTCCCAGCCACATCCCCAGCAGCCACAATTCTTTGGGTGGGGTGGAAGGCAAAAACAGTGAACTTTTTTGTATGATGAAGGTTTATTCTTTTAAGCACTACACGTTCCGACTCAATTTCAGGAATCTTCCATATGTGAAGCTTCTGCTTGTCAAGAATACCCAAATAATTCTCCTGAGGAACTAATGGTCATATACTCTGGTTTCTTGGTCTGCAAAGATAATGTGACATCAACATACAGCTATAACAACATTGTGATTGAAAAGGACCTGTTTTATTTAGTCAATTACTAAACACAAGGACCAATTCTCAGGAAATCTTAAGCATTAAATCAGTGCTCTGCAAAGAAGTAATATATACCTTATCAGAGAAAGAACCGTCACTTAGACTCTAAAGATCCACTCACATATATTAAATATGAGTTTTGCGCGGACTGATGAAACAATGTATTGTTTTAGTCTCTTAGTCTCTTAGCTCACCTCATCCAGGTTTTTTTGTTTTGGCTAAGCCACCTCATATATTATATTGTTGTGTTTACAGCAAAATCTATATTCCACCAAGATACAGGAGAGATGGTAAAGATTACATCGTAACTGACCTAGACAAAGGATTGAAATGAACCAAAGATGGAAATCATTTCATTTCTTTCCCAAGAATAGTGCCACATGATTGACAAATTTCAAGGAGCACCATAGAACTAACTATTCTCCTTGTAAACTGGAGAAAAATGTACCATAACAGTGTCCAAATCATATTACGAGACCGAATTCGCTGAAAAGAAAAATCAAATTTTTTGCAGGTATTAACATCATAAGGAAAGGAACAAAGTAAACACACTACATCTGTGTTGCACCTCATTCAGTGTTACTCCTCCAGCAAGAGAAGATTTGGTTTAAGTTACACTTTCAAACTTGCCCTCGTAAGGCTTTTGGTTGTGTCTGTGGTGCTCTTCCATTCTCCACTGATATATCAGCAAAAACATCTGCTGCTCTTTCACCGATCTCATTTTACGGAGATAATATTGATGGAATCTCCTGGATATTACAATCATAGTGAGTACAAAATCCACAGGGTATTGCTAGAACACAACAAAAAGCAAAGCTATACCTCGACAGTATGAATACCTTATCAAACATGATGACTAAGACATCAACGGAAAGGTTAAACTGCTATGCGTTTCCCTTTGATCTAGATAATGGTAAAATAATATATTCATAAAGTACTAAATGTGCCCACAAATAATTAAAAACAATAAATCCAAGTGGTCAAACTGCCAAAGACGCTAACTCGCTACCTTGCCAAATAGTAGAATCTGAACGTTGTCAATGTCAATTTAGTCACACCCATCATAATATTGGCCCTCTGACTTGCATATACGTCAGAAAGCATCCGGTAGTTCCGACCAAACACGAGACCAGTAGTTTTAGCATTGTCAGAAAAAAAAAAAAGGATATGTTCACAATAAGTCCTAAAACTTGTAAGGAAAATGCGTTTGAGTCGTAAAATTTGCAAAAAATTCAAACAAGTCCTAAAACTTGGAAGGAAAGTGCGTTTGAGTCCTAAAACTTGCAAAAAGTTCAAACAAGCCCTAAAACTTGTTACAAAAGTGCAAAAGAGTCCTAAAACTTTAAAAAATGCAACTTTCAAAAAAGACTTGAGTGGACCAATATGACAAGTTTTAGGATTTGATTGCACTTTTTGAAAGTTTTAGGACTCAAATGCACTTTTGTGATAAGTTTTAGGACTTGTTTGAACTTTTTGCAAGTTTTAGGACTTAAACACATTTTTCTTACAAATTTTATGACTTATTGTGAACCTATCCCGAAAAAAAATTAGCTGCTATAAAATTGCTTCTATATGCTTCCACCTGACAGTGTATTAGCAACAGTTTATTAACCAAATATAACCAGTCCAATTAACCTCCTTCACCACCAAAGACCAAACCCAATTGCATAAGTCATAAAAAATTTAAAGAATCAAACAAGTATAGAAGAAATATTCACGAGCGGATCAAAAGGAAAGAGGGAACAACAAAAAGACCCCAACTACGAGTAAAGATCAGAGCAATCATTTGATAAATGTCTAGAAGCTTAAAAAACAGCAGAGACACAAATTATTGTTTTAGTCTCTTAGTCTCTTAGCTCATCTCATCGAGGTCTTTTTTATTTCCGCTAAGCCATCTCATATATAATATTACTGTGCTTACTGCAAAATCTATATCCCACCATGATAATGGAGAGATGGTAGAGACTATATCCTAACTGACCTACACAAAGGATCTAAATCAACCTAAGATGGAAATCATTTTATTTCTTTCCCAAGAATAGTGCCACACGATTGACAAATTTCAAGGAGCACCATAGAACAAACTAGCTATTCTCCTTGTAAACTGGAGAAAAATGTACCATAACAGTGTCCAAATCATATTACCAGACCGAATTTGCTGAAAAGAAAAATCAAATTTTTTGCAGGTATTAACGTCATAAGGAAAGGAACAAAATAAGCACACTACATCTGTCTTGCACCTCTTTCAGTGTTACTCCTCCGGCAAGAGAAGATTTGGTTTAAGTTACACTTTCGAACTTGCCCTCGTAAGGCTTTTGGTTGTTTTTCCGGTGCTCTTATATTCTCCACTGATATATAGGCAAAAACATCTGCTGCTCTTTCACTGATCTCATTTTGCGGAGATAATAACGATGGAATCACCTGGATATTACAATCTTAGTGAGTACAAAATCCACAGGGTATTGCTAGAACACAACAAAAAGCAAAGCCATACCTTGACAGTATGAATACCTTATCAAGCATGATGACTAAGACATCAACGGAAAGCTTACACTGCGATGAGTTTCCCTTCGATTGTGATAATGGTAAAATAATATATTCATAAAGTACTAAATGTGCCCACAAATATTTAAAAACAATAAGTCCTAGTGGTCAAACTGCCAAAGATGCTAACTTCGCTAACTTGCCAAATAGTAGAATCTGACACTGTCAAAGTCAATTTAGTCACACACATCACAATATTGGCCCTCTGACTTGCATATACGTCAGAAAGCATCCGCTAGTTCCACCCAAACATGAGACCAGTAGTTTTAGCATTGTCAGAAAGAAAGAAAAAAAATTAGCTCGTATAGAATTGCTTCTAAATGCTTCCACCTGACAGTGTATTAGCAACAGTTTTTCAAGCAAATATAACCAGTCCAATTAACCACCTTCACCCCAAAGACCAAACCTAATTGTATACGTCATAAAGAATTTAATCAAGTACAGAAGAAATATTCATGAGCGGATCTAAAGGAAAGAGGGAACAACAAGAAGACCCCAACTATGAGTAAAGATCAGAGCAATCATTTGATAAATGTCTAAAAGCTGAGAAAACAGCAGAGACACAAATCCTTAGAAAGACCAAACTTGAAGATTCTAAATGCAAAGTATCGCCCTGTTCAACTCCTAAGTAACTTTCGACAACTTAATTACACTATGAAAAAAGTAAAATAAAAAGGATAACAATATTACAGTTGAACATTTGCATATTTTTTAAAACTGATCCAGACTTAATTTACGGGGGAAAAGATTAGCAAATTGAAAATCTGTGACGCCAGGTGAACCCCTGCCATGTCTGTCTGTCTGTCTGTCTGCAACAATTGAGGCAAAATGTAGCATCATTTACAAAATCTGATCGAAACTCATCATTCTCCATTAGAATA
>BCNH02000003.1:16454070-16512331 GCA_001662345.2 Metrosideros polymorpha var. glaberrima
TTACGCGGGCTACCCTGAGGCGTGTTGACGCGGGGTTAGTTGAGCCTGACGAGGCCAACTGTCGCACACCTGAGGCGTGAACCGTACGTGGGTAGTGGCGACGTCGTACACCTGAGGCGTGAACTTTACGCGGGTTGTGACGACGGGTTATGGAATGAGCACGTTTCATGAGTGCGTTGGTGAAATGGCAAGAGGAAATGAGATTTCGTCTGAATTCATATCTTGACTGATGCGTTGTTTTAGCATGCAATTATAACTGATAATGTGCAGGGCGTGTGCATGTGCCAAGGCAAGGTAAGAACGCCTGTGATTTGTTGATTGATCAGTGAGTGGGTTGCTCGAACCCGTTACAGGTCACGTAGAGCGAGCTTTACTCGCCATTGATCTGCCATTGACATTAAATTGCATGTTTAGGGTTCACTCTAGGTGAATTGGTATCTTACGCGAGGTTTAGGCGGTTAACTTGCTGAGATTTATATTTCATTCGTTGTTGTTAACCATTTTTCAGGTTCGTAGAATGGAAGGCCGACGGGTACGGTTCAAGATACCCTGGTGTAGAGGAGATAGGTTAACCCCGACCCCGGTTCCTATTTTGTTGGTCGTGTAGGAAGTGGCCCGATAGTGAGGGCTTGTAAATATAAACTTCTTAGGGTTAACATGTTGATAAATAAAAAGGTGTGGTTTGTTAGTGCTGTTTGTTCTATTATTGGTGCTGCTGTTTTTCCTGCTATCCCTACTGTCAGGGGTTGTTCATGTTTCTACATGCGCTAATTGAAAGATAAAAGGAATGGGTCGTCGATGCGTCCTGGGACGTTGAAATTTTTATTGACCCAATGGTTAAGTGATAGGGATGGTCGCGCGCTCGAGGGTTCGAGGCGTGACATTGAGGCTCTTTTTGGGGTTAATTTCAGAGTTAGTAGAGGTTGTTAGGGGTTTTGAGTTATATGCTTCATTTTCTGCCATTTAGATTTTGTTATTTGAGCCGTGTGGACTATTGATATAGGGTCTATAATTTTGGTTTATGGGTTATTTGAGGGTCTTTTGATTTTTGTTTGTTGGCTTATTTTGAGAATGAGTATTTATTAACGGTTTAGGTGTACAAATTGGGTTATTTTAGACTAAGTTTATTTGCGGGCTTTTCATTTCTAGGGTTTTGGGATTATAATTTAGATGTTAATTGGAGTTTGTGAGTTGTTGGGATTTTTCGGTTATCTAATAATATTTTTGACGTGATTTGGTGTTAAGGATATATTAAGGGCTTAGAGGTTGCATTGGGGGTTATTTGTGACCCATTCTTGATCTTTTGTTTTTTCAATGTTTTTTTTTTTTGCAATTTACATACGTAAGAGTTATTGCATGTTATGATTTTGGGGCTATCTTAGTGTCGAAAATGTATTGAGAGTTTACGTGTTATAATGTGGTTATTTGAGGCTCGCTTAAATTTAATTATGACCTAATTCAGATCTAAGGAATATTTCAAGATTGGGTGTTGTTTGTATTCTTCATCTTTTTTGCAGGTTAAAAGTTATCTAGGTACTATGAGTTATTTAGGATGTTTTAGTTATCTAATGGATTCTTTAAGGATCGTATGGTGTCGAGGATTTAGATTTATCAAGGGCTTCGAGGTTATATGGGGGTTAATGGAGGCTAATTTTGAGTTTTTTATATTCCAAGTTAAGGGGTTAATTTCAAGGTCATGGTTAATGTATTATTTCGTTTTCCAGGGTTGTTGTATGATTCTGGGGCTATTGTTCTCACTTTAAATATTATTTGTGGCTTGAGTCTTGTTTACAGGTTATTTTGAGGGTATTTTGATTGGTGGGGTTATTTCGACATTGATCATGTTTTAGCATTTTATTTGTTTTGTGGGGTTTTCAATTGTTTTGGTTGAGGTTCATTTGAGTTTAATTATGAGCTATTTGAGATTTAGGAGGTTTTTTCGAGGTTAGGGGCACTCATGGGGCTTTAAGATTTTATTGGTTTACGCATTATATCCTTCATTTTTATTTTTATTTTACAGTTTAGATATTCTTTTTAGTTGGGATATTTCGCTTATCTAATAATATCTCGAACGAGTTAACCAGCAAATAAATTGATGTAGTAAGTTGGTAAAGGGAGGGGTGATATACTACATATAGGATTTTGGACCATGTAAAGTTAGTGTGGTAGGGAGCAGGGCTTGTGTAGGCAGGGACCTGGCTTTTTTCCCGGTTTCAGTCTGTACTTTGTCTGCACGACCTAGGAATAGAGTCATAGATCGAAAACCTATACAGGACAGTAACCTGTTTCGGTTCTATGCTTTGAATCCGTGCATGGAAGATCACAGACCACCCGAAGAATGAAAGGGAAGGCGGCTAAGCTTGATTTGTGTTGTGCGAGTGATGATGAAGATGAAGGTCTGCGTTGGCAAATTAGAGTTACTTTGACCTAAGCAGAGTACGGTCATAGGCACATCTTTTTTCGACCGGGGAATAGTTTTTCTCCGGTCCTTGCAGGACCCTGTTCAAATAATATCTTGCTTGTTCATTACCATCTCCGATCTTAGTATATTGAAGTGGGTCTTACTGTGACTTTTAAAGGCAGTGCCAATTGACAAGCAGCATTGTTTGGTCCATCACTCCACCGAGGATATCTTCAATGAGTTAACTAGCAAATAATTTCAGAACCCTTGTTAAAGAAAACTAATGAGAGTTTTCAATCCATTTGACTTTTTTCCACTCCAATTGTAATTGATATCTTGAAAATTAAGACTTTGTTTAATAATTACGCTGAAAAGCTTAAAATAGAAAAAAACAAAACAAAACAAAACAAAAGGGAATGACTAGGAAGCTCCATTTTGGAGGAATGATGGCAAGCTTTTCATAACCATCATAAAGATATGACATACTTCAAGACCTGTACCCCTAACAGGGCCTTTCGTCGTTGGAGGAATATATGAATGTCCGGGAACCAACGAATCATCTATAAGATACAGATTTGGTATTACTCTCCAGTGAAGTTCTCTAGTAAATCCGCAATCCTAATTTAGGATTCTTCATAGGACTTTCAAGTTAGAGGGACACTTAGGTCGTGTAAATATAATGTTCTATGCTATGTGATTGCACCAATCTCCAGGAGCGAGTCGATGGTGTATGTAAGATTGTGCATCGTTTGTGTGTGTGTGTGTGTATATATATATATATATATATTCAATAAGAGATGGCGATTCAACCGAGATCGAGGGAGCGCGAAAAACACATTAGTTTTGCTTATGATTAGATTGTTTTATTACCTTCCAACTGAATATAAGCAAACTCATTGTCAAGTTTCGTGCATCTAAAGAGCCTACTACTAGCATATTTCATAAATGCCGAGGATGATATGGTTTCAGCCTTGTCCAAATTCAGAGAAGCAAATAAATATTTCCTAAAGTTTTTCTAATGAGGAGTACAATGCACATACCTCATGGAAATTGACCCCGATTTTTATACAAGAATGGATCGATGACCGCCAACAACGAATTCAAGAATAATTATGCTTTCTAATTATAACTCAGATTAAAATTAGCCAAAGAGCAGGTGAAATGGCCCTAAAGTAAACGGTGGTTCTCTTGCTGTTGCATTGAATGCTGTGGAAAAGAAGGAAACGGATCTCCAAATGGATTGGAAGAACCACCTGTCTGTGGCATGTGTTGAGGCTGCTGATGATGCTGTTCAGAATACTGCATGACCGGGTCGTATGGCACCATCGTCATCGTGTTGTGTTGCTGCTGCTGCTGTTGTTGCCACAGTTGTTGTTGCTGTTGAGCCATCAAGGCCATTTGAACATTGGTCGGGGCGGATATGTTGCTGGACATCGCAAATGGGTCAGGTTGTGGTTGATGATGATGAGGATGTTGATCGAATGGATTGTGTAGTTGCACGGCCATGCCTTGTCCATATCCTGCATTCTGCAACTGAATCTGTCGCCTCGCGGCGTCATCCTCATACAAGCTATCGAGCAATAGATTGTCAAATCCACCGGCCTGAACCAAAAGGTTATTCAGCTTGAACCAAAACAATATACAGGTCGAATTATCACCAATACATAAGGTACTATTTTATGTCCGGCAACGTAACATGTTGTAGATTTAGTACTCCAAAAGTCCTAAATTTTTATGAAACAAATAGACTACTAAGCTTCAAAGTTGGTGCAATCAGATCTTGAGCCTTTTCTGAAGAATGGGATAAAATATTCAGTCATCCTTGGCCTGATTTCACATACGCGACAACTTTTAACGATGTCACCTACGCAAGTTTTGGTTCCCACGTAGGCCTTTTTTCGATATAGATGATAAGAGTGGCTTGATTACATTTTTCTTGAAAAAATAACTACAATTTAATTGCACCAATTGAAAGGTTGAGCACTCCGATTACCTATTATATATAAGATTTATGACTTTTAGTTAACTCTTTCACCTAAGTTGAACATACATGCTAATCTGCCTATCAATTATGTGTGACTTTTCCCTAAACAACACAAAGATACAAAAAACTCTTGGGAAAATATGGGTATCTAATCTAACGAAGTAACCACAACTAAATGAAAAGATTTAAGCGATATCAGACATCTATTGTACCGAAGGTTCTAAAATATAATTATGTGATATACCACGTGATTAAATGCATGAGTTAATAATAGATAATTAGAGAGATTATTAATACAAACCAATCTCCTTTCCACGGGTTTGCTGATGTCGACGGTAGGAGTGGTAACCAGTGCTAGCTCCCAACCAGAACCACTTGACATATCCATCAAACTTAATCCATGATTCGCGGAAGATAGCGGATCGCCACCTACAATTATCGAATTTTCGTTAACATCTAAAGATACATGAACCGTACAAAATTATTTGTTTAAACCAATTCCGGAAGAACAGCATTTTATTGAGGAATATAGAAAACAATAAGCAAGGTTAAACATGTCGCACCCTTAATTTTATGCGATAATCAACAAGATGCATGTCATTCTATGATTAATTGATGGTGGAAAATGTTGAAGTCTACATAACTACCACGAAACAAAGTACAAAAGAACTTGAAATCTATAATGGTGCCATCTTTTCAATGAAACTTCAAAAAAATGTTGTGGAGTTTGTATTAGGGTTTTATTGAAAGTAAGTGTTAATAAACAGGTCATGAATTCATCGAAATGACTGACCGGGTTGTACAATTGCAAGAGCCAAAGCATTGTTTTCCTCTAGTTCTGCAGCTTTAGGGTTTACTTCATTCAAACCCTGCAAGAAATCTAGAGTTTAACTCACATATTTATGGCTTCGATCCAAAAAGAAACGCGATATATTTATTTGTAATTACAAGGAGATCGCCGGTATCTGCTGTTGATATCAACGGCGGATCATCAACCTCTTCCTTGGGTTGCTTCTCTTCCTCCTCTTCTACCACTTCATGTTTCTCTTCAACCTCTTCAACTTGCTTTTCGCTCTCTGATGGTTCCGCAGGTTCCTCCGCCTTCTGTGATAGGCTATCGGTCTCTCGATATTCCTAGCGAAACAATCAATTATGGTTATGTAAAGCACAAATCGAGAAAATTCACCAGGTTGAATCCAAATAACCATATCATGCTCACCAGTCTTTTACTCACAGAACCTGTCTGAGGAGCTTCTTTAATGTATTCTTCCATAGTCGCAAGAAATGACGGAGGTGGCTGTTGCATGCCATTAAGACGAAAATGAAAGAAAGAACGCTTCTGAGATAGTGCTTTGAGGATCATGAAATAACTCAATTGTCATTACACATGATTAGAAACCTGTCTTAGCGTTGGAAATTGAAAATTCCTTGCTAGCTCCAAGCCCTTGCAGTACTCATAAAAGTCCGCTAAATTTTCAGCCTGGACATAATCAAAGAAGAATAATCAATTGGGACCAAGAAAACTGAAAGCAGTTGCACTTACATATATGAATATATATTTATGGGATTAAATTTGAAATAAATCCACAATATTTTCATGGAAGGGACGGGTGAAAATAACCTGCTGTCCAGCTCTTTTGTAAATATTGAGTGCCTTGACAGCGTCATGTCTTGACATATCGAAAAACTACGGGAAATCAAATATGATGTTAAAGCAATGATGAAGTATTTTAACAAAGATCTAATGTTCTTACTGCGAATATACATTTTGGTGTCATACCATGTCCACAAGGTTGATGATTCCGTCGTTAATGGCGCAATATATTTTGAAGCTCTCTTTTAGTACCAAGGCCAAGGCATACTGTATGAGATAATTGCAATAAGCTGCTCCCTCAGGCTGCAAATTTTGAGGGCGAGACATTTAAATGGCAATCACATAAAGCAATACCAATGCCAAGAATTATAACAATGTAAATCATCGGTATAGTACTTGGCAACCGATAAGGCGGTAAAGAAGCTGTTGTAATGCTGGTAATTGTTCTAGCAATTCCTCCCCATTCAAAAGTCGCGTTCTGCTGTGTGCCTATGATAATAAGATATGGTGAAAAAGAAATATTTCAGTAGTGTTAGAAACCCATGTAAGTGATTCAATAGGAAATAAAAGGGCAATAATGATTATAAAAAAAAAAAGAACATATGTACCTTTGTTGATCCTGGAGATGATTTGGTTAAGCGCTCGGTTTCAATGTCGTACTTCAAAATTCTAAAGCACTCGAGTCGCTCCTCAAGAAAGAGAGCATAAGTCCGTACCCACGCAGAGCAATCCCATGCTACCAAAAAGATAAAAAAAAAATTAATTTCCAACTTGAGTATTATTTTAAAATTGGTGAGATTTGTGAACATTTGAACCGAAGCAGCTTTTTACCAAGAGGACTTGAATCGTCTTTGAAATTGGAAATCTGGAGAATTTGCCCTCTATGTGAATAGTTTAACAGCTCTTCTCTAAATGTTGGGTCTCCCTCTCTCAATGTCCTATGAATGACTATCAAAGTCTTCAACGCCACCTTACAGAAACACAGCAAATAAATAACTAAAATCAATTAAAAAGTATGGATATCGCAAAATAGCAAGCACAATGAAAACCCTAATGGAAAATTAAATGAATTAAACTTCTCCTGTGATTAAAACTTTCCTATTTCATTTTATAATCTTGAATTTACACATCCTAAGGTGTCCATTCTACTGCCATGTTCAAACACTTCCTGGATTTTGAAACTAATAAACGAAAGGGCGAATTATGTAGATCCCCTGGGGGGTTTCATCCGTTAGTCTTACGCACTTTCAGATTGACAATATCGGTCTGTACACATCGTAAATTGGTGAAAACGATCCTCCGATCTGCTCTTCTCATTTGATTTTTTTTACAAGTTTAGGTGACATGGAAGAATCTTCAGAATTCGTTAAGAAGTTTGAGGCAAACTGGATTAAGGGTTCATTTTTACAAATTTACAAAGTAATAGTGCTAAAAAGTTATCTTTAAGCAATGAACAAATTAAGTAGGGGCATAAGAGAAGTCCTTACTATCCAATTTCGTGTCTTGGATAGTCTCTTTGAAAGCGCATGGATGCAGTAGGCGACGTCTGCCCTTGGCCGCACGACTGATGTTGCCGAAAAGATTTCTGCAGGCGAAATTCCAAGGAAACGATGAGACTAGTCGTGAAAATTAACCTAATACAGGAAAAATTTCTTGAGAAAACAAAGCATGCTCCCGTTCTAGATCAAGACACCTAGAAGGGAAATACACAAAATCACGTTTTCTTTATCCACCATCGAAAACTCATTCACCGATGCAAATTATCCGGTGTAGATGCACGCAAGGCGAATCGCGAATGAAATTCTAAGGGGTGACCCCTCCGACTCACTTCTGACGTGGCGTTCCTTGGGCGGACATTCAACATGGTTGGTCGCCTTCACGATCGCTATATCCAAATCCTAAACAGTCGCCCACAAAAAAGAAAGAAAGCACGGTCATCCACATTGCCGGAGGCCGTCGAATCGGATTAAGATGTTCAGATGGGACGATGAGGGGAAAGAAAGCAGAGGCCACCTTGAATTCACTATTGACCTTTGCCAGGCCAACCTTGGTGGAATCCTTGAGCGCTCCATAGGCCTTCCTGAAACTCTCGAACGTGCCCATTTCCTAATCTCGGTCTCTTATTACACGTTCCAATACCTGAATTTCGAGAGATCCGAATTGGTGAAGCCTTTGATGATATGGAGGGATGGAAGGAAGAGAGGGAGAGGGAGAGGGAGCGAGAGAGAGAGAGAGAGAGAGGAGGAATTGATCTCCAGGTTGAGAAGAAAAGCTCAAACGCCCTCTCTTTCCTCTCTCTCCTCCAAGAAACTCGCAACAAGAAGGGACCAGCAAATGCTCTATTGAATATTCAAGAGATTTATTTATTTGGCCTTGGCTTTGATTAGGAAAATAATAAAACCAATGAATTTGACTAAATAAGATCAATGAAGTGACGTCCACAAAAGGAAAAATTTTAATCGGTAATGTCTGAATTAAGTTAGAGAGAAGAGTGGCTGGCCCAACCGCTCATTCGAAATAAGAAAGGGAAATGGAAAAGAAGTTGGAAACCAAAGCAAAACTTGCCAAAAATCTCTTCTCCACTTGTCTACCCCAAAGCCAGTGCAGCATCTCTCAGATCGGTTGTCCAAGAGTCGGACGGCGGAGATACCTTCCGAACCGATGTCTCCGATCTCTCTCGAGAGCTTCCTTGGTCCGAATGAATGAGCTGCTCCCATTGCCTCTGTACGTAGACAATCCGGTCGCAGTCAAAACGCCATGTCGAGATATCAAAGGACTCGAATTTGCCGCACGGCAATCGACATTATTAACAACTTCGGCAAGATGGTGTCTGAGAACAATTGGGAGCGAACCTGGTTCACAGTCCACCGCCACCCACTCCGACACTGCCCTTTCCAGGTTTTGCACGCCGTGACCGCTCAAAGTGTCGGTGAATACATGCTTAGTGAAGAAACTGTCGTCTGCACCATCCCATTCTAAGAGCGCAGATGGGACACGGTCCATTTTGTTGTTTACAAGAACAGCCCGTGCCAAAGACCCACTTGATTTCTTCAGTACCGAAAGAAGCCATTCGATCAGCGTCAATACGACACTCCGGTTGTGTTTTTAAGCGGTCCTTAATGGATTTAACTCTCTCGAGAAGCTTACTGAAGTCCATCCATCAACTGCGCTTATTACCATGATTATGACAGCAGCACCCATGTCGACAGCTTCAGATCTCTCTACTCCTGGAGAAAAGACACAAGAAGACTAAAGTTAAGCATAAAATAGCCAGGCATTTGAAACTAATGGCTGGAGTACCATAAGTTACACTTCTAAGAAAGCATAGAACTCCAAATGTCATACTTAATATCAGTAATATAATAGAGGTAACATCTGTGTGATACCAAATTTTGCAGCAATGACCAAAATTCTCAAGATTCCAATGCATTAAATAGAGTGTTGTTATCCAGTCACTAGAAAGAGAAGAGACGAGAAATTTGACGGTTAGTTTGGTAATCTACAATTTAGACTCCAATCTCATTGCACATATGAAGACCTTCTCGCCACTTCAAAGAATTAGAGTTTAATCATAGAAACAAGTGGGTATTATATCCTTCAACCATAAAAGAATTGCTCTCTTACCAATTTTCTCCACGACATCGTCGGTTTCCCTGATGCAGGTCGGATCAAGCAGCGTCACTGGAATGCTATGCGGTAATGCCAGCTTCAACCACATCCCAGGTGGTGCCAGCAATTTCTGTGACAATCACTCTCTCACTCTGCATGCTAAATTTAGACATGGGACTCAAGGAGAGGTACCTGGAACAAAAAGATCATCTAGAGCAATGACAAGTTGAAATAAGATCTTGTCTCAATTTGTGGTGTCAATAAATATAAACCAAGCTCATGATTAATCTATAAGAATCCCAAAGAGAACCTGAACTACTAACCAGCATCCTATAAGCTGGATGAGGAAAGATTTCCAAAGAGAACTTGAACTACTAACCAGCATCCTATGAACATGGGACTAAAGGAGAGGTACCATGGAACAACAACTGAACAAAAAAAATCATCTAGAGCAATATCAGCTTGAAGTAAAATCTTGTCTCAATTTGTGGTGTCAATTAAGGGTGCAAGGTTGCAAATTTTAAGCGCTAACACGAGCAAAGCAGGGAGTTTTAGACGCTAATAATTCTACACATGGAAAAGAAAAAAGAATTGGTGCGGTGTTTGTTGTTCGAAATTCTAGATTTGTCCGCATCTTTAGCAGGATTAAGTAAAGATGATCATCCCTGACCAACCATACTTGTTGAGGTTTCTTTTCCCTGTAATTTAGGTCCATTGGGGTAAGTTGAAGAGATTGAGCTTAACTAAATTTCATGATAAGCCCCTGTTCATACCACTCTTCCTCTGGCCATGACCTGACTTGATTATAAAATATATAAAATCTAAGAGCCTCATCAGGTGTAATCTGATCAGCAACAGGTTCACAGGAGGGAGTTGGGTTCCCGAAGTAGGTGAAGGCTCTGGCAAACTGGTAATACCTTATTGAGTTCAAGAGAATTTAAGGAATTTTATGTAAGAGTTTTTCTAATATGTGGGCTACATTAATTAATATTGTAATTTACCTTTGTGTGGGATTGGTCTAATAAAGTTAGATATAAATATTCTTAATTAGTCTAATATGGGACTGGCTTGTGTGGGCCGAGTTGAGCCCGGCCCTTAATGAGAGGATCTAGCTGAAAACTCTATAAATAGTGCTCAAGTCCTTCCTTTAACCCTAACGCACAGATTTTCTCACATAAGGATCAGATACAGTTATCTGACGTGAGGGGCAGTCTCATTGAACCAGTGATCAAGAGGGTAATAGAGGATAAGAACTTGAGAGGGATCGTCGCTATTCCGCATCAAGATCGACGGGTTCCTAATCAGGTGTGTTAATTCCTTTTTCTTAATTGTTGTGTTCTAAATTCTTGCTATGGAGATCTTGGGTGTCGTTTTTCGACTGCTAACATGTGATATCAAAGCCTTCATAGATTAGAACTCGAACCTTCGAATTTGCCTTGATTTTGGAATTTTTCTCACGACAAATTTTATTTTTCTCACATATTCGGAATCTACACATCGAGACGAGAAGAACCGTGGGCAGCGCGTCCCCATCGGACGCCGCACGCACCCCCACGCGCGGCCAGAGCTCCCAGCTAGCGTCGAGCACGCGCCCCCACGCGTAGGGGTAGCTAGCGCGAGCACCGTACGCGCGCTGACGCCAACGCTAATGTCAGCTCCAGATCCGCGACTCATTGACCTGATCCGACCCGTTGACCCGATCCAACCCGACCCGTTGAATCGACCCGCCGACCATCCGATCGGACTGGCCCAACCAGGTTTACGGTCGGACTGGAGAGCCGACCGAACTGGGCCGGTCGGACCGGAATTAGGCTGGATTGGACCCGCAGGGCGTGCGATGCACGTGGGCGCGTGAGGCCTACGCGCCGCACCTTGAGGTGGCGCGTGAGAGCGCGTGGATGCTTAGATTGCGGTGTGGTCGGAGGCGTTGCACTCGTGGTGGAATTATCTACAATATGGTATGTGTATTTTTCATGTTTGAGGTTTTATGAATGTGAAAATACGTAAAATATGCTGTATACGGTGCATTTTTTGGGTATTTTTGCATATTTTCTTGTATTTCTCTATGTTTTTGGAAGTGCAGGTGTAGACTCACATGTATATGAACACATACAGAATGTGTAGAGTGTGTTTCATTGATGCATGTATATGGTTTAACATGTATCGATGTATTGAACAATGTAATTAGTATGTCATGTGATTTTAGTGATTAATAGCCCCTATTTTCAAGACTAAAATTGCATGCATAAAGTAAATGTGAGATGTAAAGTTTATATCCCTAGTATGAGCGAGTTTTAAGAATTCAATTGAGTTGTGACTGCCAAAGTGACACACTTGATTAGGTTTGAAAAATATCGATCTCATATTATGGTAGGATGTCTCCTGTTCTAATGCGTGATCATACTTCTAAAGGAGGTGATTGCGTATTAGTTCATGGAGGGTTTCATGTGCAGCATGCGTGAGGGGTGACTGATCCTAGTGATTCATACATCCAAAGGTGATGAATTCACGAAGATTGAAAAATATTCTCATGGCCGTTGTCATGTTGAGAGTATACAACTGCATGTCATGTTTTCTGCCCAAAGGTGATTTTATGATGATGTATGTAACTCTCAAGATGAATACTCACATTATGCTAATTGTATACATTGTTTGTTTGTTTTAGTCACCTTATTTGTGAATGGCAAATCCATTATGATTGAGAATCTTATTGGTTCAACCTGTAAGAAGTGGATAGATGATTTTCTGTTTGAAATTGAGCTGGCAGATGTTCATATTGCTCTACTAAGGATAAGATGGTAGATTTTATTATCAATAATATAGATTCCGAGAAAGCACATTATGCAGCTTCGGAAAAGAGCAATTGGGTTTGCTTTTCATCTATTAAGCAATCCATATAGGTCCACTTAAAAAGTGGTTTGTTAGCTGACTGCACTGCTAAACATATTAAGGTAGGCTTGGAATTTTTAAATTATGTCTTGTTTAATGCTGAGTTGGTTACATCTGCAAGGACTCTTCAACATAAGGTATATTATATTTGGTAATGTTAAGGTTTACGTCCTAAGGATGTTAACGCATTTTTCCCTATATGCTTCTAATTCCAATAACAAAAGTGGGTATAACATCCAAAATCATACTCATAAAGGAACTCATTAAATCACTGGTCATTCTGACAATTTTGGGTCCTAAGAAAGCATCCTTTAATAGGATGGTGACCGCTGCTTCTTTTGTAAGAGGAAAAGTCACATAAAGAAAGACTGCGATAAATTTAAAACTTGGTTATACAAGCATGAGTATACAAGTAATGATTCTTTGGCATTGGTTTATGAATCCAATCTATCAGAAGCCACATCCAGTTCTTAGTGGTTAGATAACGGTGCAACTAATAATGTTGCGTTTACCATAAAGGGATTCATAAATCATAAAACGCAAAATAAGGATGAATTAAAGCTCATCATAGGAAACAACAATAAAGCTGACGTTGAGTTCATGGGAGATGTCATTTTAATTCTATATCTTGGTTTTAATTTGATGTTAAGAAATACATTTTATGTACAATCCTTTAGACGGAACTTAGTTTCTATTTCATGTTCAGACATGTGTGGCTATTTTTATTTTAAAATAAGAAACAATAATGTTTCTAAATCTTTTAATTCAAAATAAGTTGGGTGCTGTAATATGTCCAATGGATTGTACGGATTGTGTTTAACTCCCAATGATATATACGTCGCTTATACGGTTGAACAAGTTGTTTCCAAAAGATCTTTACCTTAGGAACGGTCTTATGTATTGTGGCATAAATGTTCTTAGTCACATCTCTAATGAAAGAGTAGAAAGGCTGATAAAGGCTGACATCCTACGTACTCTTAAAAGTAACCTAAAGAGACACGTAGACTAATGTAGAGGTAAGATAACTAAGATAAAGAAGAAATCTGCAGTCCGAAATCTTGACCTGTTGAAGGTTATTCACACCAATATAAGTGGACTCTATACGGCAATAATGTGATAAAATATTTTTTTCTACCTGTTATAACGATTTTTTATTGACAACTATTTTATCATATTTATTGATAACTATTCCCGTTATGGTTACCTGTACTTGATTAAAAAAGAGTTTGAATCTCTTGACATGTTCAAGATTTTATTTTTTTTTCAGACTGACGTCGAGATGCAGTTGGGAAAAATTATAAAAGTTGTCAAATTTGACTGTAGTTGTAAGTATTATGGCAGTTATGGCAATGCTGGATAGCTTAAGGGCTGTTTGCCAAATACTTGAATGATTTTGGCATAGTAGTTTAATTTACTATGGTTGAAATTCCTGAACAAAATGGTGTGGCCGAAAGGCGCAATCGCATCTTTATGGATATAATGAGGAGTATGATTTGTAAGACTGATTTACTTGATTTTCTATGGGGGTCAAGCTTTGAAAATTAAGTTTTATATTCTAAATCACGTTTCTACCAAAGCTATTCCACTGTTTTTATTTTTTATTTTTTATGTTATGAACTGGACGTAAACCTAGCATATATTACATAAAGTTTTGGGGATGTCCTGCAAAATTGAGGTTATATAATCCAACATTAAATAAGTTGGACTACGGAACCACTCGGTGTTACTTCATATCTTACACAAATCATTCGAATGGGTATTGGTTTTATAACCCCAATAGAGGCATAATAATTGTGGAAACACAAACAGTAAAATTTCTGGAGTTTGATGTATCCGAAAAGGGTAGATGCTCATAGACTATTGAAGATAATAGTATGGTGGGGATCACTGTATTGTTTTTTCTGCTTATGTAGACGATTGTGGAGTCTCTCACGTCTCAAACTAAACCTGTTGAGGATCAGGAGTCTGTTGTTGCGGCAGTTCCTGATGAAATTCCTCAAGTTTCTCAGGTGCAAGATGAGGTTAAAGAAGCTCAGCTAAGGATTTCTATTAGACAGAGACAAACAGTTATACCACCAGACTATATAGTCTATCTGGGAGAGCATTGCTATGATATCGGTTACGTATAGTTGATCTAATAACTTATACGAATGCTGTTTATTATCCTCAATTAGATTTGTGGTTGGATATGATGAAAGACGAGATATACTATATGAAACATAATAGTATTTGGGAGCTTGTTAAATTGTTTGAAGGACACAAGTCCATCAGCTGTAATTTGGTGTGTAAGACTAAAAGGGTCTCTAAAAGAAAGATTGAGAATTTTAAAGCTAGCCTAGTAGCCAAGTATTTCACTCAGAGAAAATGAATAGACTATAAATCATTTTTTTTCCAGTCTATTTAAAAAAAAAAAAACTGAGTGATCATGGTTTTAATATCTTATTTTGATATATAATTACGCTACATGATTTTAAAATTTTTCTTTTTAAATGGAGACTTTTATAAGGATATCTATTTGATATAACCCGAAGGTTTTGCAGTTGATGATTCAGGTAAGCTTGTGCATAGACTTAAAAGTCTACTTATAGCCTTAAGCAAATTTCTAGGTAATAGTACTTGAAGTTTCATAATGTTGCCTCCTTATTTGGTTTTGTTGAGAATGAAGTAAATCAGTATATATACTCCAAGGTCTGTAGGAGAAAATTTATTTATTTATTTATTCGCAATTTTTGTTGAAAATTTTTGAAATAAAGGACCTTGGTGAGACGTCTTTTGTCTTTGGCATTGAAATCCATAGGGATCGTTCTCGTAATTTATTGAGTTTGTCTCATAGGATATATGTTGATTGTATTTTGGCAAGATTCAGTATGCAGTATTGCAATTTCATTGAGAGTGATTGACTGAATTTGTTATAATGTCCTCATTTAGAAATTGAGAAAACCGAAATAAAGGATATACCTTATGCTAGTGCACTTGCAACTATAATGTATCCAAAAGTTTGCACTAAGACTAGACATTGCTTTTGCAATGAGACCTTTAGGCAGATATCAATTAAATATAGAACATGATCACTGGGTTGCTGTCAAGAAGGTCTTAAGGTACTTAAAGAAGACAAAAGATTTTACACTGATTTACAAATATGTTCAAGATCTTAACTAGTATGGTATTCGGATTCAGACTTTACTAGCTGTCAGGATGACATAAGGTCGACAACAATATATATATCTTTATGTTAGCAGGCAGTGCAGTTTAAAGAAAAGTGAGAAACAGAAATCAAGATCATCTTTTACCATACAAGTGGAGTTTATGGCATGCTTTGGCTGCTACTCAGGTTATTTGGCTCCACAATCATATTAGGGGGTTGCCTGTATTTGACTTTGTGGAAATGCCCATACGGTTGTATTGTGACAATAACTCTGCGGTGTTGTTTATTAACAACAACAGAGGTCTCAAGGGGTTTAAGCATATGGCGGTCAAGTAATGGTGACGTTAAAGTAGAGCATATTTCACAGATGATATGGTTGCAGATCCACTAACTAAAGACCTTCGCTCATATGTATTTGATTGACATGTCATTAGGATGGGCTTAGGAGCATCATGAGATGCTGTTGTTAAGTGGGAGCTGTTTTTGTTTTGCTCTAATAAAGTTTACATCTGTGTTTGTTACATTTTGTAACATTTAGATATGTATCAACTTTTGCATTCAATAAAGTGTTTATAAATGTATTGTTATTATGTTGAATACATATCTGTTGAAAATTTCAAGGTGTTGTGTAAACCTTGAGTAAAGGCTACGGGCATTCAGATATTAGCCTTGAATATATGTCTTGTTACACATAAGGCAAAGTTAACTATAAAGTTAAGACATATATATGTTCATTAGAACTATAAAGATATTCTCTAGTGACACTTTCGATTTTGTGACACTTAAAGAAAAAGAATGTGGAACTAACAAAAAGGATGACACATGAGGCATCACTCTTTATGAGGTGCTATTCCATTGCCACACTACCATATTGAATCCATATCAGTAAAGTTAAAAGCATTTGTGACCATGGAAGGCTCTACGTGTATTTATGCAGTTACCGCCATGATTCAGTGTTTGAGGCTTTATGGGATCGGATTGATTATTAAGAATTATCTTTAGACCAATATAAGGTGCGCACATACAAGTGCCCACACACAGTACAGTTTCAATTACTATAGCCCAAGTGGGAGAATGTAAGAGTTTTTCTAATATGTGGGCTACATTAATTAATATTGTAATTTACCTTTCTGTGGGATTGGTCTAATAAAGTTAGATATAAATATTCTTAATTAGTCTAATATGGGACTAGCTTGTGTGGGCCGAGTTGAGCCCAGCCTTTAATGAGAGGGTCTAGCTGAAAACTCTATAAATAGTGCTCAAGTCCCTCCTCTAACCCTAACGCACAGATTTCCTCACATAAGGATCAGATACAGTTATCTGACGTGAGGGGCAGTCTCATTGAACTAGTGATCAAGAGGGTAATAGAGGAGAAGAACTTGAGAGGGATCGTCGCTATTCCGCATCAAGATCGACGGGTTCCTAATCAAGTGTGTTAATTCCTTTTCCTTAATTGTTGTGTTCTAGATTCTTGTTATGGAGATCTTGGGTGTCGTTTTTCGACTGCTAACATTTTAACCCCAAAATAACCAGACATGATCAGCATAACTAGTCACGTTTGTGTTCTCAATCATTGATTGAGATCTACACCCAAGGCTTCTATTGCAATCACCTAAGAATGGGGCCAAAAACCAACTTATGGTTCATGAGAAATTATATGCTTGCTCACTGGAAAAAGATATACTGCCAAAGATTTGCCTAAACATACCTTGCTCCAAGCATTCAAGAGGCTTGACTTCCCCAACATTTGGACGGCCAATTATTGCATTTTGTAGGTAATGATTATAGTAGAATGAGTAGACAGTTCCAAAGCTTATCTAGAGACACAAGAGCATAAAGAGGCATGCAGGAATATTATTTGAAGGAGCAGCAGGAGTTAGAGAAACTATTGTGAAACTTCTACACAGATCAGGAAATACCTCTTTCCAAAATTAACATATATTAATGAGAACAAAAAATCTCTTGCAAAGTAATTGGTCTATGTTGATCTTAATTAACATTCAAACAATGATAGAGGCAAGTCAAATTGGGGTACAATACATACATATATAACAAATAATAGCCTTCTTCACATATCCAAAACAAATTTCAAATGATTGCACACGAGGTATGATTTTCATACACCCACAGTGTATTGGGAGATTTTCACGACTCCGAAGCTAGGGCTTAGAGCAACCACAATTAATAATTTAACAACTGTAGGCTATAATCAAGTGAGCACTAAGATATTAGATCATCTACCATGGGCATTTGTCATTTGAAAAATGTGATGGCCGAAACATGATTCCAATAGTACTAAGTTCACCACGATATACCTGCAAACCTGATTGGATAAACTTGTCTTAGTTGGCTGTTTCCAAGGCCGTCTCAACATCTTTCACCATTGAATGTATGCTATGCGCTATTAAATCCAAGTCAAGGGGTGGCATCTTGTAATCGACAACTCAAGCTAGATATGGAGCAAGAAGTTCAGACCCAGTCTGAAGGCTTCATCGGACTTTTGTGAGGGCATACGCATACGTGAAGCGAAAAACAGATGCATTTACTGTTAAAGATCGCAGGGAAGAATTGTACAAGAAATTGGCAAAATTAAAAAGTTTATGACTGAATTGGCAAATATACAATAGATTTAAAAATTTTTGAGTAATTCTCCCCCGACAAACCTATCTACATGGTTCTATAAAATCCTCATTAATAACTTATTAAAACTAAAAGAAAAAGTTTCAATAGATCTAGCAACGAGGTAAAGGTATAGTTGGTCATTCACTTTAGTTTCAATTTCCTTTCCTTTCTTTTGCTGATGCTTTTATTGATTTCGCAGACGTACCATTTTCTTTTCTTTTTTTCTTTGGAGACTAAAGGCTGCGCATGACAATATTTCTGTTTTATAATTTTTGTTCTAGAAATCATTCTGGAATATGTTTGAAATAGAAATCTGTTTGGTAACGCAATTTTATTTTTCTATTTCTAAAACAAATTTTTGTTCCAAAAATCATTCCGAAACAAAAACCAGAAATTAAAATTTTCAACTTCTTGATTTCTAGAATAGAAATCGAAAATTTTCTCTCTCCTCTCTCTTCATGACTCACTCTCCTCTCTCTCTCAACTCCCTGTCGATCGCCAATGTTGCCCGCCCGCCTACCCACTGCCACCACCGCCACTGGCCATTCGCCACCGAAAACACCGTTGCCGCCACCCTTACTGCTCGTCACCCACCGCCGCCCGCTGATCGCTGCCACCTACCGCTGCCGCCGTCCATTGCCTACCATCAATAGTCGATCATCGCTGATTGTCGCCTATCAACCGCCATTGGTTGCCCTCGCCACTCGCCTTCCGCCACCGGTCGCTACCATTGCCCGCCGGTCACCATCGACCATCACCCGCTGCCCGCCACTGATTGCCGCCGATTGACGCCATCGACTGCCTTGCCAATCACCGCAACCCTCATCGCCCACCACGTGCCTTTTGTCGCCAATCATCGCCACTGTTTGCCGGCTGCCACCTCTAGTCGCCGTCACCATCTACCGCCCATCGAACCTGCTGTCCATTGCTGCCCGGCACCATCAGGGAAATAGAACTTTTATGTTGTTATCAAATGAATTTCTATTCCGAGAATAGGAATTTTGTCTCATTATCAAACGCGTTTCTCTACTCAAAAAATGATTTTTAGAACAAAAATTGACTTTTTGAACAGAAATTTTTTCATGCGCACCCTAAAATTGGATTGATGTGATATAGTATAATTAGTATTTCTCAATTAGTTGGTGGTGGCCTTCTTCTTTATTGATGAAAAAGCATAATAATCGAGGTACAACATTTAATTTTGATGACATCATTTAAGTTTTAACAAGATAAGCAAACTAATTTAAATGTTGTCTTTGAATTATCGCAATCGATGCTCAGGGCCTACGAGGACGAAGTGATGGTGCAACACCCCATCACCTACGTCCCCAGCCTCTATGAGATCTTCGGCGAGATCCTCATCAGTTCCGCCAACAACAAGCAGCGCGGCCGCGAGGATAGATTTCATGAAGGTGACCGTCGATGAGGAGAAGAATTCCATTTCGCTTCGCCAAATCTCTTTTGGAGTTACAGTGCTGGATTTAATTTCTTATCCTCTCTGGACAGAATAACTTGCGATTACCATTGAAGGTTTTCTTTGAATAAGTTGGTCGGCTATATTGAATCCACTGTCCAAACATCTCAGTTCTGCCTCTGTTACTCTAGGAAATTGCGGTTTCCCTAAGTCAATTGATCTTGCTGTTACATATGTGAGATGAACTGAGAAACCGGATGGAAGCAATTAGACAACGTGGAAAATGCTCTCCTATAACACATCTTAGACTCTTATAAATACGTTTCTAGACAATTGCATTGCCCCAGGTGATAAGAGTGAATTGGTCTTTCAAGATTTCACCTAAATGGCTTTGTTATTTTTTTCGCCTGTTGGTTGCTTAGAAATAGAATTTGTTGGAAATAGAAAAGAGTTCCACTGAATAGGGATAAATCTCCTCTGTAGATGCTATTAGTGTATAAGCTTGCAAACATTTTCAACTGCTGCTAATGTAAGAAAACCAAGGGTGCTTTTCTAGTTTCTCAATCATGATATCGTTGTAAATAGACCTATCAAACGGGTTGGTTGGGTCAGGTTTGAATCTGGTTGAAAATGGCCAGATCCATATTGACCTATTTAACTCGTTTTAACCCATCTCTATGTAAAACAAATTTAGCGACTCAACTCATATTGTTAAAATACTTCATATTAAATTCAATTTAGAAAAACTTGTTTTTTATAAATTTTTTAAATATATATATTGGTAAAACACTGTGGACAAATTTTATAACTAAAAAATAATCTGATTTTTTAAATATTTTCTTTTTCTTTTTCTACTGCGAGAGTCGCTGAAACCAACAATCTAGACACTCCCAAGATGCTTCGCGAAATACTCAGATTCTTTGTTTTCTGACACAATACTATTCCTCTTTATCATAGTACTGATCGATGGTCATCCATATACCGGCGTACTAAGACTGAGTAACTTAAAAGTTGGATGTGCATAACATCACGATATTGATCATGTTGATGAGGAAATCCCTAAAATTTGTTGATTAAATAATCTCTTCACTATAACTAATTTGATATGATTGCTCTTTCACCTAATTTTCTTTTTAGGCAAAACTAGATTGAATATGACATATCGGTGACTATTGTCGTGACTCCTAGAATCAGTTTGTTTGATCTGTGCTGTAACATAGCTTTAAATCTTGATGGTCAATTTTTTTTTTCTCTTTCCACTAATTCTTCGATGATCAGAACGAGAGATGTACAACCTCAATCTCTCAAAGTGTTACGTATGTATACTTCCAGTTTGAGATTTTTTGTGGTATTAACTCAATTTAACGGAAACTAATAGAGGGTAAGTTTGTCACAGGTATACCGATTTGAGGTAAATTTGTCACAAG
Organism: Metrosideros polymorpha var. glaberrima; assembly: GCA_001662345.2. Classification (NCBI taxonomy): domain Eukaryota; kingdom Viridiplantae; phylum Streptophyta; class Magnoliopsida; order Myrtales; family Myrtaceae; genus Metrosideros; species Metrosideros polymorpha. The sequence goes on from BCNH02000003.1 coordinate 16,475,156, forward strand.
TGTACCAATTTAGAGTTTTTCATGGTATTAACCCTATTTGAAAATTTCCCTAGCTTAATTGTCAAGTGGTCTCAAAGGAAAATCATATACGAACACAACCAGAATGGATCATTGATATCTTTAAATTTCCCTTTATATCCTCAATTTCAGCGCTTCATTTTCCCTATCGACCTAGAGCATACGAAGTTAGAATATTCAAACTATGTTTGAATTTCTTTGCCATCAAATTTGAAGACGTGTAAATATCGAGTGTGCCACTCTTTTGGGACTTCATCTTTTAAAACCATATATCGAAATTTTTATTCGCTTATCCATTGTCAATCGTTTGTTTAACCTATACGTAAGGAACACGACTATCACTGTTGATTACCTAGTTATAAAATACTACAGTGCAATCAATGGCAACGCTCCAAATCGATCTATTTTGCATCGTTGGAAATTTTCAAGACCGTCAAAAAGTCAAATACTCAATAGTATGAAGCCATTTTATTAAGAGAAAAATTCCCTTTTATGTTTGATTCCCCTCCTCCTAGACACACAAACTCACATCCATTAATGGTCCTCCTATCGAACACATTTACATACACCACCTAAAATGACGAGATGAGTCCCAACAGGACACTCTGCAATACCACAATCTACTGCCCGATTAGCCGAGACATCCTGGCCCTTTGTTGGAACTATTTCAGCATGAGAGGACAAGACCTTAAAAGAAGAAAAATGTGGAGAACTCATTAGTGCAGCTCTACGTTTAAAAATGATAATAGTACAGAGATGAGAGAAACCTACTGAATTTGCACCAATAGAATGACCATTGTGCTGAGCTTGGCTTGACCCTTCTCCATTTCCAAGTATATTGGCTTGATTGTCTGAGGTATGATTGTGTAGAGAGCCTTTTAGGATTATAGAGGGGAAATTGGGCTTGATTATTAGAAACGATTGTGGAAGATATGTGTTGTGTCCATTGAAGTGGGTTTATATAGATGTCTAAAGTTTATTATTTTTGGAGTTTGAGTAAATGCAAGATTCAAAAAAGTGAATAATAATTTATTTGCTACATATTAATATTCAGCTGCTGATATACTTACTGATGCTTTTTTATTACCTTTATTTGACGGGTCTCCATCAAAATGCACGTTTGCTTTATTAGGTAAGACAATAAATACTTGTGGTATACAATTGAATAATTCGAGATTCTCCTACCATAATTTGAGCATTTCTTGGAGTTAATCGAATGAATTTACTTCTTCTTTTTTTTATAGAAATGAGGGCAAAGCCTCAAAGTTACACCATTACTCTCCTCATAAAATTTGATACTATCTTATCTCCTATCAACAAAGGAAGTAAATCTCTCGATGGCCTATCTAATGCTAGAGTGTTATCTACATAAGATGACTGCAGTATCCAATTTGATAAGCAATCTGCACATGAGTTTCCTTCCCTAAAAGGATGCACGATTTTGACCCGTTGCAAAATACTCTTAACATTGTCCTAATCTGAGAAAGGAAAATGTCACCAAAATTGAGAGAGGGAGTTGATTTCTAAAGAAGCGAAATAGCCACCAGCGAGTCCAACTCTACAATAAGTTTGCCAATGCCAAACGAGATGGCCATTTCAAGACCCAAATATATGCCTCGAAGTTCTACTTTGAGTGAGGAGTACAATGACATCTGAAATTTTCTATGTTCGATGATATTATTTATGATGTGAAGTTAAGTATTAATCAATTAGGATTTTTGGATGGCACATATGAAATCTCAAGTGGATCATTAAATTTGCGATGTACGAAAAATGCGAAGGATGATTTTCAATTAGGAGTTTCACGATATTCAATTTTGTCAATTCGGTAAGTCGTCCTTTCTTATAAAATATGAAGAATGTAAAAATAGCAGAAACAAAAAAAATAGATAAATAGACAAATTAACAAATAATAACAATTATTAGAGAATAATATTAGAAGAATGGTAGTGTTAAAAGGCAAAAAAAAGGAGAGAGAGAGAGAGAGAGAGAGAGAGAGAGAGAGAGAGAGAGAGAGAGAGAGAGAGGCTTTTATGATTCACGGCCCAATTTATACAAAATTTCGCTTCAGCCCAGCCTTTCCCTGCGCCTCTCTCGTCTTCTCTGCACCCCCACACAAACCAGCCGTAGAGGGGGCGTCTGTAGAGGGAGGCACTAAAGGCAGAGGCCCTGGCAGACAAGGGAGAGCAAGAGGGAGGGAGAGAGAGACCCGAGAGCGAAAGAGAGACCGAGAGAGAAAAGGGGTCGTTCTGGGAAGATTACAGAGAGAGAACGAGAGGCGAAGGAGTGAAAGAGAGAGACCAGAGACCGTGAGAGAGAGAGAGAGGGAGGTCTCTCGGTTCCATTCCTCGGCGCTTCAACATCGAGGCTCGCTCTGGAACTTCCCGACTCCGCCCTTCTTTTACCGCCGCCCGTCGACGCCGCTCCGACAGCTTCCGACAACTTTCGCTGAGCCAGGTAGCATGTCCACCCTGTTTTTCCCTGTTTCGGCCAAACCGGACCGAGACTCGCCATTCTCCGGTTCGTACGTGTCTGTGCTTTGAGTGGGTCTTCCCCTGTTGCCTTTGTATGCTGATCGTTGATCGTGTTTTTTTTTTTTTAAAGCCTGGGTACGAGCCCGAGTCCTCAATAACTCGGTGATCTCCCCTCGATCGACGCCTACTGGGCGTTCGATGAAATGACCCAAAGACGAGTCCGTGAGAATGGCGTCTGTTCTGCCAAGTCTGAAGACCCCTAGCATATTTTCATATCATTGATGGATTGCTTGGTCATTAGGCGTTTTTCTTTCTGGATTTTCATCACCATTGTTGCCTTGTTCCGCCTGTTTTTTTTTTCTTTTCGTCGCCCCTCGATGGCATCCAGTGGTGGTCGTTGACAGGGAAACAGCCCGCCTCGCTCGCTAGACTCGTGGCTCCGCGAGGCGACTGTGTGGGTCGTCACATTAAGAAACAAGTTTTTCTGGAAGACTTCCCCTGAAACAAAGTTCTCTAACCAAATCGCTACCTTTGAGTTTACTTCAATACTGGGGAAATGCTGGGTGAAATCATATAAACATATGCAATCCAATCTGACGTGAATATTTCATTTTTTTGAAGTTTGTCCTTTCTAATACGAGATGTGAAGTGCTGTTTGTGCGAGTGAATATACTAGAATGTTAGGGACGAGAAGCATTTTATTGGGACACTGAAAGAGGTTATGTCAGGGGGCTCATTCTTTGCATCTGCAACAAATAAGACAAACGAAAAGAAAATGTGAAGGGAGGTGGTGGCAACAACTTGAGGCAAACCCGAAACCGAGAAATTCGGTCCACTGTTTTCCATATTGTTATTGCTACTCTCATGCTTTTGGCTCCCGTTGCTGACCGGAAAGAGTGCACTTTATTAGAGATTGTTATTTTCTCCTGAGGATTCAGCATTGATTGAGTTATTGGTGCAAATAGTATATTGAAAAAAGGCAGGAACTGATCTGGTTTGGACACCATTTTGTGGTCAAATGCCGATAATTATTTCTCCTCGTCCTCAGAAGTATTTTGTGGATAAACTCGGTAGATAATGGTCTGGCAGAAAATACCTAACAGACTGGAGTTTTACTGAAGGAAATCAATCTTGGATTTCTGGTCGTTACTCCAGTCATTAACTTTTGTAAAATAGCTAAAGCATATATGTGGATGTATTGGATGCTAGCTCTGCACATACATAGATCATGGCATATTTTCTACCAGGAAAACGATTTAACAATCCCAAAGTTAATTAAATGCTTAGAGCCTAGAGGAAAGCTATCACTTGAACGTGTCCCTTTCTACTAAAATGGTTTATGCAGATGCGGGAATTTCAGTAGAGCATGTTGATTTTCATATTAACTTCAGTTACCAGTTCAAAGATTTTTGGTCTTCGGTTTATCGTCCGACGGAGATACTTTATTTGTTGTCGGGCGATCAAGCTAGCGCAATTATGAGAGCTACTTTCTAATTATTGGGGCTTTCACCCTCTTTTATACCCAAAAGGGAAAAGAAGAAAGAATCAATGGGATACAGAACTACTATTAGCTACAATCCTAATTTTGCTCAAGACGGAGAGGTTTTTGTCATTTGAAACTGACCTAAATTATCTTCATCGCTTCAGCTGCATATACTTTACAGTTTTTCACTCTGACCGATAACTATGAAATCCTGACCTGGCTCAAGGAAGATCTTTGGCTTTCCTCTTTCCTATGCATGACTTGTGGTGTTGCTTGCTGCGTAGAATATCGGCACCCTTGTTTCTTCAACCGATGAGTTTTGGTTATAGTTCGGTGAATACATTGGTTCTTCTGCTGTCATATATTTGCTTCGAGTTGTATTTTCAGCTGCACTTTTTTGTCTCCTGCTTCTCAGTCAAATGTTTATTAGTATGGTATCCATTACTTTAGAAATAATCACTGTGGCATGGGTTTAATTAAATAAACTTGATTCGAAAGGAAGATCTGCATCTGAATTGATTGCTCTATTCAGTGTCTCAGGATATATGAAGACGACTGTAGATGGAAGAAACGTGCAAAGAACCAGAATTAAACTTGTTGTCGACAGGGGTGCATGTCTTGCCTGGAGAACCAGCTATAGTAATTAATGGGGCGCCAAAGTCGAACTCTAGCAATGGCCCTCCTGCTTTTTCTGATTACAAGCATGGGGCGAAGTTACCCAGATTCCAAGGTTTTGGTGAATGGATAGAAGGGAGAGAAGTTTGGAAACTTTTTGAAGGGCGATATTTTTCTGGTACTGTTGTGCAGTTAGATAAGGAAACCGGCTGGTACAGGGTGGTCTATGAAGACGGCGACTCCAAAGATCTTGAGTGGCATGAACTGGAAGATATTCTACTTCCTTTGGACATCGCGGTTCCTCTGAAATCATTGGCACTAAAGGTCATCAGGAAGGCCCAGAAAGCCATTAACAAAAGTCAAAGGAGCTTGATGCCGTATCAAAAAGTTAAGGCCTCTAATACAGGAACAAGGTGAAGATAAGTGAGGGTGGCCGAGGAAGCTGGTCGCCGGATTCATACCTTCTGAGTGCAGACGCCTTAGTACCGCGGATCGGCCAAAGGATGGTAAAAGTACCCTAGGAATATGAACGAACCGTAAATGATTTTGTGCCCCAATTATTTCACTCCCTATCTTCGGGTGTCATTTTGCTTCAAATCTCATCTTTGTTAAATCGATATGAACAGATACTACACTAGATCTTGACCAGAAGGCCGAGAAAGGTATCTGCCTGTCTTTCTTCTCTTCGCTGCGGATCATCCAAGAAAGAAGGTGCCCAAAAAAATTTACCCACTTCTGGATTTGTCTGTCTCTTCATTTGGTGGAGGTGCCCACCTAATTATCTGCGTTCAGAATTAGAAAACTCCAGTTTCATGACTGTGCGATTCACTTAGAATGTCTTTTGCCAGTTTACTTTTCTGAGTGGCTGCTAAGCGAATGACATCCACCACCTATATCACTTCAACAGGAAAGGTACTGTGTGTAAGGTGTAACATTAGAGAATTTATTCGCAAGTCATTCCAAGTGGGAATGCATTGTCGGGCCACTGATGTTCGATTCGTTCATCGACAATCGATCGATTTCCTTCGAACGAATCATACGAAATGGATATGTTACCAGAAATTCAAACTCTTATAAGAAAGAGAGAGACGGAGACAGAGACATTACACTTTGGAGATTGAAATATTGACATGTTACAATGAAATCACCTATGTGAAATCACCTTGCATTTTTAAAGTGTATTTGATGAGTCATGGTAAGTGCTTTGAGTGCACTATTTGAATATTTTTCAAAGTGTTCCTCGCGTGTTCAGGCTAAATTTCCATCGAGGTTTTGTTTGTTTCGCTGAAAATGATTGCTGGAAATTCATTTGTCATATTCTAATGTTTGGTTATCGAAAAATGGAAAATTATTTACAATAAAGGAAATGCACACACTTAAAGAAACAACTCGTCTCGTCCATGCGGACGCTTTTACTCGAAGAACCTGTCACCGAGATTTTCTTCTCTACTGTTTCTTCTCTTCACAGCAGAATTCGAACTCCACTGTTGTTTCATCTTTTTTCAGACCAATTTCACAAACCAACTTCATATTCTAACTGAAGTCAGGGGGCTCAACTAAGGCTCCGTTTATTTCATGGAAAATGTGACATTTCTGGAAAATATTTTTCGGAAAGTTATTTTATAGGAAAATGACAATAATTTCTAGTGTTTGGCTGAGACCTAAAAATGAACTGGAAAATATTTGCTATCGTTTGATAAGGAAAATCTTTTTTTTTTATTTTCCTAAATAGACATACACTATTCGGGCGGGAAAACTACCAAAATTTCTAACATGGACGCTAGCCATCATAATGGCATGTCTAGTGCTGATGTAGACAATTTTTTACAATTTTAACAAATAATCGAAATTTTAATAATCTTTTATTTTCTTTTTCTTTTTCTTTCTTCCTCCATCGATCACCAGCCGTCAGGTTACAAAACCTCGACGATTGACCACAGGAGGGCCAGCCTCGAGTGAGGCTTGAGCTCATCCTTGGAAAGACAAGCCTTTTGGATCGTCTCTTCGAGACAAGCCAATTGAAGTTCACGTCCTTGGGTAAAAACCTCTAAACTTGTCCTTGCGAGAGGGTAGGTTGTGACATTCTCGTGAAGCTCTTGAACCTTCTTGTCAATAGTGTCATATCTTCATCACCATCTTCATCTTCTGAAGATGTTTGTTCACGAGCATCATCAAGATTAGGCTATTTCTTTCCTACCTTTGGAGTTACTTTCCTCATTCAAGTGTTTAGCTTCATAAGACATCCGCATGCCCATCAGCTCGTCCATTGAAATGGGTTGGATCCTCATCATTTCTCGAACTGAAGTCTTTACGTGGTTCCATTCCTTTGAAAGTGCTCTTAGCAGCTTGTTCACCTTTTCTCTGTCTATGTAGATTTGTCCTTGATTTGCATGACCATTTACTATCTCGGTGAATCTTGTGAACATTTGTGTATATTGATTAGCTCATAATTTCTAAGAAGAATTCATCTTTGTCTCCTTTACTCTATCGGTTCCTCTGAATGCAACTAGGAGATTGATCCCAAATTTTCTTAGCTGTTACACAAGAGGAAATTATGTTAAACTCATATACAAATAATACACAGTATAGAAGATATTTAGCTTTAGCATTATTAGCAACTCTGAGCTTCCTCAAGGAGGGCAGCAGTTGCAGCAACAACAGCAGCATCTTAAGCAGTTTCTCCTACGGGTTGTGCAATAGCTCTTGCTTGTACTTCTATGCCTTTTGGAATCACATCCCAAGTAAGGAGATCGGTTGCCTCAATATAAGCTTGCATTCTTTGCTTCCAGTAGTCATAGTTGGTTCCATCAAAGTAAGGCGGCTTGTTAGTTGTTGACGCCTAAATTTTGACTAAACATTTCATTTTAGTAATTAATTTGCATAAAAATCAGGGACCGACCCCGGCCCTTAGCCAAAAGCATATAAACCATTTCATATAGTTTTCATATATTTTTTAATTTAATTTTTACACGCATTACACTCATTTGCATATTTATCGAACCAGAGACGGACGAGCTAAAATGAATTGCACTGAGCCTATGGCGAGAAGCAATTTGGCCGTTTCAACATGTAAATTTCGGCTAGCCCATGTATTGGGCTTGACCGAAATTCATTCAACAAATAGGAGTCAATTTGATGCGATTTAACCCTACAGGGACCAAATTGGGAAGATAATTAAATTTCGGGATCGAATTTGCAAATAACAGAAAGTTAAGGCCTCTGACTTGATCTAATATTGTCTATATAAGCACCGTTCTAGATCGGCAATTCTCATTTAGAATACACATTGAGAAACACTTAGAGAGAAAAAGAGAGGGTGTCGCGGCCGAGTCCCTTGACGACCGCAACCTCGCCAGCCCCCTTGTAGTTGACGCTCATGCCTTACCACTAGCGCTGCTTCTCCGTCCATGACATTGCTGCTACTGATCCCTTGACGGTCCCGTGACGTTGTTGCCCTCTCCAGGACGCCAAGCCAGACGCAAAGCCAATCTCTGTGCCCTGCGCAGCCGCTTGACTACGTTGTTGTGTTCGAGTTTTTCCTGCGGCTGCATGCTATTACCTCCAACGTGCAGCCACGCTTCCTCGACGACAAAGCAGTCCCAACGCGCCAGGTCACCTCCTGTTGATTGATTACCAACGGAATCTAGCACCTCACCACCACGAGCAACATAAGCCGAGTCAACAACACCCACCGAGAAACCAACGTTTCCAAGCAGAAGGTTGGGGACCGTGAGTTCAAGAGTCAAAGGAAGCATCTTGACGAGAGAATTCTAGAGGAGAAAAGACCACAAGAAGGAAGGTGGCCCTTGGAGATTTCAGTTGGAGAAAGCAACGTGACATCCGCAAATCAAGGACACGTCTATCGTCGCTCTTCAGAACCAGCCATGATTTCCTCTGCGCGAACTGACGTCCATCCAAGAACCACCACGAACATCCATCATACCGAGCCATGAGTCCTCAGACAAATCGTTCACCGTCCTAGCCGTTTCTCAATTTCGATCCGATTTGGGTCTGTTTGAATTAGGAAAGTTACTTCAAGATAAGGTAAAATTCTGATTTTTTATTATTTGGTATTATCATGTTTCCTAATTTGGATTCTGTTGCATATCTAATATTATATACAAATTTTGTTGCCTAAACTAAAGATGTAGATCCTATGGATATGGTAATATTGCGTTAGTAATAATGTAATATTACCTTATAGATAATTAGGCACTTATCTATAGGTAATTTGTTGTTTTTTATTTTATTTTGCATTTTATGTCGTATTTATCTTTATGATTGTGATTTTTTTTTTTTTGGAGATTGTGGTTTAATTTGCATATTAATAAATAATTTTGCCTATAAGACATGCTCCCTATGTGCCTTGCCCGAAGGAATATGTGCAATAGGGTAATATCTGACTTTAATTCAAAAGTATGATTGTGCCTACATATGGAAATTATATATCACATACTCGATTTTGAGGATTGAATTGATAATTCCAAAATAGAATTTCAAAATATGCCCTATGTATTAGGGACTATGGTTATTCTATATTATAATTCACTTTCTGGCCCCAATTTAGGGGATGATGTGAATTAAAATTGAAATTTCGGAAATAAAAGGTGTATTATAGGCAAAATTAATTATTTTTGTTCAAATTCTTTGTTTTATCTAATTTAATCAATTTAAAAAAATATATCTAAAAAATGTTTCATTTATTTTCTGAAGTAAACCATTTTTTTATTCACTTTTCCATGAAAAATAACACTTAGTATAATTTAGGACTTTGAAAAATCAATTTCTTAAATTATATTGGATGTTATTTACTTTAAGATAGCTTTTCGTTCCTTTTTTTTTCTCTAAATTCGAAAATCCATTAAAAAAAAAAAACGTGGTTCATGTTGCATATCATATAGTTTATTTTGCATAATTATCACATCATTTTGTCATGTCATATAGAGTAATTGCAGTAGTATTGCATTTAATAAGAGAAAACCCTAAAAAAAATTAATCCACATCGCCTATCAAATGATTTACATGAAAAATTGGTATCGAAAGGGCGTTAATTAAAATATTAACGTAATCAAGTCCTCGAACCCTATTTGGATTTCGCTGTCGATACCTAAATTTTGACCGCATTTTAGGATTAATTTATAATTTATTTCAGTAATTAATTGGCATAAAAATTAGGGGTCAACCCGGCCCTAGCAAAAAATATTTAAATTAATTGCATTAGTTTTCATATAGGTTTATAATTATTTTTCAGCATATTAGATTTTCATGCATTTGCATTTAATCGGATCGGGTGGCTAAATCGAACTGAAATTGGACATGCAAACTTGGCTAAAACACATTGCAAATTCGGGCCACGTCATAAGGAGAGGGCTGCCGATTTTTAGGAGGTTTATGGCCTAAATTGAGCTTAATTCAACCGGCTTTAATTAAAATTTGGAAAAAGCCTTTTAAACATTAAAAAGTCCATAATTAATTAAGAAAAAGGTTAAAATTAAGTCGTGATAGACAATAAGCGCATGAAAAGGGCTAAATTTCGACCAAGACCATCAAGTGGACTGGCCGAACCATCAAGGGCCAAATTGAAAAGAAAAAAACCCGTTGGGGCCAATTGCAAATATTAGAAAGTTTGGGGGCAAAAGTGCAAATATCCAAAAAAAAAATGCGAAAACCCTCGAGACACCTATATAAAAATTATTATGTCTCTAAAACAAGGGGTAACGTTCATTATTCTCCAAGAAAAGATTAGAAAATTCGAGTAAAGAGAGAGAGAGAGAGAGAGAGAGAGAGGTCGGCCACCCCTTTTGCTGAACCTCCTTGCCACTGTTACACTGCCCTCTTCAAAGTTCCTCCAGCCTCCAACCACCCATCAACGCAAAGCTCTTGCAACTTACTTCGCATACATATAATTATTTCAGCCTGAGGAACCACCGGCACGGAAAACCGAGCTCGAGAAACACCCCCCCCCAGTCACTGTTTTGTCCAGAAATTTCAAAAAAACTGAACTGGCAAGCCTACTTCTGAGCCCTGCACCAAGCAGATTCTGGCACCTCCGAGGCCCATGAGGTATCATAACGAAGCCTGAGTGAAGCTCTCGATAACCGTACAAACCGTTTTGAAATCCTATTTTGGTATTATCAATCCAATCCATAAGATCGAAGATGTAATATATAATGTCCATGAAGCATCCGATCATCCTAGTCTTTTTTAGTGTTGTTAAGCTCGGAACTAAATCTTTGGGTAGTTTGACAGCTAACAGGCAGTCCCTTAGGAGCTTGAACATGAGTTCGCTTAATGTGGAATAGCATATCTGCTGCAAACTGACCTAGTTTTCCCTGGCTCTGGGTTTAGGCCCCCTCATTGGTATCAGAGCCGATGATTTTGTGCTTATTTGGTCTGTTTCATGCGCTTAGACGGTGATTATCTAGTGCTGCGAAGATTTCTCAATTATGGAAATCTAAAATACTACTCATGTACTCCTAAATGCTACTATTACCCCATCTTCTTCCTCTCCCCTCTCAGAATTTCATACCTCCAACGTCTCTAAAATTGACTATCTTTATGAAGTCTCCCTTAGTGATGAAACTAAGATTTTTGAAACCCAACTTCCTCTTATGAACCTATACTCTGTTTTTGCCAAACCTTCTTCCTCCTCTTCCATCCGCTCTATAAGACAGTTGATCCGTTATACTCCTAAAAATGTTAAAAAGTATGTCCAGTTTTCCAAGTTCGACTAACATCCCATTCTAGCTACTGAGCAAAAGTACTTTGTTACTCTCCAGATCCCAGCAGACTTCCCCAAACAATGGATCCAGCAAGGCTATACCCATCTCCACTATGGTGCTGTTCGGCTCTTACTCGCCAGTGGTGGCGAGAATAGCTCTTATGGATACTCGGTTCTTAGAATACTAGTATGCCTACATAGGCATAGTTCAAACTACTTTGAATGCTGGGACATTCTTTATAACCTTGTACCCCAGTTTCAATGTTGCTCTTTCAGATCCGCAGTTACTTTCTCTCCTAAAAGTGCAACTTCAGCTCACCGGTGCACCCCAGACTACTAATTCTATTGCCGTAACACTCCATTACCAGATAGTCTACAGAGTTTAGAACCATGCTCTAAACTTGAATTTCCAGAATGGAAATGAAGATGCCTTGTTTATATCCATGCAAAATGACCAAGCCTCTTACATCCATATTCCTCGACAAATCCACAAGGAACAGTTAGCCAAGCTTCTTCTTGAAACTTGGATTACCAACTATGAAAAGCTTCATCAGAGCAACAAGCCACTCCAGTCTACTGATTCTGAGTTCATCAGAAAAAAGGATGGTACTGTTACCATCAAGTTCAAAAAAGATAAAGAAGAAGCTTCTTTAGTCTTTCAAACTTAATTCATAATTAAACCATGTGTTCCAAATCTAGTCCCAAAAGAACCAGATCCTAAAAAACTCGTTCAGTTCTTCAAAGGTGATGGACATCCTGTTCATCGTTATAAAGACCCATCTGGTCATTATTTTTGGGATCCTTTCTACCAGTAGTGCTCTTCATGCACTAACTCTCCCGATGAGGTAAATCCAACCACATAGATTAGGCGACGAAAAAAGCCTCCAAAAGATTCATTGTATCAAAAGTTTTTAAATGGATATCCTACTGTTGACACTCTTGGAGAAAATGACAAATATCAATTTGTTGTTTCCTATTCTCCATCCTCATCCCTAGAAATATCTCCATCACTACCCTCATCACCCTCATCTTCTCCACCTTCACCCCCTCACAAAAAACAAGCAATTTCTTCCTTTTATAAACCCATCCTCAAGTGGGTAAAAAAGAATTCTTATCCTCTTGATATTCTAGCTGAAACACCTGTTTCTCTAAAACCACATTCCTTCTTAGGAATGTTCAGTGAGGCAGATTTTCCGCCTCTAAATCCATCAGAAAGTTCAACCTCAAAACTTTCCTTTCCTACCATTGAGGAATTTACTAATCCTCAACGAAGATATCTTTATGCTCATAAGATATCCTCACCAATTAAAGTAGACGAACGTGGAAGACAGAAAAGAATTTCTGTTGCAGAAGTTGTCTTAAATTGGCAGTCAGAAACTCTTCTGGCACACAATGATGCTTTAAAAAAAATCGACTCACGCGTCATCAATGTACATCAAGATCTCAAAAGATATGATGAAAGTACCAAGAAGATGCTTTCAGATTTCCAAAAAAGGCTTCATGCCTTGAAATCAGGCCAGCGTATTGGATATCATCATCTTGAAAGTCCAAAAGATAAAATAGAAAAACTTCGAAGGCAAATTGCACTCCTTGAAGAATGAACTTTTAAACCTTTAGATTTATTCTCTATTCCAAGACAGGAATATCATCCTCCACAACCGCAAAATTCTCCAGTATTTGCTGCTGCAGTTGCTCAGGCCGAAGCTGAAACGTCTACTTGAAGAGATCGAAGTGAGATGACAAGCATGCGTGACCAAATTCGAGAAATGGAACGCCTTCATAAAGAACGAGGAAAGGCTAAAGCTTTAGCTCAACATTCCAAAGAACTTGAACCTTAGCTCATGATCTCAAATCCTCTTGAATCCTTTCTTTGAACTTGAGCATCCAACAAAAAGAAGAGACAGAAACAAAACAAGAATGTTCTGAGATATTACAGCAACCTCTTTAGGTTACAAATCTTTCTTATCTTTTTGAATCTGACTCATCCTCTTCTTCGATTCCTCCTGTTGAATCTTTCCATACACAGTTTATCACATCTTCCATTTTTATGGGTGATGAAAAAGATGATGACATCATGTCTGAATCTGAAGTTATTCAACCTCCTAATCCAACTACAATTCTAAATCCTTCTTCCAATCAACTTTTTACACTTGATGATATACCATATTCTAAGTGGCCAGAAAGGGTAGAGAATTTTCATTCTTGATTGAATACCAGAGCTCTTACTGTCCATAGTAGATATGACATTCTCCTTGAGTTTGTCACAAAATTCACTAGTAGCCTTAAACACTGGTGGCAATCGATTTCTGATTCTGATCAAATGGCCTTTTACTCTTCCCTGATTTTATCCAATCTATTCAGGTCATTTACCAGTACTTCATAGGAAAACCAACCGATCTACTTGAGCTCAAAAGAAGAAAGTATTTTGATAGAAAATGTTGTTCCCTCTAGAAAAGACATATAGATAAACATTATGCTGCAATGACCAAACTCTTTTATGGTCTTGGAGCTGACCCAAATCTGAAATAAGTTTTCTTGAATTCTGTCCCTAAGGGACTCTTTTAATAAGTAAAAAGGAATTTTCTTAACAAAGGCAAAAAAAAATAGCTGATATCCCTCTTGGGGAATTTCAGTAAGAGATCCATCTTTGCCTTGATGACTTGTGCCTCAAACGATAAATGATCAATAATTATCTCAAGGATAATAGAGAACTTGATAGTGCATGCTCCCGCTAGTATCTCAAGATCAAATGTCCAAAAGATTGTAATGGCTCTTCTTGCGGAAACCATTCTAGGAATAAAAGACATAAAAAAATACTATGAAAAGAAGTCCAGACACAAATCCAAGCACTTCAAAAGAAAAAAGAAATAGAGATTTCTCAAGAAAAGACGAAATACTCAAGATCGCAAGAAATCATATCGCTGCTTCATCTACAACAAAACGGGACACTTGCCAAAGATTGTTCCCAAGCAAAGAAATGTCAGAATCGTCTCATACATCACATTGAGCTTGAAACGGGTATTTCTCTCGAGAATGATGATGTAGAGTCCTTATTCTCTATGGATGAAAGTCCAACAGAACAAACCCTTTGTGTTATCCCTTATTACCAAATCCCCAGCCAATCTCATTGCCCTCATTTCCCTGTGAAAATCTTTACCTCCAAATTTGCTAAACCCATTTCAGTTATTGCTCTCATAGATATTGGTGCTAGTTCATCCATCCTAGACACGAACATATTTCCTAAAGAATATTGGACTTCCTGTGTTCGGTATTTCAATTCAGCTTCCGGAAATACTTTTTTCACAAAAGTACATACTATACCAGTAACTATCCAGTTTTTCCCTCAGTATTCTATAAATACTAAAGTTCTTAGATCTAACCTTCCCAACAAAGACCTGATCATTGGGTGGGATATTATGACTCAACTCCCTCATCTTCGAATCATTCCTAGAAGAGGTCTTGCGTATAAAAATCAATTCTCTGAATTTGTTAATATATAAAGACTCTTTTCCATCCAGATGAGTCTGCTAGACCCAATCATGCAAAAGTTGTTAGAATCGTGCTTAGAAAATCATTCTGAATTCATCCAGAAATGTTCTCATCCTTAGAAGAACTAGTCAATACAATAGTCTTAACAGCCCTTGGCATCGATGAAGATGGAAGATCTCATTGATCGCAACCTCACGTGTCGAAGCATCTTGGTATCTTCACTAAAGATGGTCAACCCAACCGATAATCAGCATTGATGATAATGCTCTCAAATTAAAGGTGTGATATATCAGGTTTGATAATTGTAAGTTATGCAAGACAATATGATTGTTGTGGGTTTGGAAAAGAGCCGTTCGGGGTTTGAATTTTGCAATAGGAAAATCGGGAAAGCAGTTAGAAAAGCATTATCAGACTTTCAGTGTGACATCCTAAATTTCAACTACCTAGTGAGGACCTTGATCAAATAGCAATTAGCATGAAATTAGCTTAAGTTATGCTATTGAGATTTCTATTCAAAAATTGTCACTGAGTTTCGTAACCTTAAGAGTTAAGAATCCCATTGTCATATTTTGTTTATTACTATGATTTGTTAATTATTCATTAGACGCCACTAGTGAGATGGTCACATATATGTGAATTGTGAAAACTAAACATTTAGTTCCTACCAATGCCGAAAATCACTACAGTCATTGGACAAATTCGGTGCTATATTGAGACAATTTTGGACAAATTCTAGTCTTGGCCGGTTACCCTACAAATTTAGCTTTAAATTTTTATAAATTTCCACTTAATGATTACAATAGCTCATCATTACTTGCCGCCCCACCCTCACCAATTAGCTTTCATGCAAGAAGAGTATTGGACAAGCCAATCTCTCTCCCTCTTCCTTCTTAGTCGACCGACCCTCCCTTACTCTCCACTCTCTCTCTCTCACTCACTTTCATTTTCTCTCAAAAACCCCTCTCGAGAAGTGCTCGAGATGGAAGAATTGGGAATGCTTGCATTAAGAGATTTCGATTTAGTTATTCAAGGCAAGAGAAACTTCTAAATACTACTCTCTATGATCTTCTTGTTGCCTAATTTGAGGTTGTCTTTGTTTGTGATTGTGTGATTCTGGTTATGTGTGGGCGATTTGCTGAGTTTGTTGTGAAAATGGTCTTGCGTGTGAGTGATATACTGACTTGGGTTGATGGCTAAATTTTTTTGTAAGGATTCCTCAAGAAATTTGCAAAATCGTGGGTTGAGTTGGTGATTTCCAGTTTTCGAAGCTTTACTAACCTAACTGTTTTGCTAATTTTGTATGATTCATTGTGTTGTGAATCTTGAAAATTTTCCTTCATAAGAGTTGTTCATAACATTTTAAAATACAATATAATTTAATTTCAGAATTTTATGGATTTAAATGAAGTGCATGATGCCCTTGAACAGTCACAGTTTCAGTGCAGGTTTTGCAAATTCAACTGTGACCTTTCCATGTTTCCAATTTTGTAAGAATTTTTCCCAAATAAATTTCAACATACTTCCTTCATGAAAGTTTTAAAGGATGCCCATTAATATAACATATAAAATTTTCAAAATATTTTGGATCTTTTGGTTCTGTGAAATGATTTTTTCTTTGAATGATTTATTCTAGTCACTGGAGGCCGAAATTTCATCCTGTTTGATTGATTTATTGCAACTCATAAAAATTGATCCAAACTTAGTACCCTTCATGAAAGTTGTTGATCATGATCTTTTCTATAACATACTAAAGTTTCGTGAATTTTTGAATTGATCTACTTGGGTAATGACGGTGAATTTGATTGATGCTCGAAACTATCCCTATTTGAGCATATTTTCGAGTTGTGAGAAAAACTCCCATTTCTGTGTGTTATTTTGAAATACATCCTTGATTAATTTTCGCACTTCAAAATATTGACCTGTAAATTTTTATGATTTTATCTATTTTATTGGCAATTTAATAAATGTCAAAAAGTTGGGAAGTCGAATCTGCCTGGTCGTCATATGTTAGTCAGAATTTGAGATTTTATTTGCTTATGATTCAATGCGAATTAGTGTGGTGCATGTTGATTTGAAATAGCCTTGCATGATAAGATGTGTGGAATGACTACATGGCATATCATATAAGAACATGAATGCAAGAGTGTGGAATTAAGAGATGTGAAAGATACCCATCGGCCAGCGACCCAATGATGCCCCTGCTGTATGGTCATGGGATGTCTCGGGAGTTGAGATGCCCAAGTAAGTAAGTCTTGAAAGTCTGGGTAGCGAACCGGCGTATACTGCGAGTGGGCTGAATAGCGAACTAGTGTATACTAGAGCAGACCGAGTAGCGAACTAGAAGTGATCCATGCGGGCCGATCAGTGGAACGGCGTATACCGCATGCAGGATGGTCAGTACGATAGCGTATACCGCGATAACGAATGCTGAAAAAATTAAAGAAACAAAGCTTAAAACTATGTGTGAATGTGTGAAAGCATAACATACTTCATGTGTCATATAATGTTCGTTGTCCTATAATGTTTGATTCAAATATATATATATGATCATCTTGCTTGTGTATCTTGATGAATGCCTAATGAATATGCTATAATCTTGCCTAGTGCCTAGTTCATTTGATTTGCTTGACTTGAACAAACTCTTTATCAAGTGAATTGATAAAGGTCTGGCTATGGTACTAATAAGTCCTATGAATCAGTGTTACCTTTGAAATTACATGAGTTTTCTTGATTTGAATCTACCTTTTATCAAGACATAAGTGGATCGTATAGCTTAGAGTTTAGATGATTCTTTTGATGGGCATTGCTCATCCTTGTTTTTCGAGATTGTTAGCATGGATAATCTAAGTTCAAGCCGTGCCGAAAGTGATGATGGTAGTAGCAGCCCCAATGAGTACTTTAATCCCGATGAGCTTAGTAGATCGAATATGTAAGGAGGTGCCGTGCCTTATGTGTACATTTATGTATAGTGTCTATATATAGTAAGACACGCTTTTGATTTTAGTAATCCGGCACATATAAGGGTAGGCAACTTTTTGGACCCCCTCTCAGGTATAGATGAAATTGACTTATGTGTTTAAAGTATGGTCTTTTGTGGCATGTCATGTGGTCTTTTGGCAAGTGAAGCTAATGTAGATATAATATATGTAAGTGACTGACCCTGGTATGTAATCAATGGAGATGGTATGATGTTTTTATGTCTTTTGCATTCACATTTGGTTTGGGTATCTTGAGTTTAATTCTCTGTCTTCCTCTTGCACTAATTTAAAGACATAATAAAGATTGAAATTGTGTCACGCTTAGCACTATGGTGTGCCTGAGGCGCCACAACTAGCTAAAAACAAGTGCAGCAGAGCCTATTTTGAGAAAATAGTGCCGACAGTTGAAGCGACAGCAGCAGTAGCATTTCAGCAGTTCTCCCACGCTCTCAACTACTCCAAACGGCTACATTAACTTCCCTAATGATTTCCAACGGCTATTTCAAATTGAGTACGATCACTAACGGATAGCTTGATGAAGTCTCTATACATAGGGAGAGTGAAGCTGCTAGGAAAAGAGAGATATACTCAAAAACTGCATATTGCTCTCTTAAGCTTAAAGTTTCTTTGATTTTTTATTGTATTGCTCTCTTCACTGGTTTTAACCTCACAGTATCTATTAGACGAGTGTACTAGTGTAAGCGCAAGTATGTACATCCCGATAATATGATTTATCTTGAAAGAGAAATGCACCAGCCGATTGTAACTTGGTCTAAAGATTACCTAAGTAGCACTGACACTAACACGTGACACGCGCACAACACGACACGACACGCCGATAAGTCATTTTTAAAAAATAGAAAATTTCGACACGTTGGGACACGTTGTATATTAAATATAAATTTTTATATATACATGATAAATTATCATTTTTTATAATTTTTTTTATTGAAATCCATAAATAAATACATAATATGCAAGAGAAATATAAAAGAGGTATTTTCTTTTTTATGATAATAATGAGTCCATCTCGTGCATATGATCAAGCAAGATAAATCAAGCAAACCACATTCCAACCCCATACTCTAAGCATGGCTCGGTCACTTACCCTTCAAACAAGCACAGCAACTATGCCGACTAGTCTCGACATTGTGAATCAAGCAAGACCTAGTCAACAACATATGAACATGCAATCTTATAAAGGTAGAATTTAGAGATGAAAGATTTGTACACAAACTTGAAACAATCTCACCATACCCAACTCAACCATGTTAAAAGTGAAAATGGTTGAATTTACAACAACTTTCATTCAAAATATAGAGAAATCATTTCACAATCAAATATAACAAAAAGTCATTCCACACGAACAATACACATGTCACCATCAAATATAACAAAAAGTCATTCATCTATATCATGCACTTCTTCTGAAAAAATAACAGACTCCATCTCCGGCTCATCAAGTGAAAGATTTGCAACTTCAAGCACCCCAACATCTTCAAACTTGTCAAATGCATCTCCTCCAATATCCCACATCTTGGTTTCTCCTTCGGTATATTGTGGGCTTTTTCTTGATAGAAAACGAAGGTTGCTATGAATGAAAACCAAATTTTCTGTACGTTTTGGAGTCATTTTATTTTTTCTCACCGAGTGCACAAAAGAGTAAGTACTCCAATTCCTCTCGGCACATGATGAAGAAGAAGGTTGTGCAAGAAGCTTTATGGCTATGCTTTGAAGTGTAGGTACACTTGTACCATGAATAACCCACTAAGCCGTAGGATCCATAGAATACCGATTTTGAATTGAATCAAATTCTTTAAAATCCCCTTTTTTGCACGCAAAATCTATAAACTCCAAATTTACCTTGTTGCACTCATCCAAGTTAGGAAAGTATTTCCTATAGCATTTTTGTCTTTCTTGGTTGATCCCATTATCCTTGTATGGAGAAACTCAAGTAGAATCTTCATTGAGCCATTCATCACTATAGTACCTATGAAATAAAAATAGAAAATTATAATAAGTAAAAGAAGTATTATATTATCATGTCAAAAAAAAAAGATACCAAATAATAAAGTAATAATCTCATACAATTTTAGAACTTACTTAGGATTCAAGGCATATGCCAAGCAATGAAGTGGAATGTTGTTCTTCATCCAACGATCCATAAGAATGATATGAACCACCTCATAAAATGTAGACTTCTCATCTAGCCTTTTTCATTTCATGCTCATATATAACTCTCTTTACTTTTTTTATCATTGAATCCCACATATCATAAACCAAGTGAAGACAAGACTTGTCGGTATCACAAAATCTAAACATGTCATAAATAAGAGTCGTGAAAGAAAGTATATAATCAATTGAATCCCACCAAAAATCATCTAACACCTTATCCTTGACAAACTTGGCCCCCTCTTGATTATCATCTCGATAGACATTCCATTTGTCACAAATAACCATGCTTTGAATACCACTCTTTATTAACTTAAACCTCCTAAGCATCACAATCATTGAAGCAAAACGTGTATCCGCTACGGAAAGCAACTTCAAGTTAACAAACTCATTATATATTGCTAATCTCATGGAATGGTTCATGATGAAATGTTTGATTCGCATAACTTCCCCAACAATCTCAGAAATCCAATTACATTCATCATAAATTACTTGATTGCTCTCCACATTCTTTGCGGCACAAATGTTCTTCAAAGCTAGATTAAGAGTATGCACCACACAAGGCGTCCAAATAATGGATGGAAATTGTTGCTCAATGAGTTGTCCCGTGGCCTTACAATTTGAAGCATTATTTGTAATTATTTGGACCACATTCTCATGTCTAACTTCATTGATAACTTCTTTCAATAAGTTAAAAATGAAATGTCTATCATTTGTTTCTCCCGAACAATCAACCGCTTTTATAAACATAGGTTCTCCATCCGACACCACCATAAAATTAATAAGTGGTCTCCTTTGTGAGTCACTCCATCCATCACTCACAATACTTACACCCTTTTCCCTCCACGTGCTTCTAATAGGTGCACACAACCTATCAATATTTGCCTTTTCTTTTTGTAGCAAAGTAGTCCTCAACAAATTATATTTCGGTAGTACATATCCCGCAATATTATGATTAGTAGCATAAGTGAAAGCAGATTGAAAGTGAGGGTTTCTTACTAGGTTAAACGGCAAGCCCACCGAATAGAACATCCTAGCAATCTCATAATCTAAGTGCTCCCAATGAGTCATGTCGAATGCCTTCTCAATTGATCCTCCACTCCCACTCCCACTTCCAATCTTTCTTTTTTTGAAGTCAAAGAATGAATCCATCCCACCACCACCACCACCACTAATTGAAAATCTAGAAAGGGGCAAAGGTACATTTCTAGGAGCATTACTCAATAACCCCGTATTAACCTCTTGTTCTAATCTTTCCATCTCCAAAAGATCTTTGTATTCTACTTTTCCACATTTTCCAATTCCTTTTCCACCTATCTTCAACAAATGAGCCCTAACTCTCGTGTATGAACTCTTGAAATCCTTACCACAAAATTTGCATTTCCAAGACAAATTTCCCCCCACATCGCCATGATTAGCCAACTTAGTAATATACCTCCACAATGGTTTATTTAACTCTTCAGTGCTAGATGTGGGAGGTTGTGTACCAGAAGTAATACTATTAATGCTTGAAGAAGTCATTCTACAAATACAAAGAAAAAAGCATAATAATATTTAGATCTTTCTCAACAAGACACAATCAAAATTGGCTAACCTAAAGGAGAAAAGCAGAATATGTCACTAACTCCTCTAAAGGAGTCTTTTCATGCTATGTTCAAGAGAAAATCAAAATATGATCATAGGAGAAAATCGTCCAAGAGACACAGCTTAACTTGTTACACTTGCTAAGTTCTAAGGCCATGCTATGAGCTTATGATCATAGCATTAAAGCACATTAAGCAAAAAAGGAGATAGCACAAATCATATAAAAATTGTAGCTCAACAACATAATGACAATCCAAGAAACCTGTAAAAGCAAGTTCTTTTTAGCAATTCTTGAAGGAAAAAAGAGAGGAAAATAATTTCCAATTTACCCTAAACACCATCACAGATGAGCAAACACTATAAATGGGTGTGACCAAGAAAAACATGTCTCTAATACACCATTTAATTAGAACTACACAGGTAATGAATCTGCAGAACTTGTTCGTGGGTTGGTGCCATGTTGATTTGGGTGTCTAGAATCATGTTTAGTGGGTTTTGTCAATGAGCAAAATCTCTGCTCCCACAAAATATAAACCCCACCACACTTGACGCCAACAACTTCATAAACAAATGCATAATCTGCAAATTTTAACATTGTTATATATATTTGTTTTGCTCTCCCTGTCAAATTGCTTATCTATTTTTTGTCCCTATTCTTAAGTTTTTTCTTGTGGAAAAGATCCCATCAACAAAATCAGTCCAACTACAAATGTGCACATTACAATCACACGACTCACACGACCGCAGAACCAAGAGAAGTTTCTTGCACCAGTCAAGCCAAAAACACATGGCGTCACATATACTGATATACATGCATCGTTAGCTACAAAAGTTCAAAAGCAAAGCCTATAGGCTAACACAATCTTTCCCTATTCTAAAAGCAAGAGAAATAAAAACAGGAGAGGGAATCAAAACCTGAACAGTGTGTGGCTCCGTAAGATTAGTCCGATGGCTTCGTGCAAGAGAGAGAGAGCGCTTGTGGGCTGCGGCTTCGCGTGAGAGAGTGAGAGAGAGAGAGAGAGATCGCGATGCCGTACGAGTCGTGAATCGCGATTGTAGAAAGAGGATGAAGAGGAGGATGCTAGGGCTA
Source organism: Metrosideros polymorpha var. glaberrima (assembly GCA_001662345.2). Classification (NCBI taxonomy): domain Eukaryota; kingdom Viridiplantae; phylum Streptophyta; class Magnoliopsida; order Myrtales; family Myrtaceae; genus Metrosideros; species Metrosideros polymorpha. The sequence goes on from BCNH02000003.1 coordinate 16,497,780, forward strand.
CTGGAAATCACGATTGTGAGAGAAAAGGAGGAATCGTGAACAGAGATTGCAAGAAGAGATCGTGGCTGGGCGTGGGCCTTGCGCTATTGGGCTGGGCCAGGCCTTGCGTGAACAAGGTGAACGTGTTGGACACGCCCGATACGCATATCGGTGGCATGTCCGATTTGGTCAACACGTGTCAAACCTCCGACGCGCGTTGACCACGTGTCCGACATGTGTCGGACGCGTGTCGGTATCCGACACGTGTTGGACACGACTCGGGGACTTCCGGAGGGTGTCCGTGCTTCATAGAAGATTACTAGTAGAATCCAACTGTTGTTTAAGCTATTAGTCCGAGAGTGGATTAGGCTTTTGGGTAAAGCCAAACCACTATATATTGTTGTGTCAACTACTCTTTCCTCTCTAATTACTTTATCAGTTTCACACACGCTGCATTGTTTACAATATCATCTTGACTGAAAATAGTTGACATATTTCGCAAATGTTTTTAAAATCCATATTCAACCTATTCAACCCCTCCCCCTTTCTAGGTTGTATTGTTAGCCCCAACAATAACAAGCAATGTAACTCTAATACCAATTGTTGGGGCTAACAATACAACTTTAAGGGGGAGTGAATACGTTGTTTTAATAAACTTTGACAATTTTGCGAAAATGTTAGCACCAACTATGAAAGTCGAGTCGAGCAAATATTTCAAGTATCGTGAAGTGCTTGTGTGCTAGAGTATATAGAAGTAAAAGGAATAAGAGCACACGTCAATTTATAGTGGTTCGACTTTGTTATAAATCCTACGTGCACTGTCCACACTAACAACCAAAAGTCGGGCTAAATTGCACTGGTAATCTGCAAGACAAGTTACAATCAACAAGCACTGATCCAATCCGATGATAGATCACACTATTAGGACTCAAGTGCTACTGTCACACTTGTACACTTAATCTTTCACACAATTACAAGATAGTATGAACAAAATAGAAGATGTCAATAGAGTGAAACGAGATCAGCTAGGACTACAGTTTAGAGTAGTTTTGATTTTCTTTGGATTGCGCGTCTAACATTTTAGCCTAAAAGATCTTCTCTTATATAAACATCTTCAATCTTCCCGTTAGAAATGGTCCATAGAAGCATATAGCCTTTAGGTATCCGTTTGTCTAGCTGTTCAAAAGCTTAACTACCCATATAGTCCTTTTCTGTTAACATTAGCTAGCTGTCCCAAAATAGGTTATGTCGCTATTGTTCCATCGCCGATAGCTTTGACAATACTGACAAAGCCTATTTCCAGTTATCTGACAACTTTCGATACGACTATTATTGACTTCTACAATGAACATTCTCTGATGGACATCGTACCAACATCACCAATGACATGATATCTTTAGCATTGACATAAATATCATCAACAACTAATCTTTAAGTCTGTTGGTGATATTTACAAACATAATAGATTTATGATGTTTTTCCATTATGAGTATCACTTCTGCCTTGAATAAATTGTCACGAACATTTGCAAATATCATAGTAAACATTATACTAGGGATAGTTTTGGACTTATCAAAATACTTTGAGATGTTTCTCCAATAATTTTAAAAAAATAATAATAATTCGGGTTTATCCCACCCCTTAGCTCAAATTTCTTATTCGGGTTTATCCGATCCTAAGGACATCGCCAAACACCGAATAGGATGTTATCCTATCCGGACTTCCAAATGTAGCCTTCTTGCTTCATCGCTTGGTATGCCCTAGCTTAATGCCTAAGAATATCTAAATGCACCAATGACGTGCTAAATGAAAGATATGTTCTTCTTCTTCTTTTTCTCATTGTTTGGCTGCGAATAAGTTTCAAGAAATCTAATCCCAATTTTAGAAACTATACTAAATTCTTATAAAATGTAAAAATGAGAATTTTAAGGGAAAATTACCCAATCATTCCTAAACATATTGTACATATATCAATTCAGTCCTAAACTTTAAAAATTTACCAATTTAGTCCTAAACCTTTGTGCGAAATTCCAATATAGTCCTTCCTATTAATTTTTCACCAAAAATCGCTGATGCGGCCATCTAATCGGCGCTGGCCATCCTACATGGCACACTACCACATCAGCAATTACTGACGAAAATTAGCCGGAAGAACCACTTTGGAATTTCATGCAGAAATTAGGACTAAATTGACAAAATTTGAAGTTTATGATTGAATTGATGTCCGTACAATAAATTTAGGATTGATTGGATAATTTCTCCAAAAAAATTATAGTATAATGTATGTTTCTAACTTTCTTTGCAAATACATAAAAATGACATTTGCGCAAAAATATTTAGGTGTCTAAGCAGCGTCATAGGAGATAGGGTTTTCGGATTGGAAGTGTCAGATGACTTTCAAACGACACTCTCTTTTTCCGACACGATCGAGCGGATCATCATAGGAAGAAAAGGGGATCGGCCAAAACCTAAGAAGACGGTCCAACTAATGCATGTAATGAAGGTTGAGTAATGAGTAAGAAGCATTTGGATTAGGAGGGGAAGGCTTATCCAAGTGGGATAAATAGTTGACGAAATAACACATAATCTTTAGGCTCCGTTTGTTTCGTGAAAAATAAATGATTGAGAATATATTTTCCAAAAAATATTGTTTGTATCGCTTGAAATAATTAGGCAAGAAAAAATGTTTTCATTATCGAGAACAATCTATGTCTAAACATTTTCCTGGATGACAAAAAAAAAATTCGCTCATTCATTTCTGTAAGCGATATTAGCAATCAATTTTAGACAATGTTTTTCAAATCATTCATTTTTTGCTAAACACACAAGCATTAGGCTTTGTTTGTTTAACAGAAAACATCTTCCTAGAAAACATTTTCCTCATTTTCCGGCGTTTGGTGGGCCAAAAATCAATGAGTCAAAGAAAACATTTTCCGCCTATGAAAAAAACACATACAAAAGTGGGAAAAATGATTTCCACTTTTAAGAAGAGAAAATCATTTTCCCTCCCCTTTCTTTCACCCACACCAAGCACAACACTTCTAAATTTTATTTTTTTTACATTTTTTAAATTCAAATTTTTAATTTTTTTCTTTTTTTCTTTTCTTTATTTCTGTTTTCTTCTTCCTTTTTCTTTGGCCAATCGTTAGCCATGGCGACAGCCGATGACCGACCACAGGCGAGCCTCAGCCTCGCCACAAGCCGACGACCTCGAGGTCACCCTAGCGAGTCTCAAGCTCGCCCGAGGCCGGCGACCTCGAGTTCGCCGGCCTCGAGCGAGGCCAAGTTTTGCCGGATCTAGCAAGCAAGCTAGACCTCGCCAGTGGCCAGTGACCAGCCAAAGAAAAAAAAACGGCAGAAAATATTTTCTAGTTCATTTTTAGGTTTCGGCCAAACATCGGAAAATATTGTATTTTTCCAAAACAATGACTTCCTAGAAAACATTTTCTAGATATGCCATATTTTCTGTAAAACAAACAGAGCCTTGGTGAAAGAACCAGGTGTTATGGGGAAAGCTACCATATCCATGACCGAGCTAAGGAAATGCGTACATCTGAAGAAGAAGATTTACTTTAGCCGACGTTCTTTATTTCCTTGCAATTTATTTGCAGTCATTCTTATGTAATGTATATTCGGTAATTCCAGTTATTTATTTCCTTTTGTCGATCAAACACTTCGCTCTTATTCTTTAAGAAGGATTTGTGTTACCATTAGTGATTTCATTTCATCAGGAGTATTAGAACTCGATCATCAAATTCTTGTTCCTTTCTTGGTCGAAAATCGTCTCTATAGTTTCAAGCACAATGACCGGCAACGTTTGGTCAGAATCATTAACGATAATTTCCACTATCAAGTCGACAATTCAAAAGAGAGCTATTTTCAAGTTAAATAGCACCACACATGCTCATCCAGATAGCACTTGATGAGTTCAGTTATCAAGTATGACATTCACACAGATCATATAGTACTTACGCAAGTAGGCGTCTAGTCGGTCGGGGCAGAAGCCTGAACCAGCCTGCAACAACTTCAAAACGACCCAAAGACTGTAGCACGACGAAACCTCAATGTGCCTGTCCTAATTGCTTCGTAAAGGTTTCATCTTGTTCAGAGAACTCTTAACGGAAGCGATGCAAGTCACGCGCCACGCTCATCGTTGCCCATTTTCCTACTTGCAAGGACAGATGCACTTTCTAGTTTCTACCGTCCAGATTTCTTAGACATGATTAGTCTCCAAGACAAAGTGATCCGACCATGTAAGACAACTTACAGGAAGCAATTAACACATTCTTTTTCTCAGTCAAAAGTGACACCAACCCTTAAAATCCACATTGGGAAGTGTAATTGTCCCAAATGAATGCAGAAACTCTTGCAGCTTCTTCCTCCACTAGCAGATGCAGAAAACAGACGATGGAAGAAGGGAATTCCTTCAGAGTGTCTACAACACACGGATACCTCGACAGCCTCGGGTTGAACCTGAGGCATAAAAGGGGGGAGAGAGAAAAAATCTTGATATGCCAGGGTTAATTTCTTACCAGTGACATCTTTCTGCATGACCAAAACACCGAACAAGCATATTTTTAAAACAATAGAGGCTAATTCATGTCAAACTTATGGGGATAATTCATTTTGTTAAATAGCATTTCACGTGTCACGCATTCCGCATCCACAAAAAGATTCTGAAATGTGAGCCCAATATATTGCTTTGAACAACAGATGCTGCACTGCGAAAAATGACATTTTGGTGATCCAAATAAAGTATACCCCAATCACCCTCCACCTTTCATAAATGAAATGACATGAGATGCCATTGCACATCGTCTGATTTCAAATGAATTCTCAGCTTTTCTGTTCGTCAAAGGGGGGCAAACCCCAATCTGATGGACTGAAATCCAACAGAGATTTCAATACTTGGTCCGCTGCATGATGAAAAGAGCTATCAAGCCTGGGATCCGGCACCATAACCGCGAACCTGCCGAAAGAATAGGAATATATTAGCAGAGGGAGCAAGAGATAAATCCAAACAATCCAATGCTGCAATGTTCTGATACTAACAGCAGGAACAGCAGATTGGGTGAACAAAAATTTCCTTGTTAGAAATCAAAATGGTCAAGGAATAAAAGAAAAGAAGAGATCTACGAAATAGAGCAACCGAATGCACTATGAATCATTTAAGTAACAAAGAACAAAATGAGGGCAGCAAATAAAGGAACATACCTTCTTTGGGGAAATCAAGTTGGGCAGGAGGGAAAATGTAATTGCAGGAGAAAAGGAAAACCATAGAGGATGGATCGTCTAAGCCACATTAGCACTATAAATTTCAGCTCCGCAACATTTAGCTAATTCTACCTACTACTTCGAAAGTCCCGGACAGCAATCCCAAATTTAGACTCCATCTTGTAAAGCCTAAGATATGTGCTAAGCCATACATTACTGCCCGCTACTGTTCACATCCCTGAGGTCAGTTAGATTCACCATTCTCTGCTTATTATTCTAGTCTAAGGCTAACGATGATGAAATTCATAAAGATTAAAAGCTGATCGTTCTGCGATCCAATAGCACAGAAATAACCACTTCATGGAACTTCCCAGCATCAGTACATGTGATATTCCAAATTGAAGTTTTAAAAGGAGGATCCTTTAGTTATTATGGCTGTTGCAAATAAACTTTCAAAAGTATAAATATATATGACATCCTCATTTGACCACATTGAATTTGAAAGGAGATTGAACTTCCTACCATATGCAACAATTCGACCAAATTTTGAATCAAAGATTGTCATACTTCGAGCATTACCCTACAAGAAGATTCTGCAGAGCAGCCAGTCTGAACATAATCTGACTATTTAAACTTGATGACAACCTTATTATTGAATCAAGCATATCCACTAATCTGCCTTCAGATGTATCAACCAGCTTCGGAATCCATTTTACTAACTACAGTGTGGAAGAATGGACTGAATATCATTTCAGTCATTGCCCCTACGAACTCAAGCACTGTGGGAACTTTCATGATGGTGCTTATTATCAGTTGAAACTGTATTTTCTGCTTTCAGGATTGAGAAAGACTAATGAATTTGAAGTTTATCACAATGATTGCAACTCAAGATCACCACCTAATCAGAATAAAGCACTTTGCAAGGATGACAGATCTGCAATTTGCTACAAAGGTTTCATGGATAGTAGCACTTAAAACCAATTCCCAAAATTTCTTCGTTAATGACTTTGTTGGCAAACATAAGGCTGTAAGGATTTTCGTTCACAGCTTTCCAGATTGGATATTTTTTCCTCCTCTTGCTTTTTGTATATCTTTCTTCAGATTATTAATTCACTAACGCCATGAGCAAACTCATTATCTCTCTCTTATATATTCATACTTAGATGGGATACATAGATCTAGGCCTAACTCAACTAACCCTCCTTTATAATCGAGTGATCACCATGAAACTCCCTAATGGCCGACGTGCTCCCTGTTTTACAGTAATCCTGTAACTTTTTCTTAAAAATCATAATTCTGAGCAATGTCTGCCTGCTCTACTTACTTTTCTCAAAGTACGTAGTTCTTGATATTAAACAATGCATTTAACATCTAACATCAGTGAAACTGTACAATACTCTTATGAACAAATGATAGAGCAAAAAAAAAAAACGATAACAAACATGAATAAGCCCTTATATTTAACTAAAACTTGACCTTTTCAAAAATTATAAGAATGAGATGCAACGCAGTTCAACAATTTCTACGATAATCAAGAAGCATATTCACCATCAAGTTCACTTACATCCCAGCATTTTTTGCTGCATTAACTCCGGATGGAGCATCTTCAAACACAAGAATATTGAGTGGATCAACCGGTCCACCCTGTTAATCCACAAAATTGAACATTATGTCATACCAATGTGAGTCAGCAGAATGGTTGCATTATTTAGACAAACAGTGAACAGAAAAGGATTGACCAAAATATCACCCATCAGAAAGCCACTACCTCAAATCTCCTGGCTGCTGCCAGAAATATATCTGGCGATGGCTTCCCTTGTTTGACTTCTGGGTCATCACCAAGCACCACATGATGCATCAAGGAAAAAAGTTCACCATGTCTTTGAGTCTTCAGTTCAAAATGGCGCCGATGGGAACTGTGGGGTACATGTCAGATTGACGGTAATGCCATCCGAGAAATGCAAAGGGAGCATATGTATGATACCCAGAAGTTGAATATTCATACAATACTTCTCTTTTTCTTTGTTCTCTCAAATCTCAACAAATACCAGAAATATGTCATGCTGTTTTTGTTGTTTCTTCTGTTGTTTGTTGTTATCTCTCACCAAACACCATCCCCACATAAAAAGGAAAGAAGATTGCTTGATCAAATTATTACCCTGTTGCCAAGCAGATTGGTATCCCTTTTTCATGAAGATGTCTGATCAAGCGGCTCGCCCCTAAAATGAGTACAAGATTAATTATATGAAACTGTATTACATGGGTAAGATTGAAACTTATAAGAACAAACATACAAAGTTTCCAAAATATGATGCTGCAACGAGATATACCTGGCATTAGCTCACTCGTGGGAAACATTGCTTTTAACATCTCTTCCCTTTCCACTAGAAAGTCCTCAGCCGTGAGAACATCACTGAGCCCAGTTTCTTCAACAAAGACTCGAGCAGCTTCAATTGCTTTCTTGCCCATCATTTTTGCCTTGAGAGACCAATCAAATGTTTTATTATATCTTGCAAGTATAATTTCCTGGACTTCTGTGTAAAATTTCTCCGTATCTGCAGCATACAGCAACAGAATGCCCCTCAAATGTTACTCCTTTCCAGGAAACTGGAAACTACTGGCTCTCATGCATAGTTACTTCAAAAAAACAAGAAGAAAAAAAAGAGGCAGGACAATCGTCCAAGCAAATGAGACAGTGGGAGCATAAATGGCAATTGATTTATCAAGCATGTCAAAAAGGGTCTTAGTTTTTGACAATGCGAAGTTCAACATTCAATCACACCAGGAGGGATTAGAATGAAGCAAAAGCAGCGCACTTAAAAATAGACAATGCTTACATATTTCAATATGAAGTTCATGAACAACTTGAGTAGAGATTGCATATTGAAGACAAACAACTCTTACACTAGCCAACCTCTAATTCCAATAGTAGTAACACTCTTTTGATAGAGAGTTGTGGGTTCATGAAATCATGCTATAGTTAACAATCATGCAACATAGAATTTATGATTTTGAAGACAGCAACTGTTTATCTCCAAAACTTGATAATATATTCCAAGCTAAAAACTCTCTAGGCACAGCTCAAATATTCCTATTCTAACCTTCTATCCGTATACACATGATATTCCTTACTGAACAGCAAAACACTTATTTTATGAGTCTTACCACTAACAAATTATAGCATATCATTTCACACAGTTACAGGAGGAACATTAATATGAATCAGGATAAGGTACACAGACATAATAATCAGATATAGATATGAAAGTTGAATGATTGCCAAATAAGATTCCTTTTTTCTTGTTTTTGACGAATAAGAAATTTTACTTAACAGTTTATAGGAAGTATGTGCAAGGATGAGAGTGAGACAAAATGACAGATTTAAAACAAAATCATTACATCTGAAATGATTTAAAAAGTCGATGCTCCATTCAGTATCTAAATTGACTGCACCTCAGCCTGAAATGTTCTACAATTACTATCAAACCACTTTTTCAACATAATGCTGTGAGGGACAGTCTACAAAACTTTGCAGTCAAACTTGAGTGCCAACAAGACAAAAGATCCTTTATTTGATAGGTGGGATTACTAGCAATGACCTGGCAAAGATATCTCTGAATTTTAACTAGTTTGTGCAAGTTCACAATGTACTAAAAGGTTGTTGACCAATTCCCCTGAGACATATAATGGCAATTTGCTATAAGAAATCATCTTTTCACAGAGACAATCCTCTCTTAAAGCATCGTAATGGCATTTTGCAGTTGAGGTTGAGGTTCTTGTTGACATTCCATTGCAAAGAGTCAACCTCTTGCTATTTCCATGGAATAATACCATATCAAAAAGTGAGATCCCCTCCAAATCTCAGCCTTTTAACTTCCCTAGTTAAACTTGAGAACAGAAGGTTACCATCCACCTGTCACATCACAGATTCTACAAGAGCATCTTTACTGGAAGCAAATGAAATTCTGGGACAGAGACCTTCAGAGGTTGCTTACCCACCAAATATCATGAAAAGGGAAGTTCCTTCCCTAGTCCAATTGTTAAGGATAAGCAGTTCCCCACCCTTCCAGATGTGTTTTCAAAGACTCTAATCATGACCTATTCTGGTTCACCAGCCACCAACATCCGGTCCACATTTTAGGACTACAATCGATTTTCCACAAGCTGTCATCATTTGCTGCAAATCTCTATCCTAGTTCGCCCAAAAGTCCCTCATTAACGGTCCTAACATTTCTTAAACCCAGTCTACCTTTCTTTGGGGGACCACAAGTAGCATTATGACTAATCAAATGAAACTTATTGCCTTTGATTTCATCTCCCAACAACTTCTTTTCATGATCTCCGAATCATATGCCATCAAGAGGAACATGGCACAAGGAAAAGTGAAGGAGCTTAATGATCTACTCTCAATCTAATAATCTTCTATCTGTTGATGAACAAATGTTCTTCCAACTTGCTAGCTTCCTTTACATGCTCCCTAAATCGCCTCTCCAAACAGATTTGTGGAGACAACTACCAAAAGGAAGACTATTCATTGGCACCAACCCATTTTACAACCAAAGTGATGCAAGACTGTCCTATAGGAACAAATTCACTCTTGCTTAGATTGATTTTTCAAGCAGACTTAGCTTCATAACAGAGGAGCAAGCATGTGACATCTTAGTATATCTCCATCAAAACATCATGTTGATGTTGATGACATGGCAAAAGCTAGTGTATCATTAGCAGATAAGAGATGTGAGTTGAACCTAACCTACTTCACTCTCCGCATTATGAACATAAATATCACCCCTCTACTGCTCCAAGAATAGTATTCAAGGAAGCTTATTCACTGAGACAGAGGATTTCACAGTAGAAATGCCAACTTCAATCAACTTCTTCCACTTAGCCCAAATGGCATTTTGTCCCACTGATATAGTAAAAAGATCCAATTAACATGGTAAAAAAGTTTTTTTCAACATCTGATTTGCAAACTATTCCTAAACTACTAGCCTTAATCCTGCTGTCCAAGCACTCATTAGCAATTAAACAGCATCCATAGTTTCTCTTCATGAATTAAAGCATTCTGATTAGTGGAAATAAACTTTTCAGTCACCAACTTCAGCTCATTAGCCAAAATCTTTGCTATTAGCCTATAATTACTCACCACAACAATGGTTCTAAACTGTTTTCAATCCTCAACATTCTGATCAAATCCTTCACCGAATTCCTACATCTTAAAACCATGTACTATGTATCCCACCATCTTTCCAAGGTCAATTCCATTGGTGAATCAAGCAACTGAAAGAGGACTTTATTCTCAGGAACTTAATTCCATGTAAACCGGGGTCCTATTTCCGATTCCCGATTCACCAAACAAAACATGCCCTTAATTATACGGAATCGAGAGCTGCTCCAGAACAATTCGAAAACCTTCGGAGATAGATCACGAAAATTCGAGAGTTCAAGGTCGACCCTGCAAATCTCCCATACTTTAGGAGGCTAAACGAGCATAACTTACACAAACAGAACTACCACTTTCTACGAAGAAGCCAGAGACGGTCCCATACACACATACATATGCACCACATTCCCAATCGAACCGCACGCATCGAAGCTTTCGCTGCATTCTAAGTGGAGTACGTACAGGCCTACAGCAAGAGCACGTCCACAAGAAAGGACGGGATCTAGAGCTCCATGGAAACGAGTCTCGCAAAAGGGTTTGACGGAAGTACCGAGCAAGAGGCCATCCATGTCGAAAATGACGTGAGTGATGGTTCCTCGTCTCGCCATTGCCGAGAGTGGTCGGCGCTTGATGTCGGAGTTTGAGGAGAGACAGAGAAACCGAAATGGAGAGATGCTTAAAGATATTCTTCGACTGGAAAATTCAATTCGTCATGCTTTCGTTTTGTGCTGCTTTTATCTCCGGAATATATTCCAATTACTTCCACTTTTACTTTGATCATGAAATTCTTTTCCCTTAGGGATTTTTTTTATTATTATTATTTTGGAAATTTGGGATATTGGTGCTACAGGAAAATATTGGAGACACTAATGTCTCACCGTCGGGATAAAGTTTAGGTTTTTTTTGTGGGATAACCCAGTTTTCTGCCTTATATCTTCCTTAGCATATTCACGCTCCAACGTTGTTTTTAAAAGTGATTCATCGACTTACGGTTGCGGGGTCAGGAGGCTAGCTCTAATAAGCCACCAATTGATCGAGTTTCTTATGTTGCGATTGTTGGGAATCGAGCAATCCTTGGACAATTCCGATACTGCGCGCCTTGATAGCTCGAGAAAGGCCCAAACCACTACTACCATGGAAATAACAACTCAAGCTGCAATTATTCATTACTCTTATTGGAACGGTTATCGATCACCTGCTCTGTATTGTCTATGAATGCGGCGAGAATGGGAGATCGATGCGCTTTTACTTGTGTGCATGCACCGGCTGATTTCCAAGAAAGACTCCAAGTTGATCGGAATCGAATTCAACAAATTAGCGGACTCAAACACCTTGCTTTGGATCCATCTCGAGGATTTCAATGGAGTACTTTATCTTAAGAGAAGGTTGGCACAAGAAAGGCAAGGCAAGCCCTATGGATTACACACTTTTGCATATGCTTGCTGTCTTATTGGTTCAGAAAGCAAAGAATTTGCCTTCACATGGGCCTAGGGTGTGCATGGTCCAGATTGATCCGGTCCCCATATGGAACCGAGAACCAGACTGGTAGTCTCGATTCCCAAATTTTCAGGACTAGGGACCAGTCCGGTCCAGTCCCAATAGGACCGGCAAATAAGCTGAAGAAGCCGTTGTAGCTCACGATTCCACTTGTCGCAGATCTTGGAGAGCTCGGCCTCAACCTTGCAAAGGTGCGGTGGGTGCTGACGACATTCTTCTAGGCGACGAAGAGAAGACGCAACGGGTGCCGACGACGTTATAAATAAGTGTCTGCTAAAAGAATGTCATTATAGTCTTCTAGAAAGTTTCAACATTAAATATACGGTGTTGTTTAATCATAGTTTTTGTTCTCTCAATTTGACTATCTTGAACTAGAAGAGTAAAGCTCATTAAAAGATGAATTCATTTGATACTTTTTTAATTTCAATGCTAACCGATTTTCTTTTGTTGGAAACTAAGAAAAGCTTTTAAAAATTGTATCCATCCTATAACCTAAGTGTTTTTACCTCAACAATAATATTGATCATTGCCAATGTGAGAATCTCTCTCAATTTAAATGAGTTTAAGATAGAACATCATCGGACCATCAAAGAGAGAGAAAAAGGCCATGGATCCAGTTTTATATAATCTAACTCTTCAATTGTTTCAAATGAGTTCATGAATTTTGACAAATAGCTCACATAATTAAATTATCATATTCATTTTCAGGAGATATTTATGTTGACATATAAATTTTGACTCTAGATTAGTCATTCATCTCCTAAGAAAGTTCAAGAAGGAGAGGCATATATATATATTATCAGTTTGGTCCGAGCGATCCAATCTCGTCTCGTCCCCCTCGGAACCGGGGACCAGACCGGTACCATCAAGGATCGAACCAACCCGATCGATCCAAGCTGTCCCGGTCCAGTTTGCTCACCCCTACATGGGCCAATGACAAAGAGGGCCAAGCTGAGTCAACAAAAGATTTTTTTTTTTTTGGTCAAAAGGAAATTTTCATTTCACATAAACGAGAAGTACATAACTTCAAGATAAGACCAATCATACGGCATTACAATCTAGTGCAAATCTGAAAGATAAAACAACTTGGTATAATCTGCATCAACTCTCTCCTTCTACAAGAACGGATTTATCATAGCATCAATGCACAATCGGCGGTCGATCACCAAAACTCGTATCATCATCGATGATAGGCACACGCCGAAATCTTCCTCTCTAGTAACTACGGTTTTGCCAAAAGGCGATGCGTGCCCAAATTCAGCATCCCCAGATAAAAATATTTTTTGTTCGTTCATTTTTGTAAGCGATATAAATAGTCATTTTTATAAAAATGTTTTTCAAATCATTTATTTTCCGCAAAACAAACGGAGTCTGAATGGATAGTTAAGTTCTCGACAATAGAAGGCCATGCACTACCGACCACTTCCAACCATCAGATCTAATCACAGTCCGCTTTTTATCATATGTTCAAGTTGCCCATCCCAAACAATAGAAAGGCTTTTAAAGATAGAGGCTTTTTAGCTTGAAGATGATGAATGTAATCCGAGAAACATCTTGAATCTCTCAAGAGGGAGCTACAACAACTCATGAATCGAAGTGAATGGTCGTAGACAGATTCGCCGATGGGGTCAATTTGCACTGCTCGGGGCGCAAAGAAATGGGCATCGGATAGCATTACAATTTGAAAGGCTATGCTAACAAGAGGAAATGTACCGAAGTATGAAGTTTGGAGTAATTGGAATTCACCTAAATTTTCTTCAAAGTTCATGATAATCTCGTACAATAATTGGTTTAACGAAGATTAGGCGTTACATAGAAATTCTACAATTAGATTTAGTAAATCGACATCGGATATTCGTAAATTACAATCGACAAGATAAATAATTACAAGTAGCACCAACATTTATATTACAATCTTGAAGTTAGATAGGTACTTTTATATTTGCTTACAATGAATTATAAAGTTGAACAATGCATGTTGAAATCTGAGATCAATCCTAGCATAAAATATATGAGCTCCTTCTTAGTTGAACCACCACTTTGATAGATCATTTCAAGGATGTAGCCATCTCGACCGTCCATAAACATCTGAATCACCAAATGAAAATAGCATATTGCAAAGGTCCTATTAAAACATCAAATTCAAAACGGAAGCAATATGTTTGAATTGCTATTGAATTTTCTAAGTTAAATTATTCGTTATCGTAAAAACTTTCTTACTATATTTCAATCATAAAGTTATTTACTGATATGGAACTAAATCTTCATCAAATGTTCACGACATTTCAATCTTTCACCCTCATTTTTGTCCAGTGGAGTTGTGAAAACTTGGCATATCATATGGAGAGATAATTTCAAAAAAGTCGTGAATCTATTGTACGGTTACAAATTCAGTGCTAAACCTTTAATTTAACCAATTTAGTTATAAATCTTTTGATGAGTTGTCGATATAGCCTTTCTAGCCAATTTTGATTGAAAAGTGGACAATTTTTGCAATTTTTAAAAAATCTTCTAAATTTTTCTTTTCTTTTCTTTTCTTTTCTTTTCTTTTCTTTTTCATTGTGGTCGGCAGGCGAGGGCCTGCAAACCTTGCCAGCCGCTAGCGATGGTCACGGCCCTCAGCCGAGCCCTCGCCGGCCATTGCCGAGGCCTCGTGACCCTTGTCTGCCACAATGAAAAAAAAAAAACATAAATAAGA